>OZ034971.1:45010003-45370003 GCA_964030785.1 Siderastrea siderea | reverse complement strand
CGACGTAAAAATTAAAGTCATCTAAATTACGGCGTAATGTTACAGCAGCCTCGCGACATCGTTAAGGCGCAATCTTAATTTTAATTCAAATAAGGTTTACGCCGTGAATTTTCTGACATTAACTTAATTAACTGAAGTTGTCAATCAAATAAGGTTTACGTCGCAAAATTTACGACGTAAACTTAATACGTTATAGTCGTCAATCAAATAAAGTTTTACGTCGTTAAATTTACGACGTGAACTTAATCTGTTAAAGCTGTCAATCAAATAAGGTTTAACAATTACAATGTGTAATGAGTTAAAGTCAAAGTTAATTCATGAAAGTTACGATGTAACCTAAATAAGTTATCTTGTTGCATTTTAAGTTTTGGTAGGTTACCTTTCACAATGTTTAATATCTAATCGTCAAAGTTTTAATAGGTTAACGTTTAGAATGTTTAAAAAGTTAACGCCAACGCAAAAATGGTTAAGTTTAAATTGGTAGAGTTAGTTTAGTGCAGCAAGAACAAATATCACCTCGCTTTGTCAGAAGTCCATTTAAATGAAAAGAGTGCTGGTTCAATCAGTCAATTCTTTTCTAAATTTCTGCAATATATGGAAAAGCATCCGATTGAATGACAAAGAGGGCCTATTGTGTTATGTGTTACGCCTCTTCCTACAAAGAGTTCGGACACATGGTCGCTCCTTTTTGTTTTGTTTCGTTTTTTTTTTTTTTGTACGCATCCCAATACAACGAAATCCCCTACAACAAAGACCCCGGTATAACGAACGATATCTTTCAGCCTAGTTATAGTAAAATGAATGGAACATCACTGAATCCCGCTAAGACAAACTCCCATGGTAACAAACGCATTTTACCAGTCCCTTGGCAATTCCAAAGAGACCTACATTTAATTGTTTTATTTGAACTTGTTACTGTAAATTACCTCAGAAGTGTTTGTTCTCTCTTTCTAATAAATTTTCGTAATAATGCAACAGAATGCAACAGAGACCACTTTTGTTTCTTTCTGTAGAATTTGGTTGGCCTGATCATGGTACTGAAAACGCAGAGGTCGGCGGACACTTTTAATCATGACGTTGTTCAAAGTTGTCAGTGAGCGACAACACGCAATACGGAGTCGATATCGATGGGCCGACATGTAAGCAGCCTTCCAGGAAATCTATAAATAAAAAAAAATACTAGCTTGAACTATATACTACTGTGTTATACTGAAGTTAAAAAACTTGTACAATGTACAATAATTATATTTACACTACATACAGTTCCAAAGAACACCCAACGGATCATTTTGGTTAAGAAAGAATTAACAAAGGAAGCAAGGGAGAAAAATTGTCGGTTTAGAAAAAAGGGAGGAAGGAAGGTCTCTGTTTGGAAAAAAATGGCTATAGAGATCTGCGCTAAATTGTAATACCTTCTCTGATGGCTTTATAAAGAAAAAGATGAAACAACATTATTTGTTTCCAAAGGCTTTGTTGAGAAAAAGATGAATTGACATTATTTGATTTAGTGTTCTTCCATTTCTTCGTTGGATGCCCCCAGTTGCTTACATGGTGCTTACATTTAACTGTGCAACACTGATAACGAACAATAAATCGTCTATCCAGTGTTTTCGTAGACTTTGAGTAGTCTCTAATTTTGTTGATGGCGATTGTTGGGCGGGCCACAGGGGGTCACACACGCGTGCGAAATTTCGAGGCGACGTGACGCGAGCGACGCGAGGGGAGCGCCAAAACATTTTTGGCGCTCCCCTGACATCGCGTCTCCTCGAAATTTTCAGCGCGCGCGTGTGTATTTCGCCCGCCTCACAATCGCCATCGCCAAAATTATAGACTACTCGCAGTCTAGTGTCTTTGTGCTCTGTACGAGGTATCCTGGGTGGCAGCTCTCTTCCCCATCCGCACCCAGCTGTCACCCAAAAGAGTTTGGTCGCAGGCTATGCGCACGGAGAATAACGAGTGCAGTACTCGAGGGGAAAAAAAACTTTTTTGCGGACAAAAAAAGAAAGTGACATTTAAAGTATTTTTCGGACAGCGGAAAAGGATTTAGGTGAGAGCTGTACAGCTCAGAGTTTTCAGTATTCACAGAAATTATGTAGTCGAATGGGAACAGGTGGCGATAGAAGAAAAGACGAATGTACCAATGGCACACAACACGGTGATACTGTAGACCCTTGAGCGCCTTTTTCATTAGATTTTGACCATATAGCGAAAATAGAGGTTTGTGATTCGTTTCGGGAAATTTTTTTGACGCTCGTTTACATTTAGACAAACGTATAATTTCCGCCTTTATAGAACTGTATTTTAGCTCGAAAACAACTGAATATATTGCTCGCAAAGCTGCATGACCATTTGCTTATTGTAAGGTGTTTTATCTAGAAAGTTTCGCTACCTGGCCAATGTCTAAAGTAAAAACAAAAACCTTGAAGGATCATTTATCAATCTAAAACTTGAAAGCTTATTTACATAGTGAGGGCTCCATCCTCCCCTACATATCTTGCTTTAACCTCGTCAAGTGAAAGGTAGTCCTCCCATCCTAGGGGAGCGTTGGGTTGGAGCCATCTTGAAGAAGGAGTTCTCTTTAGGAAAACCTCTCTTCCATTCAGCAGGGCCACACTGTCAGAATTTGAAAAAAAAATGACAATAAGACTTTTGTAATTAACCTTATCTTAGTGGGACATTTTCAATTCAAATGCATAGTGCAATAATGCAAAAATAATACAACAGGAGAAATGTGCTTCAATGGATTATCATCTAAATTAAAATAAATCGACATGCAAGAATGTTTCTTCTAATCTTACCTCAAATTGAGGCAAATGGGTCCGTCTGTGCCCTGGTGGTAAACAAGGATAGGATAAGGATAATTTATTTAACGTCAGGAACACAGGGAGTGATTGCCTAATCTCCAAAGCCAGGGGCTCATGATAACAAGTGTTTGACAGAAAAAAGATCTATGAAAAAAGCTAGCTAAAAAACAAATACATTTTAATAATATTAATACATATCGAGGAAAATTAGCTAAAAATTACATATATCTATATAGTTAATTTATCAGGTTAGATGGTAATTAATTAAAATGTATGGTTTATGCAAAAAGAGAAATTCCAAAAAATGTATACACAATGAATCAGAGTGTATAAATAACATGACAGGGGCAGCCGATGAAATTCAACTTGTTTAAATGCTGATCGCAACATTGCTTTCCGTTACAAAGCTTGTTACTACAGCTCCGTGACCAAAACAGCCCACTATAGACCCGAAAGATCAATTAGCACAAGTAAAGCATCCTCAGGACCTTCTTCCCATACAAAATGACGGCGAAGTGTAACATGCGATAATTTAGAACAAGGAGAAAGACCTGGCATGGAGACTAAGTTAAAAGCGAGGCAATTCCATGGCCTTTGTATAGCTTCTATCGAAAAAGCGAATGAGAACTTTTGAATGCCATGGCACGAGAACATCAACCACCAATGAAAAACATCGAAGTTAACAAATAAAAAACTACTTGAACAGTTTGGGTTTGGTATCGCTTTGTTTGTTTGTTATTTTCATTAGTCAGGTTGTTTGCCGATTGTTTGTATGTTTATTTGTTTCTTTTTGCCGTTGTGCTGTTTTCTTGCTTTCGTTACTAACTGGCTATATACTACGTTTTTACGGTAGCCAGAGTGTATTTCATGATCAGATTTCTAGGAAGAGATGGAAGCCGGGTGAAAAAGACAGAAAAGTTCTTCGGAGAGCTTCTGGACTTCCGCAGTGTATATGTCAATCTACACTTCATGCGTTTGCCATTCTTGAAAAGACAAACTGAAAAATTAAGCAAAATGGAAAATGAAGTGAGACGCAGTCATAATTAACTCAAAGCCAAGCAATGGCTGACCTTTTACATGATAACAGAGAAATGACCAAAAATTTGAATGACATCTGGAATTCTAGTACCTCGACCCAGACCCTCTACACAAAATGGTGACAGGCGCTTTTTTTTTTCAGCCAAAAACTCTAATGGAAGGCTTAAGTTCAGACTAGCCACAACACAACATAATGACATAAAATAAGGAAAAGCGGATCTTTTATTTTTCGTAGTTATGTCATGTTCTTACGTGTTTGTCGTTTTGTTACTGGCGTAAACCAGGTCCAGTGGGTCAATTCAACTCTCCTTTAGAAGTTATTGTTAACTCTTCCATAAAAATATACTTTAATTTCTAAGATCCGTTTTATTTCCCAAAATGGACCGGGTCATTGAGGTTGAAATATTACCACACAAGGGCTAAAATGGTCCTCACGGGGGCATTCAATCAGGGCCCTACATAAGATCTTTTGAATTTGTACCCTGCAGCTTATTCGATTTTATAATGAAGAAAACTCACACAGACACAGCAACAACGGGTTTTTTTCGGGCAAACTATGCTAATATAACAGGGACGAAATTTTCTTATGCATTTCTTAACGTGTAAGTGGAAAAAAAGTTTTTAAAGCACTTCCCTAGCGCTCAGGTTTGCCTGGGAAACAACATTTGTTTCGTGAGCAGATAAGCCTGCGTTCGGGAATCTCGAATGTTTTGGACTTCATGCAACAACATTTTCCTGTCGTGAGGTTACATTGGAAAACACATGGCGTAACAGCACACCCGTAGGTTTTTGCAACAAATGTTCCCTAGTTTATAAACCAGGCTGGCAGTGTTCATTGGCACAAC
Organism: Siderastrea siderea; assembly: GCA_964030785.1. Lineage (NCBI taxonomy): Eukaryota > Metazoa > Cnidaria > Anthozoa > Scleractinia > Rhizangiidae > Siderastrea > Siderastrea siderea. The sequence goes on along the minus strand of OZ034971.1, from coordinate 45,365,316 downwards.
GTCACTTGCGCCATGCAGTCGTTGGCTCACCCCACAATTGACCATTTCACACACCAGAGTTCTCGTAGCTCAGTGGATACAGCATCCGAGTAGTGTACGGGAGGTCGTGGGTTCAAATCCCATGTAGAACTCAGAATTTTTTCCGAGTTTCCTCTCTCCACACATCATTCTATTTTCAATTCGTTTGTTTAACGGCCGTTAATAAATCAACAACGCGTTGTTTACAAATTTAGATGTGATCTGTGTGATGCAGATTGTGTTGGGTATACACGCCGACACCTTTTTCAGCGCATTTAGGACTACAAGCGCTTTGCTATTCCTATTGGAAAACACTTGCACGACGCTAACAATCAAAGGAATAACGATCTTCAGGAACAATTCATCATTATTAAAAAAATCCCTTGGAAAGCTGGAATAATTAATTTACGAAATGCTCAAAGAAATACAAGAAACCTAATATGGACAATGAATCGAAACAGCGAGTAGTCTCTAACTGTGGCGATGGCGATTGTGGGGCGGGCGAAGTACACACGCGTGCGCGAAAATCCGAGGAGACCCGACGCAAGGGGAGTGCCTCCTCTAAATTTTACGCGCGCACGTGTGTGAATTTCGCCCGCTCCACAATTGTCAGCTAGAGACTACTCGCAGTCTACATTCAATCTGACTTAAGCAAAGTTTGAGTCCACATTGTGTTTCTTTTAATCGCATGACAAGACTTTCACACGCATTTTATCATGTAATGAACTCACCCGTACTCACAAGAATCTGACTTACATGAATTTTGGCAAAACGTCATTCGAAACTACTATATCTATCGCTAAATTTTTTTTTTTACTTTTAAAAGAAGAACCCCACAACTAGCTAAACCCAAAAAGCAAACTTGCCGAAATCGTGTTACTTTTGAAAACCGTCTAAACTGGCGGGTGGTGTGTATGTGTTTGTTTGTTGAGATGGAGGGGGGGGGGGGGGGCAGATTTGAGAAAGAGAGGGGATTATTACAAATCCGACTTTTTTGAAAGCTAAAAGAGAAATGTATGTGTGTGGGAGGGGAGCGGTTGGCTCACTGCTTGTTACAAACTCCGGCTTTCAAAAGGGTGCTTCAGTGGATAACAACAACAACAACAACAACACACTTTATTTGCATTCCCAATTACAAATGGTATTGCAAAAGTATAGGAAAATAATGATAATAATAATACGAATTACATCTAAAGATATGTAAGGGTAAGTAATAGGATCAACTAATTGACGATTGTTGCGATTGTCGATTCATTTCTTAGTTCAAAAGCTTCATAAATGAAGTAACCTAATTTTTTACAGAGAAAGGCATCTATATTATTAAAGAGAAATATAATTTTTTGATTGGCATCTAAAGAACTAAAATCAGAATAATTTCTAACAATGTAGTCTATTAGAGATTTTCTAATTGTATTATATCTACTACAATTAAGTACAAAATGTTCTTCGTTTTCAACTTCATTTGAGCTGCAGTTTTGACAGATTCTCAGATGCTCAGGAAGTTTAGGATAAGAATGTCTACCAGTTTCAATTCGTAGGTTATGGTTGCCTACTCTAAGTTTTGCTACTGCCCGACGATGTTTAAGATTTGTAATTAATTCTAGTGAGTTAGAGGGAGTAACATCTGTTTTAAAAGTAGAGTAAAATTTCAGTTTTTTGTTACAGCTAATCAATTCATGTTGATGCTTTTCTAAACCAGTTTTAAAGTTTTCGATTATTTTGGATTGACACTTTTTAGTTTTTAATCTATCTCCTTTTGTATCAATCATAGTTTGAAGATCAGTAGAGAAATCGGTACCATATTGTTTAAGTATATCATAGATGGAGAGCATAAAGCATTTTTTTCCAGAGTCTGCCAGTTGAGTTGAAATTTGAAGGCATTGTCTGGCAACGCTTGAATTCGGAAGGTTTAGTAAGTGAAGCCAAAACTTGAGTGTATTAGAGAAAATAGTTAGTTTGAGAGGGAGTCTTCCGGTTTCATTTCTTGCTGCGACATTCGATGCTCTTCTATTAAGGCAAAGATAAGATTTGTAAAATTGCGAGTGAAAGCGTTCGATAGGATCTTTCTCCCATTTGTTAAGATTGAGGCTATCATATGCCCCCCATATTTCTGAACCATATAAAAGAACGGGTAGAAAGACAGCATTAAATAAGAAATTACATTTGGATATAGAGAGTTTGTTGAATTCAATATACCTTTTGAATGCAAATACTGAACGTCTAGATTTTTCGACTAAACTCTTTTTTGAGGAGGTGAAACTCCCATTCGAGCTAAATATTGTTCCCAGGTAGGTGTAATCTGAGGTATTAATAATTTGGTTTCCATTTAAAAAGAAAGAATATTTTTCCCGGGTGCTTTTACGGTTCTGCTTTTGATAGGTTCTGCTGGATAGGGTGATCATGAGTACAAGGGGGCTTCATGGGGGGTTTGTGGTATTTCATTTCACAAAATAAATCATTGATCAACACGTGATGTTCATTCACAACGTTTATTCAGCGAGATTTCTGTTCTGCAACCATTCTGTGACTAGTAAATCAGACTAGTATGTCGCAAACCGTGCAAGAATTTGTTAGCGGCTTAGTAAACTTGGTTGAGGAAATTAATCGCCTTCCAAATCACGCTGAAAGAGCTGTTTTGGAGGGGTATGGTACACTGTACTTTAAAATGTGGTACTGTTAAACCTCGATCTATTAATCCCTGATTCCATTAAGCTACATGCTGTAATAAGCCCAATTGTAAAAGTCAGATTTTGTAATAAATGTCACAACTGTAAAAAGAACTTCCATCTAACACATGTACAGTTACATGAATACACGTAATTACATTTCAGCCGCTTTGGGGGAGTGGGGGGGGTGGGGGGGTTGGTCTTTTGATCAATTTCCAGGGGAACTAAAATAATATTACACTATTTTATGTATTATAATTAGCACATTATTTTAGTGATTTGAAAGACCCCCTCACCCCCTTTCTATTGATTCCCCTCTAATTACTAGATAACTAACCTCTCATTCTTGAGGCCTAATTAATTCTGATTAAATAAGCCCATCAGGGTACATGTTTAAAGAGCTTTTGCATATTGGAAGGTGACTCTCGTTCCTGTAAAGTGTTATCATGTTACACTGGGGTAAAATTTTTGTCCCAAAAAATGCACGATCCATTAAGAACATTCTGTTCCCCACTTCTTTAAAACGTTCACGCATGCTACATTGTATAAAAGCCCAAACAAAAGATTCTCACAACATGGCAATTGTTTAATGGAACAACTTGACTTGACATTGACACACCCTCAGTTGATCACATACTCTGTAACTTCAGGAAGTCAGCGTGTAGTTCGGCCAAATGCATTTGACAACAATACTATGAACCATAAAATGGTGTGCATGCTGGTTTGAATTTCATCTGATAATTGAATAAAATTAAATTACTTCTTTCTTTTTGTCACAGATGACAACAATGATATGGATGGCTCCCTTATTGCTATTCAAGGTACATACAATGTTCATATGTAAAATGTAGTTAATTTCAAAGCCAGATGCAATTTCATGCAATTCAAAAGTTTCCGATGATCTCTAAATAAGGGTTTGAAACTTTCTGAGTTAATTAGTTGAATAGTTCAGGGCATAAGGGCCAATCCTGCCTTTTTACGCCTTGTTGCAAGGCAGTGTCAAAACCAGTTTCAAGTGTTCCTTGTGAGCAGACTCACATCTTCAGTTGATTACCTGCACTGTAACGTTAGGAAGTGCATGTCAAGTTTGGTCAACAGGCCAATTTTTTTTTCTTCAATTACTTATGGAATTACTTAAAAAATGGAAAAGAAAGCAAATTACAATTAAGCCAGGATCTTATACAGTTGGTTCAGATTACAAATTACAAAAGCGTGGAATATGCTTTACATTATTGTACTTACAGATATGACTCGAGGTAAAGAGAAGTTCAGAGGATGACCATATACAGTAATGCACTTTTCGCGTGTGAGAGAACAGACCGAAAAATTAACGCAGAGTGCACTTTTCAAGATGCCACTGTTATAAAAGTTTTTTCCAGAATTCCAAAAGATTGCGTTTCCTCTCAAAACGTTTGCAACAGGCCATTAAATGGTGTGCACGTTAATTGGTTCCACATCCAAGACTACTGTGCACTTTTGATTTTCATCTTGTTATTGAATAAAATTAAAATGATTTCTTTCTATTTGATACAGATGACAATAATGATATGGATGGCTCTCATATTGCTATTCAAGGTACATACATGTAAGACGTAGTTGATGTTGAAGTCAGATGCAATTTCATGCAATGGAAGTTTCTGATGATCTAAACAAGGGTCTGAAACTTCCTGAGTTAAGTTGATAAGTTCAGGGCACGAGGGCCAATCCTCTCTTTTTACTCCTTGTTGCAAGGCAGTGTCAAAATCAGTTACAAGCGTTTCTTGTAAACAGAGAATTTCCACCCAGGACTGTATATAGAAAGCAAGCTTTGCTACTGACTTTTTAATATTGCTTCACTACTTTGAATTTCAATAGAAGTCCCAGTCTTCAGGGTTTGATAATGTTCAAGCACTAGCAAACAAACGTTTCCAAAAAAAAAAAAAAAAGAACTTGAAGGCATTCAAAAAATCTAACGGCATGATAAACAGTTCTCTTAACTTTTCAGTGTCAGAAGATATAGTGAGTCTTCCTGCATCAGTCACTATTGGTAAGCGCATGTACTTACAAAGATGTAAGTGAAAATCAGTGAATATTCTGCATTAATTTTTACTGTTGCATTTCACTTTGTTGAGTCAACAGACAATTACCTTTCAACCCCACTGTGTTGAGAATGAAAATGATGATGACAATAGCCAGATGTTTGTATACAAATGTACACAGATCTTATACAGGACATCTTAAAATTTATGGAATAAAAAATTACATTAGTGCATGGGGCTTTAAGATAAGTATCATATCTAGCTATTTACATGTGCAGCTGTAATGACCAAAAAAGCTCACTATTTCAATCTTTTGTCTGTCAATCGATCAGGTTCTGAAGTGGGGGATATAATGCCTAGCAGAGTTCAACACTCTAGCCAAGTCCTCTCTGGTATGTACAAGGAAGTTGAAAAATACATGTTAAAATTATAGTCATTTTGAAATTATATAACTTTAATTTATATTTTAAAGAGCAATATTCATTTATCAGTGGTTTCATTTCTAATAATAGACGGAGGCTCCCTCTCAGCAGTTTTTGAGGAGTTAAGATTAGTTTACAAGGTTATTGTTGAGAGCCGTAGCTTTCTTGGTTAAGGCCGTGGGTGACAAGCTGCTCATGAATAAATATATCAGGCAAAATTGTGGTGGAGGTCTTACGTTAAGAAACGTTATATCATGAGCGCTTGGGGGCCAATTCCGTTGAAACTTAACAGAGAGCTTAGGCGACGCTGGAAGTGCAACATGGTTGTTTTTGGTTTGATAGATTGCGCTTCATTGCGATGCTATGAGCTCCCAAAGTTAAGGCTTTGTAAAACGCGACTCCAAGTCCAAGTTTTCCCATTGTGGAGAAGACGACACTTCTTGATTTTACCACTCATTGATCAGTTAAAACCTCTACTGTGTCACAACAGAAGCCGATTGTAGGATTTCGAGTTCCATTGAAAGTTGTAAGCCTTTAAATGAGTAAAATCGTCCTTGTTTAAATTTGAAGCCTTCAATATTTTGTTAAAATGCCTGTTTGAAAAAAATGCTTCTGTTGTAACAATCTATAATACACCTAGATTGTCTGCCTGCTGTGTCTCTCTGCTCAGGAAATTCTATATCCGCTCTCTATTTTTGGACACAAAATTTGTGGTTTTTAAGAATTTCTGAAGGCTTACCAAGGCTTACCGAATAAACACGAATGTTTAAGGTAAGATTATGCTAATTATGGAAATTAAATTCTAGCAACTATTGTTCACTGTCCACAAATGAACAATACGTTGAAATTTAGAGATTGCAAATATTTGGGTTGAAGAATAAAGGCGTTTCCCAAGCTCTATGTTAGCTATAAGGAGTATTATTTTAGTTTTTGCTTTGTTTTCTTGGAAAACTTCTATAAATTTTTATATTAACGTTTGAACGTAAAGAAAGTCGGACTTCGACAGTATTTTTTATTTAAAAATGCTTACATGTCACAACTCCGTAGCACACGATAACGCACGTGCAATTATTGAATCAGAAACGGAAAGTTTTACTGAAGAGCCTTTTCATTCCCCTGTATTGCATTACGCATCCTTACTGCGCACGATTTGTTGCATCATTAGCGCGCGCGCACGTCCAGGGAGTAATAGGTTTCCTATGAGGTTAAGCTCACTAGTGAAAAGAACAGTTATTTACTCTTAAACAAGCATGGGGACCTATCTTTTTTTCCAAATATTTTTGGCCTACCATTCATCGTCTTTTTTTTCAATGAGTTAGAAAAAAAACACACATGTTCGCAAAAAAATTATTACTAGAAACGCGTTACTCACGGAGATGAAATCACGACCTCGAGAACACGTACGTAAGGAAGGTTTAAGTCAATTTCGTCTGATGCTTCGAGCATCTGGCATAAAACTTATAGTAAATTGTTCCTTGATCTCGATATTTTACTTCTTGTACATTGTTTCAAGATTTGCTTTGTTCATGTGTTTCCTCTTCCTATGGAAAGTAGAGAAAACTGATCAAATAAACACGTGTTAGTTAATTGTTAGGCGAAATTGCAAGGAATTATGGGGTAACTTGAGACAACGATATCTCATAAACGGACATGGGGACTTATTCTTTTTATTTTATATTTTAAAACATTGCACGATAGATAACAACGTGTGAAAGTTTGACAAAAATCATATATTAAATTTTATTTCGGGGGAATGACCTTAAAGTGAAAGTAGAGACCGCAGCTTCAAGTTCTTTAATTGTAAAAATCGTTGTGAGATTTTTGAAAAACCGTTAATATCTTCCATTTCTGCTTTCTGTGTACATGAATGAAGATGGGACTTTTTGTAAATGATTTTCGAGAGGTTAAGAATCGTTTGAAATTTGAAAGTTGAGAGCCGTTCAGTAATGAACGCCATAGTTTCAGTAGTAGTTCTGACGCTCTGCAAACATCGCCTGAAATCAGCTGTGAAAACTGGCTGACGTACCTAAACTGTTGAGTTTTCCATGACACAATCTTTATCTGTTGGCTTAATAGAAAAATACTGCATCGTGCTTTATTTATCATGTCGCCCGCAATTTGCAATTCAGTTAGAAAATGAATAAATGATTCATGGAGACTGGCGAGCGCTTGCGTCCTGCATTTACTTTGGGGAGGAGGGGGGGGGGGCAGAGGTGGATAACTCGAATTTTCTCAGAAATACTCATCCGGAATCCACTTAAAAATAACACATAGTAAAAGTGTTAAAAGGACATGCATTAAACACGTAAAAAAAGAGGACAACTTATTTTAAAGCACTGTAGATGTTAACTTTTCAAGTCTAATTTCTAGTAAACTCTATATTTTATAGAACGGAGCCAATCTATGGATATCAAGACCTACTCCAAAACATTCTAATCGTTAAGCTATTAAGACTTTGACATTAACTTATTAAACATTGTAATTGTTAATCTATTAAGAAATCTTAATTGATTGACGGCTTTTACTGATTGAGTTTACGTTGTAAATTTACGACGTAAACCTTATTTGATTGACAGCTTCAACTGATTAAGTTTACGTCGTAAATTTTATGACGTAAACCTTACTTGATTGACAGCTTTAACTGATTAAGTTTACGTCGTAAATTGTAAGACGTAAACCTTGTTTGATTGACAACTTTAACTGATTAAGTTCACGTCGTAAACTTCCCGACGTAAACCTAATTTGATTGACAACTTAAATTATTTAGTTTACGGCGTTAACCTTATTTGATTGACAACTTGAAAAAAACGAGGTCGCGAAGCTGCTGTAACATTACGCCGTAATTTAGATGACTTTAATTTTTATGTCGTAACGTGTACAGCTTCATCTTTACAACGTACTGTAGGAAGAGGTCTGAATGACGTTCAATCCACATGTAAACGAGAGTCAATTTTCGTTGTACGACAGAAGTTAATTTAGTTTACGTCGTATCGTCAAACGTACAAGGATTACGTCGTGAATTTTACGTCGTAATACCAAGCACTGTAATATGACCTATCAGACGTCAAAAAGGTGTTTGAACGTCCAAAATGTCCTCAAAGTGTTTTGAGCAGTAATGAACGCCATACAATTGGTTTAAAATCAGCACCAAGTTGGTTATCAGCTTGTGTCTAATGGGGATTCATGCTTTTACAATCACTGGACAAAATGCTAATGACCCAAAGGAAAAGAAAGAGTTTAACCTGTGCAGTTTTACCATTTCATTTTGAAATATTTAACATATTCACATAAGGAAGTAACATCATTATAAAATACTATTAATGATCACCAGTACTGATCAGGAGTAGTCAACTAAACTTACCCCTGCCTTGATCCACCTCGATGATCAGTCCAACCAAACACATCCACTCTGAAAACAGAATTATCCTGTGATTAGTATGACAGCTAGAGCAGTTTGAAGCTCAATGTCTAAGTAACTGTAGTTTGCTTTCATTTTGTTTTACTAATTTGCTCTACTAAAACTCATGCCACGTTCTTATTAACAGTAAGACACAAATTTTAAAGTCACAGCCAACTGCCTTTGGTGCACATGTTTTCCCATGTTTTGCTTTAAGTGCTGATAGGTTCCTTAAATTTAGTTAATTAGTTTTTTTGTGATTAGCTGGGGTAATAAACTTTGGTTCTGGTTTTGACACACTCGCTTGAAAGGGCTCTAAAAACGTTTTTATAAAACCACTGAATCAACCTTTCCGGCTCACTCTCTGTGACACTGACCTTCAATTCATCATGACCTTTTATTACAAACAATCACAATGTCAACAGTGTTTGCCACAAACATAACAAGTATACCATTTTTAATTTACAGATTTAAAGCAGTTGGTTTGCTTAGGTGCACCTGAAATCATGTCCAAAAAAAGAGGACATAAGGATCCAAGCAATGTGGTGGAAATGAAGAAAGTAAGTGGTACAATATATACATAAAATGTTTTGAACTCCCATCAGTGAATGAATGATGTACATTATTGCAAATTTTTGATTTCAATAAGAATACTTAAACCATCTGTTTTCCATATCATTAGTGTTCAACTTAAGTTTGAAAATGAAAGTTTTAACTAGATTGAATGCATGGTTCGAGATCCCACTTATGTGTATGATGTCAGCATAACTAATTTGATAGCTCCCCTGATTACCTCTATGTCCCAGTAACAGCTGCATTTTTCATCATTTTCTTCTTCAATGCAAGCTTTTCTCAGGATAAATTTGAATTTATGAGCTTTCATCTTGACTTACTCATGTAAAGGAAAGCACACTTTTTATTTTGACTTGGTTGCTTTATGATGAACTTTTTTCTGTCAACAGTGTGTGCAACAAATTATTTTGCTGAAGGAGGCTGTAATAATTTCTTAACCTAATATACTACAGTCAAACCTATCAACCACTGTATCAATCACACAGTAATTAAAATAGAAACTCTGAAATCTGTGTTAGATTTTGCTAATGTTGATGAAGTTGCTTTTTAAAAATATTTTTTTGAAAAAGTACTCAACTTAATCTGAAATGATATTTCTTTCATGTCCACACAGGCTCCCCAGGACCTTAACAAGTTGTGCAGTAAAAAGGGAAGGGCACAGCCCTTCCTGTTGGCCACAACACTTGCCAATGGTTGCACAGAGGCAATCAACCTAGTCATTGACAAGGTTCCACTGATGACTTTTAAAGAGTCATCAGCTGCAATTGCTGCGCTCATTGGGTCCTATTTCATATTTGACTTGGAATATCCAAACGAATGTGCAGGAACTTTTTTTTTCTTACAAGAGTTTGTGACGCTGATGCCTGTCAACAAAAGTGCCAAATATAGTACATATCAAAATGCATCCATTGGCATCCTCTCAAACAAGGAATTGAATTAATTAACTCAATACAATAATAAGTTTTTTTCACCACTTAATGGTAATGTAAGTTATAAAGGTCAGTCCCATGCAGTGTTTCGTTTTTGATTGCCTGATTGAACAAATATCATCAAGAACTGGGAAATCACTTTTTATTTCATTGTCTACTTCTGTGGATTTCTAAGTTAAGCAATTATCACTTTATTCACATCCTAAAGTGACTGACATTTCAATCAGTCCCAACCTTAAATAAATGTTTTGAAACACATCCAAATGGAGAATAACTAGATCACAAAGGCTTGCTTAGAATTATATATTTGTAATTAAGTTTCTTTTATTTGTCATTGTTTTTAAACCAACTGACAGAAGCAAATTCCAAAAGAGAGATATAAGATACAATTGAACATTTTATAGGGATGGCCTATGGAGATCTCATTATTTCCCACTCAAACATAAACATTGGATTTAAGAATAATTTAATCGGTTTTTTGTTAAGTGATGTTGAAATTTGATTGACTTACCAATATATCACAGAAGAAATCCGCCAGGTCTGGAAGGGCGATTAGAATCTACCAGAAAATGATGATTTGGCTTGTGAAAATCACCTCAAAGTGATGGAAAGAGAAGAAAAAAGTCAAAATAAGGAGCAAGAGGTGATCTCAAAACACAACTACTTATAAGAGAGCAATAAATGAGATCAAAATTTGACGCTCCAAAAATTTAAGGACACAAATCCAACTACACTGAAGTTATGAACAGTATCTGGAAATATGTACTAATATCATTAGTGAACAGTGTCACAGTGATAGAATCTTGTATGTTCTAATAGTTTGACTGCAAATTGTTATTGAATCAAATAGTGAAAGTCGAGAACTACACTTATAACTGCATGCACTACTGGGTGGAAAAATGGGAAAAACATTTTATCGTCAGAACGTGTACTCGCCCAAAAAACGAGGAAGCACCACATCACCTGGATTATGGGATGTAGTCTTTCCAGACAACTATGTGATTCCCATGCTGGACAAAAGGAAAGAACCAGCACCTGGTTCCTACGCTGCCAGAAGACGGGCACGTTTTAGAGCACGTCAATTGCACTAAACTATTTCTGAGACCAAAACGTCTTAGTATGTCGTATGTCAAGATTAAGATTTTAATTGTGCCAGTTGTGTTATAGTAAAAGCAATGCATATATGTGTATTTGTGTAACCTCTGATCACTGGTTTAAAAGATCAGAAAATAAACTGATGTTGACTGAAAAAGAACTTAATTGCTTGGAGTACATTCTTCCGGTGAAATAATATTTGGGATTGATAGGTTTTAATGGATGGGTAGGGTCTGCTTGAATTGAATCGAAAAACTAGGAAAAACATCTTACCACTGCAAGATGCCTTCACTCTTAAATTAAGACGAAAACACATCTTACATGAAAAAAAGACGAGTTGAAAACATCCCTTCACTGTAAGATACCACCACTCTTAAATTTAGACGAAAAAACATCTTACATGAAACTAAGACGAGTTGAGTATTAAATTAAGACGAAAACGCATCTTATCTAGGGACCTCGTGTTTAAGATGTCAGGCAACTGAAATTAAGTTCAAGCAATCTTAAATTAAGATGACTTACATCTTGATTAAGGCAATTTTTCATCTTAAATTAAGACGAACCTTGTCTTTCACCAAAACTTAAACTAAGACGTGACATCTTGCTTTCAGACGAGTTATCATCTCAACATAAGACGACGCATCTTAAACTAAGACAAATGCGCATCTTATCTAGGCACCAGTCTCTAAGACGAAAAAACGTCTTAATTTAAGATTTTAGTTTTACGGAGAAATGCTGCAATGCCGCTTATACGGATTATTTCTATGGTGACTTTTTAAATACAAACACCGGGAACTCAACTCATGAAAATTCAGTTGCATGTAAGAGCATCAACTGGCCTGAAAATGCTTACTGCAACTTAAGATTATTAAAGAACGATCTTTCTAAACATTCCGGCGTAATTTTTTTTTATATTAAGAAATCCTTTATTGACAATCAAACAGAGTACAGATACATCATAATTAACATTACTTGCACTGCCTAGAATACCTTAGATTACAATTTACAAACATCTTGCTATTCTTGTTTTGTTTTGTTTTGTTCTTCCTTTCCACGAAAGGTAATTTCATTTCAATAATAATACTTCATTACTCTAACACTTATTACAGATAATACAATACTATCACGTATATTTATTTGCAATGTTAACCCATGTACTGGAGGAAAAGCAGAACAGGCAAAAAGGGAAGTAAAGGTAGATAAGAAATAAAAGGACAAAACTGCTTAAAGTTTTTCAAGCCAATATTTGTATTTTATTTGACTAACATAATGTTGGAGCACCAATGAGTCTTCCTGGAGTTTCTTTTGGTAAATATAGTATCGCAAGAAGAGCAAAGTATAATTTAATTTAGCTACTGACGGCCCGCATTCATTTAATAGACCAAAAACAATTTTTCGCGAATTTAAACTGAAAACAGTGCCATTGTCCAGGTTAAACCATTTTAGTACTTTCTCTACAAAAGACAGTATACAACGGCAAGCTAGAAAAGTATGATCTATCGAATCTGGCTCCCCGCAATATACACAGTTGCCATCAGGTTTTATCTTAAACCTGAAAAGTTCTTTTTTTGTAACAATGATACGGTGGGTAAACTTGAAACTAAATTCTTTCAATTTAGGTTCCTTACAAGTTCTATAAGTCGATTTGAAGATCTTGGACCATTCTGTCTTCTCCATTGGAATGGCTTTATTCCACCGGCTTGGGCCTGTTTGATCTTTCTTATATAATCTGTTAATTAGAAGCCAGTAGAAATCGCTTGCTTTTGCTTTCATTAGATTAATCGCAACACTGCCGTCTAGTTGGAAACATGTCACATCATCATCTATGTTTTTGCTATGCAGATTTTCTGGAGCTCTTGCTTTATTTAACAGGTGGCTTGGGATAGCACTAACTACTTGATAGAAATGCAGAAAAGAACTTTTCTCTAGGGAGTATCTAGCCTTAAGCTCCTCAAAAGTTATCAAATCGATTTGATACCTTTCGAGAACCATTCCTTAATGAAAAAAGGCTTTCCACCAATCAATATTTCTTTGTTATTGTACAAAATCAAATCTCTTTTGCACGTTTCATCCTCATAAAGGGACCTTAGGATGGAGAAGAAAGATAGTATGTCTCTGTAAAAACGCGTTAAGTTTTCGCAATATTTTACATCATAGTTACAAGTAAGTAAGAAATTTAATCCTCCAAGTTTACTGAAGAAGTGGACTGGAATTCTGGCGTAATTGATAAGTTTACAAGATAAAAATGTCGAGTTTGTTCATTTGGTACTTCCAAAGAATAGAAAAAATACGCATTGAAGAAGATTAAGCTTACTTCTTCTAGTCTCTTTTGAGACAGAATTGACAGATTATGCAGAGTGTCAACTGCCAGAAGTTTTCTCAATAAATCGTTTCCCTGCCTTCGCTGTTCTTCGCCACAAGGCACTCGTGAATGCTGAATCCTAAAATGATGATTTACCCATCATGGCAAAATAAACCACCAGTCATTTGAAACCCCAGGACCCCCCCCCCCCCCCCCCCCCCCATCGAGCATGGCCGGGGTAATGCGGGGACTTTCACTTCATATTCACTCCATTTTGGTTTCCCCGGTAGACGGGGAATAAGCTAGGAATCACGGTCTTTGCTTCCCAGACCGGGGAATAGACCAGTTCACGCTCTCAGTTGCATGATGGGTAATCAGGGCAAGCTGGAGGGAAATTCAAAGGTTTGTATCGGATTTCAAAGCCAACTACTTCTTCCTGAATCAATATATTTGACACTTTCTCTTTGAAAAGTGTAACTTATGAATTCAAAGAAGCAATACACTAAATCTGGAGTGCATAGAAGTCCATGATCAGTCTTTCGAAAACTTGACTTCTCCCTCGAATTACAGTCCCGGGTACAAAAAATGTATGGGAGAAGTCAAGGTTGTTTGATCGATCGATCGAAGCGAATTGCGAAGTGAAGCAATGCAAAGCTGCGAATTGAAATGCTCTGTAAAGTGTCTCCATCTTTCTAGTTTAAAAAACGCTGTTATAGCAGAAGATTTTTTAAGTCTAGTAAGAAAAGGTAGGTATACTTTCAATTATATTGTATTGATATTAAAATATAATATACATTTAAATAAACATAGAAAAACATTTAGCGGAGTCTCTCGTTCTTTCCAAATTGTATTCTTGCGATACAGTACTTAATCCTTTACCTAATTTTCTTCTGCAACGCATTCAACGTGTTCAATTTTCTGCAGCCAGTTTTGTCACTGGAAGATATGTAAATGACTGTAGTGTTATCCAAAAATTAGGCCGGCTACCTATAGAGCAGCAGAGAGATTTTAACCACTTAAAACTTGTACATAAGGCAATTTATAATTATGACTGGCTTTCCTACTACCTCCGTTAAATATTGTACAAAATGTAAGATGTCTTAGATCAAGTAATGTGATCAGACTTGTTACTCCTATTGAAACGGGAACATTTCAAGACACCTCCGCCAAGTTATTTAATGAATTGCCTAGTAGCATTACACAATGCCAAGATTTTTCTACATTTATTAGATTGCTTAAAGGACACTTTGCCACTTCAAAGGACACTCAGAACTAGATGAACGTTCATAAGTAGTATGTACACATAATATATTTATATAATTTTTTCCTTAGTTATGTTTTTAATACTTTTATATCACAATTTGTTTAGTGTAAACAGTGTGTAGTTTTAACGAAGGAAGAGCCACCCTGTGGATTTCGTTAATAAACCATTATTATTATTATTATTATTATTATTATTAAACTCACTGACTTGACCTATCAATGAATGACTTAAGCTTCATCTTATAAATATTAATGATTAACTTGCGCATTTTTGCGGTCCTATTTGTATTGATATCTAAGTGGGAATTGCTTTTTATGACCTACTTATTGTTTTTTGTTCGGTCCATAACCAAAAAGCTATGAAAAGGGGCTTATAAAAAGCTGCTTTTTGCCGATCCATGCATGCTTTCAGTCACGTACGAGAACAACGTGAAATTCGATCGATAAAATTTCCAAACTGCGTGGACATTCGTCAGCTGGCTGAACGAGAATCAACTGAACGGAAATGCCCCAACGTTGGAACATCGCAAACGGTTTTCTGTAGACTTGGAATTCAGGCAATTGTAGACTGGCTGTATACGAATAAAAGCAGGCAGATTATTTGGGATGAATAAATTACTTTATATTTCGTGTTTTCTAGGTTTTTTGATTGTTAATATTAAAAGCATAAAAAACAAAACTTGGAGGATGGAACGGAAATAGATAAAGACGAGACGATGCTAGCATGTGACAATGGAACGGTCTTTGTTTTTGTCCCTGATGGGGAGAAGTGGGAAGTCCGGCCTTCTGATACTACTGGGGAAAGTTCAGCAGTCAAAGAGGGTGTGATGACAGACTCCAAAGGTGATTTTAACCTTTCATTTGTAATGCAGCATAACTATGTCTGGAAATTATCACAAGATATCATTCCAAACAAAATAATAGTGTCAATCGTCACCTGGTGAGGATGGTTAATTGTTAAGTGTTATTGCGTCATAAGCATTATATTATCTTTGTACAAGTAACGCGTGAATCAGTCAAAATCTCTTGTAATCGCGGTCAAGCAAATTTCGTTCATCGACCAAGCTCCTTTTCTCATGGCTCAAGCAGATCCCTCAGCCTCAACAAATACTCCGCCAAGGCGCTCTACCAGACAGCCGAAACCAGTTAGGAGGGATCCTAACTTTATTTATACCGATTTCCAACGCCATCTAGCAAGCTTAGACGACGAAAGTGATTTTCCAGCCTCTCTGTTTCCCGAGTCCGATGTCTCAGGGAGAAAATGCACCAAAAAGACAACGAAACGTCCGAGTTCTAAGCAAAGCCACCAGCTTCTAGACCCCGACTTTCTGTATACAGATCTCGAAAGTCAGCTCAATGATTTACGTCTCTCCAATCTAGAACAAGAGGCGTCTCCTTCGTCGCATCTTCAACAAGCTCAGCAAGCTGATAATCCTCCCCCATCAAGCAACGTTCCAAAGACCAATTTATCTCCACAAGCCTCCCCTGAACGCGATCTTAATCATGAGATTCGCCTGGTCCAGCTCCAGAAAGAGAAGCTCGCGCTGGAGTTGGAAGTTTTGCGTTTGCGCCACGCCCCCAGGGCTGCCCTTGATGGCCAGGCGGACGAAACTCCTACTTCATCTGCGACTGTTGACAAAACGAAGAAGAAGCGCGCTATCGACTGGCCACACGAGTTTGCTCCAGGTAACAGCACTTCTGTTAATGTTGATTATGATAAGCTCGAGTTGCCACAGTTTGTAGCGGGTTTTTTAGCCATGATCAAACCCTATGATACAGCCCAAAAATCCGCCATGCTGAATTATCTTGAGTTGTTGATGCTGAAGGCGTCAAGTTACTCCTGGTCGAGTGTGCGAGCTTTCCATTCGCACATCGCAAGACAAATCGAGTTATGGCGCCTGGAATGGACGAGCTCCGACGAGATCCGCGACAAGGCAGTTACATTTTTTAAACATTCCGATCTTCGTTCTTCCCAGCACAATGCCAACGCCAGCACGGTCGTCTTTCCACATCAAGTGTCATCTTCTCACCAGCGTACACCAGCCAAATCTGAAGCAGATAAAGCCTGTCGTCAGTGGAACTATTACGGTTCGTGTTCCTGCGACAAATCCAACCAAGAAGCTTTCAATGTCCGTCACAAGTGTCGGGTCTGCACCAAAGATCACCCGATGTTGCAGTGCCCAAAAAGAAGAAATCCTATTCCGCCCCCAAATTCGGTGTGACTACCTGATGTTAATCACTACGCAGGGCACAATATTTCAGGCACGGACAGTTTTGCAGTTCATTCTTCCCCGGCTTCTTCTGTAAACATTTCGACATCGGTTTCTCCGATTGTCAAACACATTTTAGCCTCAAAACACGACTCGCCTAATGCGTTTGGGGCAAAAGTACCGATCGACACGTCCCTCAATATCTCCGCCTGGGACTCTAGATTACATGATTATCACGACTCTGACATCGTTAATTTTTACACTATGGATGGCCAATTAATTACACTGCTGACATTTTGCCCGAATCAACTTTGGCTAATCATCCTTCTGCGATTTCCTTCTCCGAGCACGTTGATTATTACATTACTACGGAACTTGAACATGGCGCTATTGCCGGTCCTTTTATTCATAATCCTTTGCCTCGCCAACTCATCTGTTCCCCTCTGCAAACCGTGCTGAAGCGAGGATCGACCAAACGACGAGTCGTTATGGATTTGAGTTTTCCCCCATCTCGTTCTGTAAATAGCGGGATTCCACATGATTCCTATTTAGACGAACATTACAAGCTCCGACTTCCTGGCATTGATCGGCTTTGTCAATTCATCTTACAACACGGCAGGGGTTGTTTATTGTACAAACTTGACCTTCAACGAGCTTACAGACAGCTTCCGATCGACCCTAAGGATTATTTTTACCTGGGTTTTCGACACAATAACATGCTTTACTTTGACACACGCTGTCCTTTTGGACTAAGGACTTCCGCGATGATTTGTCAGAGAACAACTAAAGCAGTGGTTCATTGTTTCACTAAATCTGGTTTTTCCGCCGATGTTTATCTCGATGACTTCTATGGCGCGGACGTTCCAGCTAGGGCTCCACAAGCCTTCCAGAGCTTAAAGGAACTGTTACACGAACTCGGCCTTCAAACTTCACCTGACAAAGATTGTCCGCCTTCTACCAACATGGTTTGTCTCGGAGTAGAGGTTGATTCAGAACATTTTACAGTCTCTGTTACTGAAGATCGAGTTCAGGATCTTCTTACTGAACTGTCTTCTTGGTCTTCGCGAGAATTTTACACTTTGAAGCAGTTGCAGTCTCTTCTCGGAAAACTCTCTTTCGTGGCGGCTTGTGTCAACCCAGGTCGAATTTTTATGTCGCGCTTATTGAACAGTCTCCGCGTCTTTCCGTCGAAGCGCGCAAGACTCAAGGTTTCAGCGGATATCAAAGCCGACATCGCCTGGTGGTTGGACTTCCTACCTATTTTCAACGGCACTTCTTTTATCAAACCTCTGCATTGGGAGTTCGACGATTTGCAGTTCACCACAGATGCATCTTTGCACGCCGGTGGAGCGACCTGTTTCAATGACTGTTTTACTTGCGAGTTTTCTAAGGACATTGTACACAGCGCACAGCATATTACTGCCTTGGAACTTTATACCATTGTGGTCGCGGTCAAGTTTTGGGCTCACAAGCTTCACCAATGCAAATTTATCGTTTCTTGCGACAACGAAGCTGCTGTGACAGTGGTAAACTCTGGAAAATCGAAAGACCCTTTCATGCAACGTTGTTTACGCGAACTATGGTTTACAGCTGCTGTTTATGATTGCGAACTGACTGCTCGCCACATTCCAGGCGTTCATAACGTCTTGGCCGACGCGTTAAGCCGTTGGCACGCAGATTCGTCTTATCATGAGTTATTTCATTCCACAGCCGCTAGTTTAAACAGACAGTATATATTTAGATCTGTTCCTCGTGATTGTCTTACTTTTCAAGTTACGTAATATCGAATCTTTGTAGGTCTTGTAGGTTATGCACCGATTTTCTGCGGTATTCGCTTATATCTATATATATTTTTTCTTTTTTTTAGGTAGTCCACAAGGTCTCCAATTTTTGGATGGTTTTGCACATAGGTTAATTAGGTTAGCTCACGCTGATTCAACTCATAAAAACATGCAGTCGCATCTTCAAGTTTTTACCGAGTTTTGTCACAATCTCGGTCTAGGCCCGTTTCCAGTACAGGCGCAAACTGTCTTACGCTATATTGCTTTCCTTTCGGTTACAGGCCGGTCTTACGGCACCATCCAAAACCATATTTCTAGTATTAAGCGTTTTCATCGTTTGTTCGGTTTCCCCCCCGGGTGGGACAATTTGTATTCTTTTCAGCTAGTGTTACGTGGGTGTAAACGTTTTTTGGGGGCGGCTCCAGCGCGCAAACTGCCCATTACGCCTACTTTACTTTTGCGTATGGTTTCTTTGTTTGACATCAGTAAGCCAATTCAAGCGGCTATTCGAGCTTTGTTTTTAGTAGCATTCTTTTCTTTTTTGCGTAAGTCTAATTTAGTTATTCAATCGGATCGTGTTATTTCTCCTAAAGTACCGCGGTGCTCTGATTTACATGTGTCGCAGTATGGGGCTTTTCTCAATATTCGCGTGACTAAGACCATCAGGTTTTTCCAGCGGGCCTTATGCGTTCCACTTCCTATTATTCCGGGTTCTCCCCTTTGTCCCGTTTCGGCCCTTGCACACCACCTTCGTATCAATGCGGTTGGCCCATCAGACCCACTTTTTTCGGTTAGGTTGGGTTCGGCTCAGTCAACGCATCCTCTTACTTTTCGTCATTTTTCCAGTTTTTTAGCCCGGGTGGTTGCAGCGCTAGGCTTAGCTCCGCGAGCTTACTCGCCTCATAGTTTTCGGCGTGGTGGCGCGTCTTTTGCTTTCGAATGCAATGTCCCCGCAGAGCATATTAAATTTCCGGGTGATTGGAGCAGCGACGCATATTTAGTTTATTTAGAAATGTCTCCAGCTCAGAAACATCGCGCTGTTAATTCTATGGCTTCTAAGATTCGTCAGTTGTCATCGCATTAATTTCGTTTTCAGTCTTTTCTTTTGTTCCTTTGTTTGTTTCTTTTACATATCAGTCGAATTATATATATCACATTTTTTTTTCTAATCATCTTACCTTTAACCACATACCACTTCTTGTTTGGGTTTGGTGTTGGAGTTATATTGTCATCAGCTCTTGTATCTTAGTTTTTAGTCTGACAATAAACTCTTTGGTCCAAACTCGTGGTCTGTGGTTAAATGTAAACAATTGTGTCAATCGTCACCTGGTGAGGATGGTTAATTGTTAAGTGTTATTGCGTCATAAGCATTATATTATCTTTGTACAAGTAACGCGTGAATCAGTCATAATCTCTTGTAATCGCGGTCAAGCAAATTTCGTTACCCTAAATCCCTCCCACCCTTAAGGTGTTGGAGTTATATTGTCATCAGCTCTTGTATCTTAGTTTTTAGTCTGACAATAAACTCTTTGGTCCAAACTCGTGGTCTGTGGTTAAATGTAAACAATGTTATTCATTGTATGTCATAAGACTTACATCTCCAAAATTTAAGAAGAAATATTGGTCAATTAATGCTTTTAAGGTTTAATTTGTAGAAAAAGAAACATTTCACTTTCTGAGTATTTTACTAAGTTATACAATCACTTAATTAAACAAAAGTTTATCTTTGTGTACCTATTTAAGAGCGCCTGTCTGTAAAAATCAGACAAAATCAAAATTCCGTGGCAAGGGTGGAAAATTCGATTTCTTTCATATTTTAATGTTAGATAGGTTAGGGTATAACTAAAATCACTGGATACTTTTTTTGGCAAAATATCCTTTTATTTCAAAGAAATATGCAAATAACGAACTTCCGTTAAAATCGCCATTTGAAGCAGTAAATTATGACATCAATTTGAGGCGTTCGCGTGCAAAAACAAATGCCTCTGTCGTCTTTTAAACACTCAATTTTACTTTTGCAATCTCTCAAGAGCTTCAAAACTGATTTTGGTAGAAACTGCGTTGTTCTTTGTGTTTGAAATAATTTAATTTTGAAAGTATACATTTCTCATCAGGAAAAGTACTTCGTGAATTAAATTATTTTTCACCATGTGCTAAACCTTCAAATCGATTCAGCTTCTGGCTGTTGAATTAAGAAAAGATGTTCTCAGGATTGCTGTAAAAATTTCTTTGGGCAAATGATTGAGAGCGACGCGAGAGCTTTTCAAAGTTCGTTAAAATGCAGGTTGTTTGACCCTTCTTGGCAACATTCCATTCGCGAGTCACGCACATATTTTAATGTGTTTCGACCCATATGAGATCGAAAACGTCAAACAGAAAAACAGTTCGAAATGCTCTTACCTCATTTGCTGTAGAGGACAGGTCCAGAGGCCATTTCCGAGTGATTCTCTTGCCGTTCGACGTATTTTGGTCCTGTTGATGCCATCCAATGAACACTGCCAACTGGGTCAGTGTATTGTAAACGGTCGAACAGCTCAACAACAACCTTTCTTCCAAAACGTTCGACATCTTTCTACACTGTGACATCTTACTCAACGGTTCAGTTGCTGGTCAGTGTTGCTTAGTTGGCAATACACAAAAAGGTTTTTATCACCACATGTCGCCGCTAACGTGGCCAGAGTTCTGTCTAGAGCCGCGTCACGCAATGCAAATCATCGGAATGGACATTTTACCAGAGGGTAGGGGAAGGGCAAAATCTGCTCTGATTCTTTTTAAACGGCTCAGGGTTCGAGAAATGGGAGGAACTAGTAATGGACCAAAAATACGAAACAAAATTAGTGCTACATTTAGGCACCTCAGCCTCCCGTGCCAGAATGCAGAAAAGGTAGTCACCCCTCGGCGTGAGTTGTAGGCATGCAAATAACAATGTTCGAACACGAAAATTAGCCAAAAAGGGTACGTGTACTAGCTTAGCTAAACTATCGAAAATCGTTTATCATGACAAATCTTACTCGTTTGAGACTGATTTTGGTTGATTTATCAGGTTTAATGAAAAAAAGAACACATTTGAAACAAAATGTCCTTTTCTTTAACCCTTTACCGTCAGCGTTTTTCCCTTAGAAAAACGCACTTTTTACCGCTAAAGCGGTTTTTGAAGTGCTATGATGCCAAATGCCACTAAACATTGCTACAAAAGCGTTTTCTCACATTTTAGCTCAATTTTGAGCCAGCTTCTGTTGTAAATTGTACATTATTTTGCTTTCACGCATGCGCATAAGCCAAAATTTATATATATATATATTTTTTGCTGATTCATTTCTATTTTTGTAATGTGACTAACTAGTTTGTGCTTACTGTTTTGGCTTAGAGGGGGGACCGCGGACTTTTGTTTTTTTTCACAAATCATACATATTTACATACATGAATTGCTTCGTTACAAAGAAGACGGTTGTTGTTGGTTCCATTTTCTTGTTGTCGGAGTTTGTGGTTACAACACCAGACGAATCAAAAGCTTGAAAACAATTGTTCCCTTACTTTCATGCACCAAGAATACCCAGGCCTGTAGAAGGGGGAGGGGGGGGGGGGGGGCTCGAGTCCCCAGAAGTTTTGGAAGTTGAAAAAACATTACAATAAATGAGCCAAAAAATATATAATTAAAACGAATTAATGTGCAACAAATAGTCTTAAATGCTGATGCTAAAAGTTCCTTTTATTATTTTACAACCTTTAACAGGGTTTGACATCTGTTGAGTCACTAGCCACCGGGCAAGTGGGCTTCAAAAATCTACTAGCCCACCGCACATTTCAGTCGCCCAGGTTCCTTACCAATGTCTTTCTTCACCCATATCACCTTGACCCTGGCAGTATAGCTTTACTGTGAAGGACCTTAATGCCTTTAATAGCTAAGCAACTGCTGTGTATTTGCTGCAAGCTTTAAGCTCATCATGTTGTTTTAAAACAAGTCTAAGGAACAAAACTATTTTTATCTCACCAATCGAGTGATAAAAGTTACGTAAACGTTTACGAGAGTTAGGTAAAACAGGTCCGAGATTCGTAGCTTGGCTGTCGAAATGTTTCAATTTTAACAAACCTTGTAACTTTAAGGGTACTTTTTTAAAACTGATGCTATAAATCTGGTGGATGTTGCCAACAACTTTGTCGGCGAAAGAGCAAACAGGAAGCAGCTTTTTGGCAAATTGTCAACGAAGGATGTCCCCAAAAAGGTGCCGTGTTTGACGAAATCGACACAAACTGTGGCATTGTGAACAGAGTTAGTATCTATGTGCATGAGTGTGTATTTTGAAAGGGGGGGGAAGGCTTTGACTAGGCCAATATGCTCGCAGCATTTATTTCAGGCTTGGTGCGGGCCTGATACCACAAGTTACAAGTCAGTTTTTACAACAAACGCTTGAATACAATGATGATATGTCCCAGCCATCGTGCAAAACTTGGAATAGTGTCTAGCAGAAGTTGCAGCATAAGGGGCCGGGTCACGGTAAGGAAACGGCGAGTGGCCAAAAAGTGAAAGAGGACTGGGGAAAAAGGGATCTGAAATTATCTTACGCGGGACTGGTTCGCTTGTAAAAGTTGGATCAGGTGAGTTATATATTCGCTTGTGGTCTATCCGAATATTAGTCAGGTTATCGATGGAAGCCTCACTCCTCTCTTCGTCCTCATTAAGGTGTATGTAGAACGTGAAAGAGGTAACAGACGTTTAAGGGTAAGATGCTTGACGTATTTCTGTTATGATATCCTCATATCCATTATGATAAGTATGCTGGCTGCTGTGAGAGATCTTGCTCACTGGGAACCTGTCTCAGTAAGATTCGTAAACAGAAATTCAGGAACAGAACCTCATTTTTTGTTACCATGGTTACGTGCCATATTTCACAGTCTTCAAACAGCACTGGCGTGCTGTTAGAAGCCCCACTCATTAGTCAGGACACACTAATGTAGACCAAGTCAAACAGCTGACAAGAGAGCACAGTTAAAAACTTCGATTGCACCCATTTGTTATGAAGAGAGAACCCTTCCTGTCCAAAACTCCATCCAACCCTTTAACAGCGAGCTGACTTTCACTCCTGATATAACTGTGCATTGTACCGGTCCTGTGCCAGCTGAGAACCAGCAGACTGACACCAATGATCATAGGTAGAACACCCGCTCGTCAATTAAAAAAAGGGAACCCCTTGTAGTTATAGGTTTCCCCGTATTAAAGTTGGGTCTAGTTAATAATAGCGCCACTTCTGTTGCACCACTCACCTGTAACCATGTCTGTAAGCTTGTACGACGGTTGGAATTGCGTTTCAGACTACTAGGCTAGGGTAGCAAATACAATTTTTAATGGTTGTAAGAACACTGGTAATAAGTAAGAAAGACACAACGCCATTAAAACCACGAATAATCCCTGCAATGAACACTGTATGTTATTTTACTTCACCTAAAAGGTTTTGCCCTTCCAATACCCCCTAAAATGCCTTTGATAGGCATTGCGTGACAAACCAAATACGCACGCGCCGCCATCAACGTTTGGTCCCAATTTAGCAGTCAAATCTGATAATACTTTTGTGCACTGAAAACTGAGCAACACTCGTATTAAATCAACTGAACCGTTGAGTAAGATGTCACAGTGTAGAAAGATGTCGAACGTTTTGGAAGAAAGGTTGTTGTTGAGCTGTTCGACCGTTTACAATACACTGACCCAGTTGGCAGTGTTCATTGGATGGCATCAACAGGACCAAAATACGTCGAACGGCAAGAGAATCACTCGGAAATGGCCTCTGGACCTGTCCTCTACAGCAAATGAGGTAAGAGCATTTCGAACTGTTTTTCTGTTTGACGTTTTCGATCTCATATGGGTCGAAACACATTAAAATATGTGCGTGACTCGCGAATGGAATGTTGCCAAGAAGGGTCAAACAACCTGCATTTTAACGAACTTTGAAAAGCTCTCGCGTCGCTCTCAATCATTTGCCCAAAGAAATTTTTACAGCAATCCTGAGAACATCTTTTCTTAATTCAACAGCCAGAAGCTGAATCGATTTGAAGGTTTAGCACATGGTGAAAAATAATTTAATTCACGAAGTACTTTTCCTGATGAGAAATGTATACTTTCAAAATTAAATTATTTCAAACACAAAGAACAGCGCAGTTTCTACCAAAATCAGTTTTGAAGCTCTTGAGAGATTGCAAAAGTAAAATTGAGTGTTTAAAAGACGACAGAGGCATTTGTTTTTGCACGCGAACGCCTCAAATTGATGTCATAATTTACTGCTTCAAATGGCGATTTTAACGGAAGTTCGTTATTTGCATATTTCTTTGAAATAAAAGGATATTTTGCCAAAAAAAGTATCCAGTGATTTTAGTTATACCCTAACCTATCTAACATTAAAATATGAAAGAAATCGAATTTTCCACCCTTGCCACGTTATGTTTGATTTTTACAGACAAGCGCTCTTAATGTGCAAAAGCCAGCAGCTCACCATATGTACTACAAGAAGCAATGTAACTCTGGGGCCCCCAATCATAGTAAGTTCGTTTTGTGTTTCAAACATAGCTAAATATAATAACTTCATCCAATCGCAAGGGTCGAAAAGTTGTGTAAAAGAGCTACGTTTTCAACATCAATGCTAAATAAAAATAGTTATTTGCTAGGGAACTTTAAATGCACCATTACCTGAAAAATCTGTCAAGATGAATCCAAGCATGAGAGCAAAACAACTATGAGAAATCAGCGAGTATCTGGAGAAAGTTAAAAAGGAAACCTTTCACTTGGAAAAGATCGCGAGAAAAGGCTAGGAACCTAAACGCAGATGAGCTGGCTCTCCGATCTTCATGGAGCACGGAAAGAGAAGAAAAGGAAATACCAACAAAGAGTTATTGACGTGGAAATGGGATCATTTACTCCCCTGGTTTTTGGCACGAACGGAGGAATGGGGAAAGAATGCAAACTTTTCCTGAGCAACCTAGCGGGCAAACTTTCCCGAAAGAATGGCAAGTCTTTTGCCAGTGCCATATCTTGGCTTAGAACACACATACCTTTTGAAATTCTAAGATCAGTCCACACATGTGTTCGTGGGTCTAGAACTCCTTTGCACAAGAATGCTGACTTTTAAGATGATTTTAGTGTTAATGCAAGGAACGCGGACATTTTTAAATTAGTTTTTAGTATGTTTTCTTAGAGTAGTTTTAGTAGACAATATTTGATTTAGTTGGCTATAGTTTTTTTTGCTAACAGAAGTGATCGCATCTGAACAGCCAAGAATGTATTTGGGAAATTGTTATAGGTCATTGCCAATTTTTATGATTCATGCTATAGTAGTTACGTTATATATTGCTTAATTTTCATTTCAAATATTTCTGTAATTTATGTACATATTTTCAAATAAAATCAAAGCTTTTGTTTTTACTAAAGAAATGGAACCTCTGCGAGTCAAGAAACGACGTCTAGAAGAAGAGCTACTTCTTGTGCAGAGAAAAGAAAAGAAGTATTCAAAAGACAAAGATAGGAGGCAGAAGAAAACCACAACAGCTACACCTGGTGAAAAGCACGGGAAGAAGCCTAGCTCGTACAAAAAAGGAAGCTTGGATTTCTTGCTCAAGCATATTGAAGGTAAAGAGCAGAGCAGTCAGAGCAGCAGCAACCCCAGGACAAGTGCAAGGGGGTGGAGGTGAAGACTCTGGTCCTCATCTGGGTGAAGAACAGAGCAGCCGGAGTAGCAGTAACTCCCCAGGACAAGTGCAGGGAGGTGGAGGTGTGAAGACTCTGGTCCTCGTTAGATTCTGGTCCTCGTGGAGGGCAGACCAGTCGGAGTAGCAGTAACTCCCCGGGACAAGTGTAAGGGGGTGGAGGTGAAGACTCTGGTCCTCATCTGGGTGAAGGGTAGAGCAGTCGGAGTAGCAGTAACTCCCCAGGACAAGTGTAAGGAGGTGAAGGAGAGGACTCTGGTCCTCGTCAGGGTGAAGGGCAGAGCAGTCGGAGTAGCAGTAACGCCGCAGGACAAGTGCAAGAAGGTGAATACCATGTTCGTCATCAGAGTGATGGGCAAAGGGCAGAACAGTTTACCATCATCAAGTCTTACAAATGAGTCTTTTTTAGTCTAGGATCTGGACAGCCATGTGACTGTCCAGAACTTCAGCTCTACATTACTTTGAAGGACAAAGCTGTATCTGATGTAAGTAGTTGCCGTAAAGCTGATGGAATTTATCAGTCCTTTTTGTCTGGTATGACACTGCTACAGTTTGTAAGGGGCCGATTACATGAGGGGGGCTGGCCCGGTTAGCTGGGCTGGCTCGGTTTGCCGGGATCGCGGCACGTCTGTGAAGCATATTAAAAATTAACTTTGCGATTACATGGAAAAATCTCAGCCCGGCTAGCTGGGATCCTTGCATCGCGGCTAGCCGGGCTGAAAATTTACCATGTAATCGCGATTGCTGATCCAGCCCGGCTAGCCGGGACAACACTTCCTAGTCACTAAATTTCGCTTCAAAGCAAAATGGCTCACCAGAAGATCAATGTTTCTCTTTCTATATAACACATAAAGGTTTATCAGACCATAAAGCTACGGAAAACTGAAAATAATACGCCAAAATAATGAATTGGCGAAAATAAAAACACTTGGTTCGTGCTCTTTGATGTACCCATCTTTTCACACGACAGCTTCTAAATTTAGCCGCAGGCGGGCTGGCTCGCCTCATGTAATACCGGGCTAAGCAGTCATGTCGGTACACCGAGCCAGCCCGGCTCATGTAATCGGCCCCTAAAGGCAAAATCTTCATACTGTTCAAAACATCATGCTGTTGGGTGCCGTGAGTGTAACGGTTTAATACAGGAAGCAAATGAAATCATCTCATCTGGTATAGCTGATGCTGCCAATACCTTTCGCAAATGTTTCCCACTTGCTAAATATCAAAGTCATAATGCAAAGCGGAGATTTCTGCAGTTACCAGTTGTTATTTTTGAGATTAGCGCAGAAGGGAAGGGTTCCCAGAGTCTGTGTTTGATTGAGCAACAGACAGGTGTAGACTATGTAACATTTGTGTCCTTGTTCCATAAGCTGATTCCATCTGGCATTGTATCTGGTGATTAATAAGGCAACCCTCAATGGACTTTGCAAATTAGCTTCTACGGAGTCTGATCGGAAATTAATAAAGTATGGTGCTTGTGCAGCAAGAAATCTTTCGGTGAAGGATGCTCTGAAACTTACGGAATCTCCAATGGCCTGATTTCGATATGTTAAAATTCAGTCTTAAACAATAGGCATCATTTCGAGGCTTAGGGGAATAAACCGATATAAATCCTGATATTATTCCCCTAAGCCTCGTAGTGATGTCTACTGTTTTAAGTTGAATTTTAATATATCGAAATTGGGCTATTATGGTGTGCTGAGGCCGAGGGAGCCCTGCAAAAAGCCTGTGAAATCAGAAACAAAGTGATGGAAATTGCTGCAGTTAAAGAACGAGCATTTCTTTTAAGAACACTTTTCATTCATCGATGTCTCCAGCAGCAGTGAGTCAGAGCCTGATGATTCTGCAACTTCATGTGAGTGGGGTAGTGAAAGTGAACAGTCAGACACAGACAGTAAAAACATAAGGAGAAAAAACTGTGATAAATACAGGCAGCGAATGAAATCATCTTACCTGGTATAGTGATTTTTTAAATTGCAATCACACGAAGATGCAGATGTAAATAGTATTTGCAGCTCAGGCATGCAAGGTCAAATCAAATACCCAGAAGACACGGTAAAGGAAGCAAGCTGTGATAAAACACAATTAGATTTGAACGGTTGACACTGAGGGCTTTCAGGATACTACGTATACACCACAGTTGGATCCAGATGCTGGCCTTAACAAGGAAGCTGCCCAATCTCTCGTTTTCACCCCTATCCACGACCATCTGGCATTGATGGTAAGAGAAAGTAATCTTAATTGATTTGTGTTTGTTGATGAGTTGATGGTTCTTTTGAGGCAATACCATACTTCAGTTATTAAACAGGTTTTGCTTGATTTTGCACACAACATGGCTCTCATGGATTTCACTGAAGAGGAGGAAAGATTAATAGAGCAATTCAGACAAGCATATTTATCTCGAAGTTGACAACAAGCGTTAGGTAGCCGAGACAACCGTG
The DNA here is from genome assembly GCA_964030785.1 of Siderastrea siderea. Classification (NCBI taxonomy): domain Eukaryota; kingdom Metazoa; phylum Cnidaria; class Anthozoa; order Scleractinia; family Rhizangiidae; genus Siderastrea; species Siderastrea siderea. Next base: position 45,336,515 of record OZ034971.1, on the reverse strand, counting down.
TTGTTACTGACTCAGAAAATGATAATCCAGAACAGTGGCTCTCTGTGAAGAAGCTAAATTCTCCTGAGGAAATCGAAATGATTAAGAAGCAGAGACGCATTATACGTTCACAAACGAAACGTAGAGTAGCAAAAGAAATTGCAAATAAGTGTTTGTTAAAACGAAAGATTCCAAAGCGAGTTTCTTTAGTTTTAATGGAATTTCCTAACATAGGTAGAGATATTGATACCCTGGGTACCAGAGGTTCTTTCGTGGCACGCTTGGCGAGAAGACTTGTCGGCCGGCCAGCAACAGGCGGCAAAGCCACGAGAGAAACCTCTGGCAGAGTGCCTTGATTCACCGTGCTGGATGGACCTTGACCTTGCCTCTCAAATGTCAATCACAGTGGTGGTTTCCTACTGGGATCACGTGCACAGGCACGTGGAGAAATGGCAGATCTGGATTCTAATTACAGTGACGAAGCTGTGAAATGCTGCTTTCAGTTCGCGCTGGTGCTGTCTTCCGAAATGGCTTTCGTGGGAGTCAAAACAACTCCCATTTGAAAGGTTCCGCGTGCAATTTCAGCGTCCTTGTGGAGAATATGTGGATCACAGGTTTACTTGAATGGGGGTTTTTACGAAGGAAGAAGGAAAGTATTTCATTCAGAATCGTTGAACTTTTCGGGGTTGAAGATGACAACCTATCGGTCGGACCGCACATTTTGTGCAAAAAATGTTTCAGAAGAATTGAGCGATATGAAGCTACTCTCAAAGAGTTAAGCTCCTTGAAAGAAACATACCGGAACAATTTAGCTCACTGGAAGAATGATGCCCAAAACCAGAGGACAAAGTGATGCAGCAACTCTCCGGGATTTGGAGTAAAAAAGTCTCGTCCTCTGTCATGCTGGTCGAAATGTGAGAAGATCACTCAATGTAGAGGCTCCAGAGATGTCGAATACCACAACTTCACCAACTGCACAGTTGGTCAATGAGGATGAAAAGGAGGATTTGGAGCTAGCATTTACTCCTGGAGGTGTGGAGGTAAATTATTCTCTTCGTTTTTTTAATATAAGCCCATTGTTATGTTGCAGGTTCCGCGCTGTCACGTAATTATAAGCTTTACAAAACCCTACCATTTGTTAGTGATCGATAGGCGACAACGTCTTGGTCTGTTGTCAAAATTAAAGGAAATTTGTCGTGTTAGCCTTCCCTCATTCATCGTTACATTAAAGCTTACGCTTAAATTTTGCCCAGTGAAACAGTGATGAAAGCTTGTTTGTTGTCAAATATTTATGGGAAATTGTCACGTATTTTAATCGAGCATGTTTGTTTTTTCAAGCCAATATCAGAGCTAAATCACTAGCCAGTTCATAATAATTTTAAGAGCATAAATCATAATTTAAACACTTCGAGTGCCGTGAGCCCAGATTGTTGATGCGCCCAGAATTGATACATTTCCTGTTTTGCAAGTATGCGGGCCTTCTTTGGGGTATTCAAATCTGCATACGATGCAGAAAGTTGCACTACCAAGCCACATGCTATAAGCTCAATTAAGCCGCCCTTGCTTGAATAAAGAGCAGCTTTATTTTTTTAAGTTTCCTACATCCGTTATTTAGCTTTAGTTTACAGTCTTTTCTGGACTGCTAAGTGCTGTTCAACTTCTCAGAAGATAATGCATTCAAAAAACAGTTCTACCTATTTTATTTGCAACCTTTTACTAGATGATTCTTGATTATGAGAGCGGTAAAAGGAGTCATATCCCCAAAGATGACACAGACCGCAAAGCTATTAAACAGTTTGCTTTGGAGGAGTATGGATATGCTGTCAATGCCTTGAACCTCTTATTTTTAAAAACCTAAATTGGCTTTTCTTCAAACTAATTCTCATGCGAGAAACCCCTCTATTTGTCTACTATTTGATATTGACGTGAATATTTTATGAATGCTTGGATCTAACCAAACTCCAAAAATGGAGATTTTTTTTTTGAAAAAAAAATTGTTTTCAGAGACAATATTCTACTGGCTCAAAATTATTTTCTTCTTCTCCAAGGTTTACAACCGTGGAGTTAAGTGGGGACTCACTTTGAGCCACACTGCTGCCATTGAAAAAGTGGAACAGCTGGGAAAGCATTATGACGAGAATGTTTTAAAATGGAAAGTTGAACAAGAGCAGCACAAAAAGTTTCAGATGACCTTGGAAACAATATCAGAATATGAAATTATGAATCTATGAAACTCATATATTTGAACTGCGGAATGAAGAAATAAGTGTAAAGGAGATCCTCGCAGTTATTAACGCAACTTATGCAGTTGCGAAAAGAAAGCCTGAAAAAATCAGGCTTGCCGGGATTCGAACCCTGACCTCTGCGATACCGGTGCAGCGCTCTAACCAATTGAGCTAACAAGCCAACTGGGAGCTGGCCATTAAATTGGTTCAAATATATGAGTTTCATAGATTCATAATTTCATCTTCATCTTTCCCGGGTATATTACGAACCAATTTAATGACCAGCTCCCAGTTGGCTTGTTAGCTCAATTGGTTAGAGCGCTGCACCGGTATCGCAGAGGTCAGGGTTCGAATCCCGGCAAGCCTGATTTTTTCAGGCTTTCTTTTCGCAACTGCATAAGTTGCGTTAATAACTGCGAGGATCTCCTTTACACTTAATATCAGAATACTTGAAAGAATGTGACATTTCTCTGTCTGATGCTGATTTGAAGCAGAATGTTAAAGAAAAAATGCGCACCCACTTTGATGAAACTGTGTATGGCGAGTTGTACGAAGAGTTCATCAATACTGCCACACCTGCTGGATGAAATTAAGCTTGAAGAAGAATTTAATTCTAACCCACCCTAGGCCCAATGGTTACCAAATCATTGGAGTTAAAGTAGATCTAATGATCAAAGTTCGACATCAGGCCAGTGATAAACCTAACAAGAGCATTCACTGGTTCCATCTGAATGCAGTGAGGGACAAAGTCAATGCCAATGAGTAATCGGATGACAGGACAATGAGAAAGGCTGAGGAGGTAGAGAACTGGGAAGTTCTTCCCTCATTAAAGGACACCCAAGATCTCCTACATGACTTTACCCCGTTATTCACACCAGTGATTGCAGACCTAATCTCTGTTTTTAAGCATTTCAAGGATGTTGCGGTGAGACATATATACCTCAACAATGCACTGATCTCTTGAAGGAGAAATGAACAGGTTGGTGGTATTTGTTGAAGTTTTGTAGTTTTATTTAACGGATAATTCAAGTGTTATTGTTAAGATAACAACTTAAGACCTTAGTTGACTAGATATGAGCATTAAGTAATTTGTGAATTGCAATTGTCCCATTACAATCCAGTAATCTGTGGGTAACAACTGTCTTAATATTACAATTCAATAATTTGTGGGTTACAATTGTCTCATTATAATCCAATAATTTGTGGGTTACAATTGTCTCATTACAATACAGTAATCTGTGGTTTGCAATTATCGAATTTACAATCTGGCAGTAATTTTGTGGGTTGCAAGCAAGTACAGTCTCATTTCAATCCAGAAATGTTTGGGTTCATTACTAATGTCTCACTTACAATCCAACATTTTGTGAGTGGCAATTTCCTTCTCATTAAATTCCAATAATTTATGGGTTACAATTGTCTCATTACAATCCAGTAACTTGTGGTTTCAATTGCGATCAGTAATGTGTGCTTTAAAATTATCTCATTGACAATAATGTGATTTCGGTGTTGTATTCGGATTCTTGAAATCAGTCACACCTTATTGCCACCCAATAAGGTTGAACTTGTCAATCCCATGGTTTCTGTGTTGCTATTTTTCGGATGCCACCTACCAAATTAACCAAGGCCCAAATGTAAAGACTGAAGACTGTACAGTTTTCTGTGACAGCGCTCACATACCTTGGAGTACTGATCATGTGACAGCAAAACGTATTAACAAATAAAAAAGGAAACTGCTTATAACTATGGTAGTCTCGCCAAACAGCCTGTTTTTTGCGACACTGTTATACACATGACGCTAAAGTACCTTGTACAACTTACTCGATAAGTCTCCATAACATTGGCTTCAGGATGGCATCTATTGGTCACTCTCCTGCATATCCAACTGTTCATCCTTTCATAAACGTACATCCACCAGCTGTGTATTGGGCCATTGAGAGCAATTCCTCTGTTTGTGTGTGTGTGTGGTTTTTTTTTCTGGAAACATATCAGCAGGAAAAAGTTTTTTCTCTAACCAGTACATGTCTCACTGGACAAGGAGGGCTTCTAGGTTAAACAGCTAAATAAAAACATATCCAGCCCTGAAGGCCATAGCATGTTGGCTGAAAATAAACCACGAAACAAAATAACTACACCCTTAATGAACTGACAGTTTTTATAATGCTTTGGCACATTGATGTGTCACTTTTACACGTATCATCATTTGCAGTGTGTTGAGAGAAGCGGCAAAGATCACTGGGTTGTGGGAGACTGCACCACTCTTTCGGGACATATCCCCAAAGGTCATGGTAAAATAAAATGAATGGAGGCTGAGTTAAAATACTGTATGGTGAGAGCTAAAAGGCTTTAACCGGAAAAAAATGACATTGTCATTGACAATGGTACTCAAGAATTAAGAGAAAGCAATGATGTAAAAATAAAATCAACTTCATTTCAGGTCACAAATGCACTCCCACAGCTCAACTCCCACAATAGCAAGAAACAAATAAGGGAAAGATTTTCTGAGAAGCTGACATACCGCTGCAATCATCTAAAAAACACAAAGTTCGGGAAAAGGGCAGAAAATTGTGGTAAAGTGCCTATATAGAAACAGTTATTATTAATAAACCATTTTGGCCTTAAACTGACAGAAGTGTGCATAGCAATGTACCAACTTGCATTGATTACAATCAAGAAGAAGACTGACTTTTTAAACTGAATTTTGTTCTTGATTGTTTTAAACTGTTTTGTTTTTAAAAAGATTTTAAGCCACAACATAAATTTTAATAGTGATGGACAGATACAGCACTGGACATAGCAATCTAAATAAATACTTGGTCATCTGATTGATCTGTCACAAGTGAATGTTCATGTACTTTTGAAAAATCAGATTTTCAGGCTACCCTTAAGTCTGAGATTTCTATTTTGGCCAATATAATATTATTGTCAGTCTCATTTAATTCATTGTAACTGGTATCTAATTTTCTAGCTAAAGAAATATGGAATGGTGCAGGTGACCAGACCAAGTGCCGAAGAGCCAGCACCAGTCTTAAGCACTCCTGTCAGTCAAGTCATCCAGGAAAGACTTGAACAAAACACAAATGACAAATGTGAATTTCAACAGGGGTAGGTTACATGGATCTACACTATCTCATCATCTGTACAGATGCACATTAAATTGTACTGCACTTCCTTGATTATAATAATAGCTATCTATCAAGAGCTGGTTACTGTCTTTTGTTATAGTGAAGAGGGATTAAGGTAGATGTTGCACAAAACTTGTTAATATTATGTTATTGATTGATTATATTCAGGGAAGAGGTTTTTGTCATGCATGGAGACAATAAAGTTGCAAGGGCTGGCTTCCTTAAGTTGTCTTCAACAAATAGTAAGCTGTGTCCTGTCCTTCTTTATCAAATAAATTTGGGTTTAGACTGGGCTGGCATTTGTATAATAGTCCAATTTTCTTTTTTGAGGGATTAATTACTTTTCAGAGGGGCTTTAAAATGGGTTGGGCTTGATGATAAAAACAGCCCAAAAACTAAGATAAGACCTAAAAAGCTTACTTTAATAGTCTATGGGTTCTATTCAGGAAGGCTAATAATGGTTGTTTTCAGCTTATTTGTTGTGACTTTCTTAACCACAAATACACCTTCTTCTCAAACAAAAAAGCTAATGCATAAATGATGTGGTTTTTCTTTATTGTACCCTCGTTAATGATCATACATAACTATATACAAAAACACAGGGAATTAAAAATTGAACCACTGCGTATACGAAGACCCTTACATGTATTTATTTTGTTGCAGAGAAATACGTCAAACTCAAGATGAGTGCGAATTACAGCCAGCTCCAGTCAAGTGGGAAAGAGAAGATAAGATTAAGTGGGCAAACAATCAGCCCAACAGCAAGCCAACTTCCAAGCGGACAAACTGCAACTAAACCTTCAGGACAATGACCAGCAAGTTTTAGAATGCAGAGGACGCATCATGGGAGAATATCCAATTTATCTGCCAGACAACCATCCCTTCACCGCGAAGTTGGTCTTCAATGCGCACCTATCCACCCTGCATGGAGGGGTTGGTCTCACTATGGCTAAGGTTCGCGAGAAATACTGGGTACCCCGGCTATGACGCCTAGTCAAGAAGTTGAGAGGTAGCTGTTACGGGTGCATAAGATTCCGGGCCAAAGCTTAACAAGCATCGCCGCCCGGAAATCTACCCACAACCAGAACAGAGGTTTCAAGGCTGTTCCAAGTAATAGCAGTAGATTTCGCTGGACCGATCCGCTACACGTCTAAACCCAAAACCGAAAGCAAGGCATACCTGGCATTGTATGCATGCAGCCTGACCAGAGCTGTCCACCTTGACCTGTTGAAATCCTTGGAAACGTCAGAGTTTGTAGCGAGGCTCAAGCGATTCGTGGCTCCAAGAGGGCAACCAAAAACAATCTATCCGACAATGGATCCACATTCCAAGCCGCCGAGAAGTGGTTACTGAAGGTTCAACAAGACGAAAGATTCCACGAGTTCCTAGCCTGTTGAGCCATTAAGTGGCATTTCAACCTGAGTCACGCCCCATGGTGGGGAGGTCAATTTGAACGTCTTATTGGCCTCTTCAAAAATAGCCTGTTCCAGGCTCCAAGATAGTGGGGAAAGCGTGAATTGAGAAAGAGAGCGCGAAAAAATGCGAAGGGGCTGGGGAGAGACAAGGCGGCGGAGCCTGTAAGCATTTTTTTTAACGGCCTGTTCCGGTATACCAGCTCCTGGTATACCCTCTGATTGGTCAGTTTTGACAGCCGACATCAACACCTCGTAGTGAGGGTCATTTGTGACAATCAGGAAGATGGTTACCGCGAAGCGCGCGCGTGATATAGATGAGTCCACGTTATCTACCGCTCCAGAGGACTGTCTGCGCAATTTTCCGAATTTAAAGGAGATTAGGAAGGAGCAGAAGACTTGTCTACTAAACTTGGCTCGTGGAAAAGATTTTTTTGCGATTCTGACAACGGGCTTTGGCAAAAGTTTGTTTTTTAGCTGTTTTCACGTCTGGATACAGCTGCCCTGAATCCAGAAGCTACGATAATAGATAATGGTTTCGGTAATGCGAGGCCAAGTGCAGCGGCAATTGGGAAATTTGAGGATGTAGAAAGGATCAGAAAGAAGCGAGAATTGCAAAGCGCAATTAAAGTGCTGGAGAATTCAGAGATTTCTCTGTTGGATGCTAGTAACGCAATAGGACGATGGAGGTACTGTTTTAGTTTCAAGAAGGCAAAATTCAACCATGACTACAAAGAGGGAGTTAAAACAACAGTGCAAAAAGCCTAGCTTCTACACGATCAAAGGAGACTACAACAGTTTCAAAATAAATTGGACGTTTTACGCATTTAATTAAGACATCCGTGGCAAACTAACCGCAAACGTATACATGTAACATCAATTCACGGCCTGAGAAATCACTGATCCTTTTAGAAAGCTTTAAAGTGGCTTCAAAGGGATCTTGCAATAAAGGCGAGCCAGAAAACCGAACTAATTGCCAAAGAGTTAGCACAAACGATGGCATAAATAAAGTTTTAAACGGCTCTAAGAACGGTTAAATCCTCCAGACAGTACATCACAGCTTGAGACTTCCGTTTCTTGATCAAAGACAACAAAGGGTCAACACAATCTACCGGCACAATAGAATAAATTTAGTGACTAGCACAAGTCGTGTTTCGCCTATAATTTTACCTATCATGAAGAAATCCCGCCGGTTTGACTGAGCAACAAGTTTTTGAACGTTGCATAAATACGGGTTAAAATTTTCGAGCACGTTAAGCAGCTAACTCGTGCTTATGGAGCACTGCCCAATCGATTTGACAAAGTACATGTAAACACCAACAGTGCCTGTAAACACCAGCAGTTCCCTGTTTTTCACCACATCGAGCAAGGAAATTCGAGGAACCTTTGTTCCAATACATGTTAGAATTTTGTTTTTGCAAAATCTGAAAATCAGACCTGCTGGAAGGCATGAATATTTCCTCGCGTTCGCATGGCGAGATTGGGCGAAAACTCGCGCGAGAAATTTGAGAACGATCCCAACAAATTGACATTTCAACAGTTTGACAGCCGAAATCTCATTAACTAAAAACGTGCTAAAAGTGGGCGGAAGAGTGTCGTTAAAAAAATGCTTACAGGCTCTCTCCCTTCCCTTTCCCGCCAACGCCCCCATTTTTCCATATCCCAGGCGTCTTATTTTCACGTTCCCTTTCTAATTTCATGCCGTCCCAACTATCTGAGAGCCTGGAACAGGCTACTTCAAAAATGCATTTTACAAGACCATTGGCAATGGGACCCTCCGCTGGTCAGAGCTAGAAGAAGTCGTGCTTGATGTCGAGGTAGCCCTAAACAACCGGCCCTTGAGCTACCTTGAAGAAGACATCCAGCTTCCTGTGCTGACCCCAAACTCCATGCTGCACATCAACCTGAGCTACCTTCCCAAATTACAACCCCATTATGTGCCAGATAAGGATCTGAGGAAACGAACCAAATTCTTTCTTAAGTGCAAAGAAGTCATGTGGAAAAGATGGACAGCCGAATACATTAGAGGCCTTCGAGAAAGCCATCGTCGAGCCGGAGGAGAGCAAACGCCCCACCTCAACTCTGGAGATGTTGTCATAATACGAGACGACAACAAAAACCGGAACCAATGGAAGCTGGCAGTTGTGACCGACTTAATCAGAGGCAGAGACGGCATCGTAAGAGGAGCCAAACTGAGGACAAGTAAAGACAACCTCGAAAGTGCAGTTCAACACCTGTACCCTCTGGAGTTACATTGTGCCCAGATGCCACCAAGGTCCAGGCTTCTCATCACCAATGATGGCTTCAACTCATTCACACTCATCAGTTGGAGGGCCTTCAAAATCTCCAGTATCAAGCAGTCCTTCACTGTCAAGCCATTCTTCAATGTCCAGTCCTACCCAATTCCTGAACTCTAACCAAGTACATGTATTGTCATCACCTGATACTCCACAGCGGAAACCACAGCAGGAGTTTTCAATTTCCCAAAGTTTAAGTCATTGTGCTGACTATGACGTGTCAGATTTGGACATGTCAATGGAGTGTTCATTTAATAGTACAAATTTGCATCAGTTGCAATCAGTGCATGGTCACATCCCAAGAAATGACAGCTGGCAAGGAATGTCATCACTCCCAGCTGTCAGCAACCCTCGTTTAAATTGTCAGCCTCTTTTACAATCACTCAGCAGTCGAGTGAGCATTTTAGAAGCGGAAGTTGAGAAGTTGAAGAGAAAGCAAAGGAAGGTAAGTGCTTTTCTAATGGTTGAGGTCATACATACCTTTTTTTACTGTTAATAAAAGTTAAGTTAATCAGTGGAGAGGCCGGGAAGGATCATTGTCAATCAATGATGCTTGCATTGATTGATTTCCAATTTGCCTTAACCCTTAACTTATTCAATATCTGCGTGCATATTTTCTTCACTGCTCTCCACATATTTCATATGGCATTGGCTGGGAGGATTTGTATGTGTAATCAAATGGTGACGAGTGAAATTAGGAAATAATTTCACGCACGTTTTGTCAAAATTCTAATAATTTCCCGAGCCTTTAGGCGAGGGAAATTATTGGAATATTGACAAAACGCAAGTGAAATTATTTCCTTATTTCACGAGTATACCATTTGATTACCTATTAATATCATGGGTCACAAATTACGCTCACAATCGTGCGGTTTTGACTTGTTTATCGCATCGAGAACTCCAAGCATTGAAAAGTTTAAAGCATACAGTTTGGCCAAGCTCGCAATTTTCTGAGAGAAATGATGAAAAAAATATTGTGGGAAGTTTATACCGCACTTCGACGATTTCAAATATTTGTAATCGACAGTAAAATACACCAGACTCTGCATTTTTACTTGAAAAGTACCAAAACAAATCGCCCGGCAAAGGTTACCCTTGTTTTATCCGGCAAATTCATTGAATTGAGCACCACCTTGCTCAATCGAGCAAGGCTTCACAAATGCAGTTCAAAATACGCACAGCAAACTTGTTTTAACGAAAGTAAACTTTGGAAGCAAATTTGTATAAAACTGACCTCTATTCTGTTTGAAGAAGTGCCCAAATCCACTGAATTACTGAATTACTTCTCTGAGGTCGCGGTCAATCACTCGATCAGCAACTGCCAGCTTGCCGTTCAAAATTTTCGCTGTAACACTATCACAAATAATCTCTTCTTTTTGCCTCGCAGTTGGTTTCTGAGAAGCTCAGTCAATTAAAAGTCAAAATTTACAGATTACGGATTGTGTCCTCAACGAATATTTCCAGAATTTCTGTAGTTCTAATTCTGCACAAAACATCTTCATCCATAATGTCTTGGCACTGGGCTGTAGGCCCGTTGCCATGGCAATTTTGTAATTTCACATGTGAAATTATAAATTAACGCTAAAATTTTGCGCCAAAAATTAAGGAGTAATTTGTCACCCATGATATTAGCTCAATTATCTTGGGTAATCATTTCCTTAATGCTCATGACCTGTATGTGTTATAATGCACTAACTTGATAAGGAGAAATTTGATGCTGGTCACTGTTGGGGCTGAAAGGATTAAGCCTCTATTTGAAAGCAAGGCCCCACGTAAAACCATTGACAGGAAAATTATTTTTATTTACAGGTGAGTGGAAACTGTGTGAAAGGTTGTTGCTCTTGGCCTCTCTTTAAACAGAGGCTTAATTCTTGGAAGTGGCCCATTGGAATTTTTGTTGTTCTGTCCCAATCAGTTCTGACAGCATATGACTAGAGGCCACACCCCTTGCAAACTGTCAGTCACATGGGTAAAGCTGTGGTACTATGTGGTACTATGTCGGTGTCAGTTTATAATAAATTTTATATTAGACAAGTGTATCAGCTACATAGTAGAATTTGTACCACATGTACACTGTATGAGGATATTCTGCTGATTATCGGAAAAAATTAAAGTTGATTGGCTGTCCACAGCCATTGGCCATGCCTGTCTAGGTTATCGTAAGAGTTTCCAGTCACTGTCATAAATGCAATGTACATGTACCATAAACTAAATGTTATTTACTTTTCAGCAGGGAAAGGTTGCATCTGAAAATGAAATTGTTGTCAAGAGAGAGGAGCAAACTGAAGAAAAATTCAATGGCCATAGTAAGGTAGAGAACCATTCTTTGACTTCAAAATTAAGAGCGTGTTCAATTGGTCATTCTATTAAAACGAAACATTAAGAAATCAATTTCTAACTAAAGACCTATTTAGTCTAACTTGGCAACATACAAAATTCAAGACATAAGTACACTTTATTATTCCACTGTTGCATCATTTTTCCATGTAAGGGCTAGAGAACACGCAAAATATGACGGTGCATTACACTGTAAAATCATGGTTTAACCGTTTTTTTTTGTTTTTGTTTTTGTTTTTGTTTTTTGTTTTTTTGCTGAAGGAGGATGAAGGAAAAACAAAATGCCGTGGAATGATAAAATAAAATCTCTTATTTGGTATTTCGGTCAATAATATGCACAGACATTTTACTCACTGCTTGCAAATACTATGCAACTCGTAAAATATCCACGCGTAGGATCTACCAAAACACCAAATAAGGTGGATGTGTTTTGTTTTTTTTCCCTTAAATTCCCAGTTCAAGGGATGGAATTTGTTGTAATCATTCCATTTATTCACATTCCAGATTAAAGGCCAATGGACCCTGTAAGAAATGTGTGTAGTCATGTTAGTGCTTAAATAAACATGGTGTCCACTGTGTGTTAACTACAATAATTATTTTGTTTTAATAATTTCAGGCAAGTCACTAAATCTATGAGTTAATGCTTCATACACATCACCTGTCTTCGTTTTAGTGATTGAGATGCATTTTGTTTATTACTAGGCCTTGATCAGCACAGTGGATGACCAATCTGATGCCAAATCAGCGGTAGAAAAGTTTGCTCAGCAACTGTTTACAGTTGAAGAACTGTGCAGTTCATTAGTCACTGGCTTTCGGTGTACTAAAGATTATCAAGCAAGACCTGCACTAAGCCCAAGAAGGAGGGACCTTTTAGAGAGTAAGTTAGAATTATTAAACCTCTTTAAATCAAACCTTCTTATTACTGAAGAGGATGTTATACATATTGCTGAACAACAATCATATTATCAATGAATTCTGATTATCTAAATATACAGGGCATATATTCTGAGAAAAAGTGACCTGTACCTAAATTATCTAATGCTCAGTCCGATCGGCATGGTGGGAGTGTTGGCCCCTTACAATGAAGTTGTACAGTAAACACACTGTGATTTGCAATTTTACCCTAACTTGTTTTTTATGAGTCCTCTGAAGTTCTTCATTTTAGTAACTTTTGAAAGAGAGTTATCGACCAGTACAACAGTTACACCTTGAATTTCATGAAAAAGAACCTTTTTCCAACTGCTTTTTGGCGTTAGATAAAGCCCTAAGGTCTGATGTTCCAATACTACTATAATGCCTTTGATACTGGCAGTCATGTACCAACTACCATCTCTACAAACATTAACATTGCTCTTTGTTTGCTGTTTCTCATTTGTAGGTATTGTTAAAAAGAAGTTTCCCACTTCAACAAAATCCTCTGTCAGGAAGGACCTTGGTGTTCTACTAAAGAAATCAAGAGCAAATAAAGAAAACTGCAAGACCAAGTCAAAAGTGAACAGCAGCACACAAAAGTGAAAAAAATGTTGGACTGTTGTCTTCCTTATTCTTAATGCATGACCAGTGATAAGCAAGGTTAATGGCTTTCCATGTATTCCGTACTAATAAGTAGGCAACAAGAAAAAAAATCATTCTTTTTGTGGATAAAGGCATTTTAATGCCCCTCAAATAATGCTCATCAAACTAAGATAATTAAGTATGGTTAATGTTAAACTGCACGTATTATAATTAAATAAATGATTGGAATTAGTGCTAGTCATAAATTGTTGTATTTCATTTTGTAGATTGCTCATTAATTTTAAAATAAATCCATTGGTGCTGATGAAATGGTATCATTCTGTGCTTTGACCTTTCTGTTTATATAATGTAAGAGTGATTATAATTTAATAGTTAGAGTGAAGATGTGTATTCATGAAAAATTTCATATGTACAAATATTGGGAGCCCACGAAAGTTTGCTATTTGAGCTGGAAAGAACACACCAGTAACTATTACGGGGGTTGAAAAATACAAAAAGATGAACTCTCAAGACAAGCTGGAAAATTCTGGAACAACCTGGAATAAAGGTAGGAGAGGCTTAAATGGAATAAATTATTACACACGAAAAACTGGAAAATTCTGGAAAAACCAGGAATGATGCTGAAAGAGCTTACTGGAGTTCTTGACTGAGACAAAGAGCTCACTGGAAAATTCTAGAAGAACCTAGAATACAGCATTTCGTAGAAAGCTGGAAAAAGGTGGTAAAAACTGGAATTATTGATAATTCAACATTTCTGGAACAAATCTAGAAATTTCTGCCCTAATTAGCATGTTTTACTAACATTCTAGAATTTTCTAGAATCTTCTAGAATGGAAAACTGGAAAATTCAAGAAATTTCTAGAAATGAATTCTGTAAAAATTCTACAAAAATTCTAGATATTTCTAGAATATTACAGATTTGTTTTGCAAGGGTACTACTGTACAAAAGTTTGTTTTTTACCAGATATCCCATTTATATGAGGAATATGTTCACTTTCACTCTTTGGGATACTTCCTATAATTTATGCGGTAATTATATTCTGACACTCCATGTACATCGAACTAATACTTACGGCCTTCATTCTTTTTCTTCCCATGCTGCTAAACAATGGAACTTACTGCAGGACTTTGTAAAGACTAGCAATTTTGCTGACTATAAGAGAATTTTAACTAACATTGACATGCAGACCTAAATATACATATATATCTATCTATATATATATCTACATATTATACAAATAGGATGTAAACTTTGTAAATTTTTTCAGATATAATTCTTATGATGTATTTGATATTTTATGTATGTGTGCGTGTGTATGTATGTATAGCATTTGCATTACGGAAGACAACAAGCGCCAATTCGAGCAAATTCATTTTAATAAGTTAAAAATAGAATTTGGTGTAAACATTTAACATTTACATCTGGTCAGATTCTAAAACTGTTCAGGTGTTGCCCATTTAGAGTCATTTATATCTACTTAAGGTTTCGATGTTGAGTTTGAACTATTAATTTCCTTAATCTTTCAAGCCCTAAGAGTGATCAGCATTAATTACTTTCTTGTAAAAACATCGATGGTTAGTTAACCCTTTAGGCCAGAACGTCATGGTAGCCCACATATAGGCCAAGAACGTCATGCTAGCCCACATATTAGGCACTAACGTGAAGGTAAGTGAGTACAAGTGAAGGGAAGTGAGTTGAAATGAAGGAAAGTGAGTACAAGTGAAGGAAAGTGTGTGTTAGTGGAGGTAGGTGCGTTAATCAGTTGGTGCATATATTCATATAGGATTGTTATGTTATTAGTGCCTTATATGTGGGCTAGCATGACGTTCTTGCCACCCTTTAAGCCCCAACAATATTTTACAAAGTGTCCTTACTAATCTCCGTAGATTCTATTGATTACTACTCGGGAGAACTTTTTCAAACATCAACACAATTCATCTTTGGTGATCATTTGCTAAATTCTTATGACCAGCATGTGCTATAATACACGTATATCATGAGAAGAAATTTGATGCTGATCACTCCTGGGACTTAAAGGATTAAACACACGTTGGCTGAACAAATCTAGAGAGAATTGTTGAGCATTGTTGATCATGTTGATGTTTATATTAGTGCCAGAAGAGGTTCGACTCCAAGGAGTTTATAAAGCATATCGAGGATGCGCCTTGGTCAGTGTGCTCCGTTTTTGACAACCAGGTGATTGTTACTGGGCGTGGTGTCACCTGTTCAATAGTGTTTGTCAGAGACATGCCCCCTATAGAAAGGTTAAAATCAGACGGAATTCATTACCCTGGATAACGCTGCAGATTAGACACTTGATGAACTTACGATACAAAACTCTCTCGAAAGCCAAAATGTCTGCCAGTCCAGAGCTGTGGTCAAGATACCGGGAGCTAAGAAACAGAGGTCAGACGAGCTAAAAGTAAATATTATACGGATTTGTTTAAGGAAGTGACGGATTACAAGTCACACTGGAGATAAGTGAAATGTGCTAGTTGCAGTCGATCTACGCAACCTATACTGGGCATAAGGGGAGCTGATGGGAAGATCGAAACCTCCGATCAGGGTATGGCAGAGATACTCAACAATCATTTTTCCACCGTTGGTGAAAAGCTGGCCGCTGAACTTCCAGCCTTCTACCAGGAGGATCGCGTTAGTCATGTTACCAGTGTTACACACACAGTGACGACTATCGATATAACGTATGAGACCGTCGGAAAATGCCTAAAGAATCTAAAGCCTGACATGTCCTGTGGGCCGGACAAAGTTCACCCAAGACTACTTGAATCTGCTGCTCCAGCATTAATTCCATTCGTGATGTTGCTTTATTTATCAAGTGCGTCAAGTAATCTTGTCCCCAATCTGTGGAAATCCACTAACGTTTCACCTCTATTTAAAAAAGATGACGAAACTGACAAACAAAATTACCGACCTATCTCCTTGCTTTGCGTTCCTGAGAAAATCATGGAAACCTTTGTGGCGTCTACTGTTAAAACCCATATGATTGATCACGATCTTGCAAGTAGTCACCAGTGAGCATATAAGAGGGGATATTCCACTGAGCTATTACTGGTCAAAATGACTGAAGACTGGCGACGAGCGTTTGATCGCAAGCAAGTGGTCGGAGTCGTATTCATTGACTTTCGTCCTGCTGAGCTTCAGGGTCTGGGCATTGCTGGTTATCTTTGGTATTGGATAAGGAATTATCTTACGAACCGTACTGCAAGTTACTGTTGTGAATGGTTACATGTCATCCACATCACCTGTTAAATTTGGCATGCCTCAAGGATGTGTACTTGGCCCACTCCTCTTTGCGCTGTTTTGTAATGACTTGCAAGACATAGCAGAGGGTGGAGAGTGAAATTCACATGTATGTAAAATTGCCGCCACTTTGGTTCACTGCCCAGTTTAAGGAGAATGAGTCCCAGTTTGATCTGTGACTTCAGTGGGGGAAGCCATTCCGGCTTTGACAGAAGGAGATAGCGAGCAGATAGCTGTGTTGCAAACTGCGGCAACATAGGCGATCCAACAAATCGCATTTATGTCCAAACAATACCTTTCTTTGCAGATCCACGGCCCGAGGCGATTAAACGACACAAGGAATGCCTGGACTTTGTGAAGACCAAACGAGCTCACTGGCAGGACACCAAGCACTCTGTGGTGTCTTCGGAAACATTTGAAAAAGGGGATTATATCCACTGGTTCCCCAGGCTACATGGACTGGATAAAACTCCAGTACCAAAATTGAAGAAGGACGAGTTAGGGCTTATCATTTTCCCGGTTCACTCAACTGCAACAGTGAGTAAATCCACCAGTGAATCTCAGCCTCTTAGCAGCCCAACCATGAGAAAGGTGTGAATATTCCAGTGCTCTGAATGTGAAAGTGAAGAAATTCAACCAAGCATGGGTAAACGGCAGGAGTACCTATGACTCTCTTAAGGGTGTGACTCTCTTAAGGGTGTGGCCTCCTCGAGTTGACGCAGTCGTTCAGGTTGGTGAGCGGTCTCCTTCATTGGTGTACTGCTTTCCTTTCTGGTAATCATCGATCTCTGTCCGACGAGAGTCACCAGTAGTCAGCTTCTGTCCGAAGCCCAGCAACTCAGTTGCTTATTACCACTCTGTCAAGGCTCAGGCCCCATGCCGGGGTGCCGCTGGTGTCGGCCGGTGTCGGCGGCCGCGGCTGTGGACGGTTTGCTCACCTCAATGTGCAATTTGTTGGGCCGGTGATGAAAGTGTGGGCCGAGTGCCCAGATGGAGCTTGAGGGCTACAATGCCCATGAAAGTGTGTGTGGCCCAAAGTGCCCTGGAGAGCGCTGGGCATGGTGTCCCAAAGCGTGCGGGATAGTGAGCGGTATGTACGCTCGAGCCCGCGGCCCGAGGCCCCTATGGCTCTGTTGCACCACTTCTATTCACGGTTACGTACCGCTCTAAGCCTGGGGATGAAGATCTCCGATGGCACAATGGGAGGTGTAGTTGTTTACCTGTCCTGCTGCGGCTGCCGGCATTGGTGGTTTTACGCCAGCATGGGTGCCTGAGTTTCACTCACTTTTTCACGTCTCCACTTATCATATAGCTGGGTGGGCGGTCGTCTGGTGAAGCTAACGGCACCCTAGGCCTGCAGGGGCTAGCAACCCCTGTAGGCTCATGCAATTGCTCCGAGAAAAACTGGAAGACTGGTGGGGGCTGCCACCGTGGCCCCCTTTGGCAATTGCCGACCTGCTGATGTGGGGGCTGAGAACCTGGGTGTCCACCACTGCCCCGATTGCTCGAGAGAGTTCGGGAAGGCAGTGGAGCTTAGTTTCCACCACTGTAAAGCTCATCTCGAGGTGTATCACCTGGAGAATGTGTCGAAGCAGAAGACGAAGGCACGCTGGGACCGAGAGGAAATGGTTCTCCTCACATGCGAAGAACTGCGTGCTGAGGCAGAGGGAGTGAAGGAGATGAACAGCCATCTCCATTTGCTTTTCCCGAGCCGTACTTATGATTCCATCAAAAGTCAATGGCGGGCGGGTAACACACGTTACCGCCAAATCCTTAGTACTCAAAGGGCCGAGCACCAGGTCCTGAACGGTAGTGGCCCAGAGCAGGCCACTCCCGGCATAGCTGAGGGAACAGAAGCAACATCTCGAATGCACAACGGTGCGTCGTCATTGCCATTCTCGCAACAAGATCACACGACTGAATTCTTTGGAACCAGGAGACCGAGGACGGTGTGGGTGAATGGAGTAGGAAACTGAGGGATGCAATAGACGGTGTCGAACTCGACTTGCAAGGCTTAGGCCTTGATGAGATTGAGCCTGGTTAGCCATCTGACCGGGCTAGGAAGGCACTGGATGATGAGTACCTGGCCTGGCTGCCACCTCTAAGGGGGAGACAGGCAGAGCAGCTTACCGGGGCCCCTCAGACCAGGCCCCAGGTTCGTCCTAGAGTCAGCTGCAGGGCGCAGTATGCCCGAGTACAGTGAAGCTATCGGAAGGATCGCTCTCGTTGTGCCCCAAATGTCATCTCTGGCGCCAGGCAAGACCCACCAGCCACGCTTCCTATGGATACCCAGGAGCCATTCTGGAGAGCGTTGTTCGAACACCCGTCGCATCCTGATGATAGGTCCTTCCATCCCGTGGGTTCAACCAAATGGGAGCTCTTGGATCTGATTAGCTCGGATGAAGTTCAAGGCTCTCTCGACAATGAAGGACGGCGCACCAGGGCCAGATGGTTGCAAACTCAAGAACGTGAAAGCCTTACCCCCAGATCAGTTGGCTGCTCATTTCAACTTATGGCTGTTGGCAGGATACCTACCGAGTGCCCTACGGCAGGGTGAGACTGTTCTGCTCCCCAAGGAGGAGGGAGTGGGTGCTCCGGAGAAGTTCTATCCGATCACGATATCAGATATCGTGGTCAGGTGCTTCCACCGGATTCTAGCACAACGAATGGAGGTGAACCTTCTGTTCAGTTCTCACCAGAAGGCGTTTAGGAAGGGAGATGGCATTGCGGACTCGGTGTGGTTTATCCAAGGGATCATCCGCCAACATCAGGATGACCTAAGGCCACTGAACATCGCCTTTGTGGACGTGAAGAAGGCCTTTGACTCGGTTTCCCACCAATCCATTCTGGTGGTGGCCGCACGTTTGGGAGTTCCACCGCCGTTCTTGGGCTATCTGCGCGAGCTTTATAGCGACGTGCGGACAGTTCTGAGGATTGCCCCCGAACATAGTGGCTCCATCAGATTGGGAAGGGGGGTCTGACAAGGAGACCCAATGAGCGTCCACTTGTTCAACGCCGTAATTGATGTGGTGCTAGCTCAGCTTGATCCGGAGTTGGGAACGGAAGTGGGAGGCGTGCAAGTCAACCATGGTGCCTTTGCGGATGACATTGCGTTGTACGCTGTCATGCCGGCTGGACTGCAGGCGCTGGCTGATGACCTTAACCACCAGCTGGGGCTGTGTGGCTTGGAAATCAGTACCGGCCTGACAGGAAAATCGGCTTCACTCCGCATTGACGTCGATGGCAGGGCGAAGAAGTGGGTGGTCAACCCACTTCCCCACCTTCGGGTGGTGGGGGAACTAATTCCAGCAGTTTCCATCAGCCAAGTCTATCGGTACCTGGGTGTGGAGATTTCACCCCAAAGTACCAGGGCGAATGTTGCGAAGATGCTTGATGGTCTGTCGAACATTTTGGCGGCCCCACTCAAGCCGCAGCAGAGGTTGTATATCGCCAGTTGTCATCTGTTGCCGTCGTTGTACCATCAGTTGACTCTATCACCAACCTCTGACAAGTACCTGGTTGAAGTTGCCTCATGACACCGGTACCGCGTATTTCCACTCTTCTGCGGTTGACAGTGGTCTAGGCCTTCCGATGTTGGCACACCAGGTACCACTGACGAAGGCGGCACGTATTTCGCATCTTGCGGATTCCGAGGATTCAGTAATCCGAGCCCTGACACTAACACCAGCGGCCAAGCAGCTCATTGAGTCGCAAGCCAGGCCTCGGCGGCTGAATGGCACCATAGTCACATCTACGCGTGGCCTGAAGTCTGTCTTGGCTCAGACATTACATCAGTCTGTGGATGGCCGTGGGCTGAGTGATGCTGCCTTGGTTCCGCAGCAACATCTATGGGTGAGTTCCGGGACCCAGGTCCTATCAGGTTCTATTTATGTTGGCGCAGTCAAGATCAGGGGGAACTTGATGGCGATGGCCCTGCGCAAATCGCGTGGGCGGGAGCTGTCAAGTGGATGCGATTGCTGTCTTCGGACAGAGTCTCTGGGGCACATCTTACAGGTGTGTCCCACGCATCTCACATTGCTAGCCACGATAAGATCGTTGATCTTGTGGCATCTGGTGCATGTCGGAACGGGTGGGGAGTATGGCGAGAGCCAGCTATTACTACTCCCGCAGGTATCCATCGACCGGACCTGATCCTAGACCATCAGGACACTGTCATTGTGCTGGATGTCACCATCGTTGCTGATAACGCTGACCTCTATGAGGCTCACCAGCATAAGTGTGATTATTACGATCAGCCTGCTATTAGGGACTGGGTGTCTAGGAATGTTTCCACCATCTCACCCACCTTCTCGTCTGTTACACTGAACTGGCATGGGCTTTTAGCACCACCATCGGCGGATGTCATCAGGACGCTTGGGTTGAGCGCATTGTTCTTGACCTTGCTGTCCGCAGTAACTCTTGAGCGAGGTCACTATGACAATCTCCTTCGCCGAGGTCCGATTTACCCGTTGATGTAGATCGCATTGGAGTTAAGCAAATCTTCTTCCACCCTAGGACGGCATTAGTTTAGTGATACTATCTGGTGGCGGAGCTGCGAAACCACCGTTAGTCAAAGGGCTGCGACTGGTTTACTTGAGGGTTTTGGGTCTCGTGTCTGTTCATAGGGTGAGTGCCTGCTTTGCAGGATCGTTGGGTGGAGGGAGGAATACCCAAATGCCTCGTCATCTAATTAGTGATGCGCATAAATGGATTAACGAGATTCCCACTGTCCCTATCTACTATCTAGCGAAACCACAGCAAAGGGAACGGACTTTGCATAATCAGCGGGGAAAGAAGACCCTGTTGAGTTTGACTCTAGTCTGACCTTGTGAAAAGACATGAGGTGTAGAATAAGTATCTTCAGAAAATATCGACGAAGGCGCAGCGAACAATAATGAAGCAGCCACATGTCATGAAGATTCGTGCATGGAACCAGATGCTTGTATACAGAAGTCCGCAGGTGCATGCCTGTAGATTTCCCAGACGATTTTGGGCCTGAATACGTCCACAAACCAGGAAAAGAGCTCAAAGACGTGGAAAGCGAAGAGTACGAGTCACAGAAAATGGATGGAAGAGGAGAAGCAAAAAATCAAACTGGGATATGAAAGGGTAAAAGAAAAGGTGAAGAGCGTGCGACTACCCCAACACAGTGAATAAAGCCAGTGGTAAAGAGGTGCAAGACAACTACAATCTGTTAACAGATATATGGGAGGATCGCCATCTACAACATCTGTCTTTTGGCATTGATGGTGAACATGGTGAAACTGCTGAATCATCGGGTACTTCTGATCTGGATGAGGCTTCCGAAGGTAAGTGAATTTTTCGTTAAAATAGCATTTTGTATAAACACTGGGACATTCATAAAAAACCAAGTTGCGTGCACAGGAGCCGTTATTTTACATTTCCAGACATAATGATAATAATAGTAATAAAAAAGTCAGATACTCTCATATTCTTGAGACAACCCAATGAGGGGGTTAGGAGTGGCAGGTCATCATCAAATATCAATAATTAGTTAAAAGGGGACAACATCAAGAAAGACTACGTTAAAATAGTAAAAGGAAAGGGATCACCAAGCATGACATTTCATTACTTTATATATGGTATTTATCATCATTTACAGAATACTCTTCAGCTGAGACATCAAACTCATCTGTTGATGGAGAGCCTGCTAGCAAGGGAAAAGTTAAAGTTAGCATCTCCAATATCCCCAAGCTTATCGACAATAAAAGGAGACATGTGGAAAAGAGTCTGTCACAAGCACAAAGGGATCATCTTCTCATATCTACCGCCAAAGAGGATCTACTGATGAAGAAAGACATGCTAGAAGTATTTGAACGGTCCAATGAAACATTGGATGACTCAATCACAAAAATGACAACGTGTTTGACATCCCTTGGCGAAGGAAGTGCATCACGAATGAGAATGCTAGCCGTGGCCCTGGCTAGCCCCCGGGCAACCCCCGGCCCTGGAATGCATTATGCACAACAAACTTATACTCCACATAAGTTTGGTGGGAAATGGCATCAAATTGCAATTAATCTCGAGGAGCTGGAAACCTTCAAACCTATTCGACCGGACAATTCGAAGGATACTGAGATCTTTGCGGACCTTCTAGACATCGCAGTAATTAACCTTAAGGAAACAGGCAGAATAGAAGATCTTGAAGACGGATCATTGTACTTAAAACTTCAGAAAAAGATGACCGAACCCATGTTTGCACGGTATCATCGATGGGTCTGGGAGAATTACAAAAGCAAATCAGTGGAAACTCTACGAGAGTGGTTGCTGCAAAAATCGCAATTCCAGACAATTGGGCACGAAACTATCAAAGGCCTGAGGAAGCCAGAATGACGCCCTGACAACCAAAACAAGTTACGTACCTTCTTCTCACAAATGAGAATGTTAGCCGTGGCCCTGGCTAGCCCCCGGGCAACCCCCGGCCCTGGAATGCATTATGCACAACAAAGTTATACTCCACATAAGTTTGGTGGGAAATGGCGTCAAATTGCAATTAATCTCGAGGAGCTGGAAACCTTCAAACCTATTCGACCGGACAATTCGAAAGATACTGAGATCTTTGCGGACCTTCTAGACATCGCAGTAATTAACCTTAAGGAAACAGGCAGAATAGAAGATCTTGAAGACGGATCATTGTACTTAAAACTTCAGAAAAAGATGACCGAACCCATGTTTGCACGGTATCATCGATGGGTCGGGGAGAATTACAAAAGCAAATCAGTGGAAACTCTACGAGAGTGGTTGCTGCAAAAATCGCAATTCCAGACAATTGGGCACGAAACTATCAAAGGCCTGAGGAAGCCAGAATGACGCCCTGACAACCAAAACAAGTTACGTACCTTCTTCTCAGAAGATACTACCACCGAGCACAGTGGTGGTGTTGGAAACGGTCCGAAAGGCATGGTGGATCATTAAATTAGCCAATCACGAGCAGTCTCTTAACCAGGACAAGAAATCAACATGGCGTCCTTTGACGGGAATGTGAGCTTCACTTCTTGTCATTTTAACGTGCTATCTGTCCCCAGTGCAACTTACTTTAACAAGAATAATTAGGATTGGTGTGTATCTAAATGTCTTGAAATTTTTGGATCTGGTCATCTTTTGTAAGTCAAGTTTGAGCACAATTTCGTTGTAGGTGGATCGAGCAACCTGTGCTTTCATGATATTTGAGTAGGTCTTACATTTTGAGAGTTTGTAGGCTAACCCAAAAATCTAAAACCGTTTATTTTACACCAAGGTCAAGTTGGATAAATCTGCTTTTATAAAATCATTTTATAAAATCATATAGCGCCCGATAGCACCCCTCTAGTTTGAGAATTATGCGTTGTTTAAGTTGTCAAATTTTCTCTCCAATATTACTCTCATGCTGTGAGATGTGAAAATTACCCGTAAAATATTAACGCGAGTGATGGTCTTATTTTAATAATGACAAGTATCAACAGTATGGTGTGGCATCCCAATTGAGTGTTTTTCCTTCTTTGTTTTGTTGTCTTTACATTATGAGGCAAAATGGTTTCTTCAGTCTGCTCTGTTGCCCTGTATGCAACAAAATTTTAAAAATCACATTTTGTTTGCTGAAATGACCAAAATTATTTGGGCTTTAGGGTCTTAATATATAGTCACATCATCTGTTCGAATCTGTTGTGGATTGGTTTCCTAAGATTCCCTAAGCAGCAGCCTTAAGGTTCTTAACTTACAATCTCTGTGCAGTGAACCATTGAGAAAGCTAAAAAAAATTCAGTATTTATCTGTAACTCAGATTGGAAATTAATGGTGCTATCTTAGACATGCAAGAGAAACCAAAAATTGTTTGAGATATCGAAACTTTGAGATAGGCAATTGTACATAAGTGAGGAAGATCAACCAAGGAAAACAATAAAAATGTTTTCAGTTCAATATAGTTGTGAGCAGGTGGGGGGGGGGGTTGGGTTCAAGTTAGTGGGGTCTGCTGTAGGAAATAAAACCCAGAGTTATCGAGGGAGAACTGTGAATTATTGATTGAACATCCCTTCCAATTTGTCAGTTTAGTTGTTGTTAATAACAGTTAGAGCTATTGAGACCCATAAAAGGGTTGAGAACTGTGAATTGATGAAAATATCCCTTTTCTAATGGAACTCGCAACTTTCGCTTTCTTCATCAATTTTTTACGTTGATATCAATCCTTATTTATTCTCTACTGAATTGTCTTCCAGGAGACCAGAATGAGTGTCTTACCGTGTTTACGTGATTATGGTACAAGTTTTTACACCGGATCGAAAATCTTGAGGTAGAGGTCTGAAGTAAACAAATGAAGGACTGGGCCATTGTTTGCAAGGGGTAAATGGTCAAAGGTGAAATTTAGTTAGAGTTTGCTCTGTAGTTGGGACAGCATTCTTTCCGAAGCCCAGCTACTCAGTCGCTTATTACCACTGTGTCAAGGCTCAGGCCTCATGCCGGGGTGCCGCTGGTGTCGGGCGGTGTCGGCGGCCGCGGCTGTGGACGGTTTGCTCACCTCAGTGTGCCCTTTGTTGGGCCGGTGATGAAAGTGTGGGCCGAGTGCCCAGATGGAGCTTGAGGGCTACAATGCCCATGAAAGTGTGGGCCCTGTGCCCAGATGATGCGTGTGGCCCAAAGTGCCCTGGAGAGCGCTGGGCATGGTGTCCCAAAGCGTGCGAGATAGTGAGCGGTACGTATGCTTGAGCCCGCGGCCCGAGACCACAATGGCTCTGTTGCACCACTTCTATTTGCGGTTACGTACCGCTCTAAGCCTGGGGACGAAGATCTCCGATGGCACAATGAGAGGTGTAGTTGTTTACCTGTCCTGCTGCGGCTGCCGGCATCGGTGGTTTTACGCCAGCATGGGTGCCTGAGTCTATCATTTGTCATTTCATTCACTTTTTCACGTCTCCACTTATCATATAGCTGGGTGGGCAGTTGTCTGGTGAAGCTAAAAGCACCCTAGGCCTGCAGGGGCTAGCAACCCCTGTAGGCTCATGCAATTGCTCCGAGAAAAACTGGAAGACTGGTTGGGGCTGCCACCGTGGCCCCATTTGGCAATTGCCGACCTGCTGATGCGGGGGCTGAGAACCTGGGTGTCCACCGCTGCCCCGATTGCTCGAGAGAGTTCGGGAAGGCAGTGGGGCTCAGCGTCCACCGCTGTAAAGCTCATCCCGAGGTGTATCACCTGGAGAATGTGATGAAGCAGAAGACGAAGGCACGTTGGGACCGAGAGGAATTGGTTCTCCTCACGCGCGAAGAACTGCGTGCTGAAGCAGAGGGAGTGAAGGAGATGAACAGGCATCTCCATTTGCTTTTCCCGAGCCGTACTTATGATTCCATCAAAAGTCAATGGCGGGCGGGTAACACACGTTACCGGCAAATCCTTATACTCTAAGGGCCGAGCACCAGGCCACTCCCGGCATAGCTGAGGGAACAGAACCAACATCTCGAATGCACAACGGTGCGTCGTCATTGCCATTCTCGCAACAAGATCACACGACTGAATTCTTTGGAACCAGGAGACCGAGGACGGTGTGGGTGAATGGAGTAGGAAACTGAGGGATGCAATAGACGGTGTCGAACTCGACTTGCAAGGCTTAGGCCTTGATGAGATTGAGCCTGGTTAGCCATCTGACCGGGTTAGGAAGACGCTGGATGATGATTACCTGGCCTGGCTGCCACCTCTAAGGGGGAGATAGCCTGAGCAGCTTACCGGGGCCCCTCAGACCAGGCCCCAGGTTCGTCCTAGAGTCAGCCGCAGGGAGCAGTATGCCCGAGTACAGTGAAGCTATTGGAAGGATCGCTCTCGTTGTGCCCAAAATGTCATCTCTGGTGCCAGGCAAGACCCACCAGCCACGCTTCCTATGGATACCCAGGAGCCATTCTGGAGAGCTTTGTTCGAACACCCGTCGCATCCTGATGATAGGTCCTTCCATCCCGTGGGTTCAACCAAATGGGAGCTCTTGGATCTGATTAGTTCGGATGAAGTTGCCAAGGCTCTCCCGAGAATGAAGGACGGCGCACCAGGGCCAGATGGTCGCAAACTCAAGAACGTGAAAGCCTTACCCCCAGATCAGTTGGCTGCTCATTTCAACTTATGGCTGTTGGCAGGATACCTACCGAGTGCCCTACGACAGGGTGAGACTGTTCTGCTCCCCAAGGAGGGAGTGGGTGCTCCGGAGAAGTTCTGTCTGATCACGATATCAGATCTTGTGGTCAGGTGCTTCCACCGGATTCTAGCACAACGAATGGAGGTGAACCTTCTGTTCAGTTCTTGCCAGAAGGCATTTAGGAAGGGAGATGGCATTGCGGACTCGGTGTGGTTTATCCAAGGGATCATCCGCCAGCATCAGGATGACCCAAGGCCACTGAACATCACCTTTGTGGACGTGAAGAAGGCCTTTGACTCGGTTTCCCACCAATCCATTCTGGTGGCGGCCGCACGCTTGGGAGTTCCACCGCCATTCTTGGGCTATCTGCGCGAGCTTTATAGCGACGTGCGGACAGTTCTGAGGATTGGCCCCGAACATAGTGGCTCCATCAGATTGGGGAGGGGGGTCTGACAAGGAGACCCAATGAGCGTCCACTTGTTCAACGCCGTAATTGTTGTGGTGCTAGCTCAGCTTGATCCGGAGTTGGGAACGGAAGTGGGAGGCATGCAAGTCAACCATGGCACCTTTGCGGATGACACTGCGTTGTACGCTGTCACGCCGGGTGGACTGCAGGCACTGGCTGATGACCTTAACCACCAGCTGGGGCTTTGTGGCTTGGAAATCAGTACCGGCCTGACTGGAAAACCGGCTTCACTCCGCATTGACGTCGATGGCAGGGCGAAGAAGTGGGTGGTCAACCCACTTCCCCACCTTCGGGTGGCGGGGGAACTAATTCCAGCAGTTTCCATCAGCCAAGTCTATCGGTACCTGGGTGTGGAGATTTCACCCCAAAGTACCAGGGCGAATGTTGCGAAGATGCTTGAGGATGGTCTGTCGAACATTTCGGCGGCCCCACTCAAGCCGCAGCAGAGGCTGTATATTGCCAGTTGTCATCTGTTGCCGTCGTTGTACCATCAGTTGACTCTATCGCCAACCTCTGACAAGTACCTGGTTGAAGTTGCCTCATGACACTGGTACCGCGTATTTCCACTCTTCTGCGGTTGACAGTGGTCTAGGCCTTCCGATGTTGGCACACCAGGTACCACTGATGAAGACGGCATGTATTTCGCATCTTGCGGATTCCGAGGATTCAGTAATCCGAGCCCTGACACTAACACCAGCGGCCAAGCAGCTCATTGAGTCGCAAGCCAGGCCTCGGCGGCTGAATGGCACCATAGTCACATCTACGCGTGGCCTGAAGTCTGTCTTGGCTCAGACATTACATCAGTCTGTGGATGGCCGTGGGCTGAGTGATGCTGCCTTGGTTCCGCAGCAACATCTATGGGTGAGTTCCGGGACCCTGTTCCTATCAGGTTCTACTTATGTTGGCGCAGTCAAGATCAGGGGGAACTTGATGGCGACGGCCCTGCGCAAATCGCGTGGGTGGGAGCTGTCAAGTGGATGCGATTGCTGTCTTCGGACAGAGTCTCTGGGGCACATCTTACAGGTGTGTCCTAGGACCCACGCATCTCGCATTGCTAGCCACGATAAGATCGTTGATCTTGTGGCATCCGGTGCATGTCGGAACGGGTGGGGAGTATGGCGAGAGCCAGCTATTACTACGCTCGCAGGTATCCATCGACCGGACCTGATCCTAGACCATCAGGACACCGTCATTGTGCTGGATGTCACCATCGTTGCTGATAACGCTGACCTCTATGAGGCTCACCAGCATAAGTGTGATTATTACGATCAGCCTGCTATTAGGGACTGGGTGTCTAGGAATGTTTCCACCATCTCACCCACCTTCTCGTCTGTTACATTTAACTGGCGTGGGCTTTAAGCAACCACCATCGGCGGATGTCATCAGGACGCTTGGGTTGAGCGCATTGTCCTTGACCTTGCTGTCCGCAGTAACTCTTGAGCGAGGTCACTATGACAATCTCCTTCGCCGAGGTCCGATTTACCCGTTGATGTAGGTCACATTGGAGTTAAGCAAATCTTCTTCCACCCTAAGACAGCATTAGTTTAGTGATACTATCTGGTGGCGGAGCTGCGAAACCACCGTTAGTCAAAGGGCTGCGACTGGTTTAGTTGAGGGTTTTGGGTCTCGTGTCTGTTCGTAGGGTGTGTGCCTGCTTTGCAGGATCGTTGGGTGGAGGGAGGAATACCCAAATGCCTCGTCATCTAATTAGTGATGCGCATAAATGGATTAACGAGATTCCCACTGTCCCTATCTACTATCTAGCGAAACCGCAGCAAAGGGAACGGACTTTGCATAATCAGCGGGGAAAGAAGACCCTGTTGAGCTTGACTCTAGTCTGACCTTGTGAAAAGACATGAGGTGTAGAATAAGAAGTATCTTCAGAAAATATCGACGAGGGCGCAGCGAACAATAATGAAGCAGCCACATGTCATGAAGATTCGTGCATGGAACCAGATGCTTGTATACAGAAGTCTGCAGGTGCATGCCTGTAGATTTCCCAGACGATTTTGGGCCTGAATACGTCCACAAACCAGGAAAAGAGCTCAAAGACGTGGAAAGCGAAGAGTACGAGTCACACAGAAAATGGATGGAAGAGGAAAAGCAAAAAATCAAACTGGGATATGAAAGGGTAAAAGAAAAGGTGAAGAGCGTGCGACTACCCCAACACAGTGAATAAAGCCAGTGGTAAAGAGGTGCAAGACAACTACAATCTGTTAACAGATATATGGGAGGATCGCCATCTACAACATCTGTCTTTTGGCATTGATGGTGAACATGGTGAAACTGCTGAATCATCGGGTACTTCTGATCTGGATGAGGCTTCCGAAGGTAAGTGAATTTTTCGTTAAAATAGCATTTTGTATAAACACTGGGACATTCATAAAAAACCAAGTTGCGTGCACAGGAGTCGTTATTTTACATTTCCAGACATAATGATAATAATAGTAATGAAAAAGTCAGATACTCTCATATTCTTGAGACAACCCAATGACCTCAGCCAGGAACCGTGCCTCAGCCATGTACCATTAGAAAAAACATGAGGGGGTCAGGAGTGGCAGGTCATCATCAAATATCAGTAATTAGTTAAAAGGGGACAACATCAAGAAAGACTACGTTAAAATAGTAAAAGGAAAGGGATCACCAAGCATGACATTTCATTACTTTATATATGGTATTTATCATCATTTACAGAATACTCTTCAGCTGAGACATCAAACTCATCTGTTGATGGAGAGCCTGCTAGCAAGGGAAAAGTTAAAGTTAGCATCTCCAATATCCCCAAGCTTATCGACAATAAAAGGAGACATGTGGAAAAGAGTCTGTCACAAGCACAAAGGGATCATCTTCTCATATCTACCGCCAAAGAGGATCTACTGATGAAGAAAGACATGCTAGAAGTATTTGAACGGTCCAATGAAACATTGGATGACTCAATCACAAAAATGACAACGTGTTTGACATCCCTCGGCGAAGGAAGTGCATCACGAATGAGAATGCTACCCGTGGCCCTGGCTAGCCCCCGGGCAACCCCTGGCCCTGGAATGCATTATGCACAACAAAGTTATACTCCACATAAGTTTGGTGGGAAATGGCGTCAAATTGCAATTAATCTCGAGGAGCTGGAAACCTTCAAACCTATTCGACCGGACAATTCCAAAGATACAGAGATCTTTGCGGACCTTCTAGACATCGCAGTAATTAACCTTAAGGAAACAGGCAGAATAGAAGATCTTGAAGACGGATCATTGTACTTAAAACTTCAGAAAAAGATGACCGAACCCATACTTGCACG
Organism: Siderastrea siderea; assembly: GCA_964030785.1. Taxonomy (NCBI): domain Eukaryota; kingdom Metazoa; phylum Cnidaria; class Anthozoa; order Scleractinia; family Rhizangiidae; genus Siderastrea; species Siderastrea siderea. The sequence goes on along the minus strand of OZ034971.1, from coordinate 45,306,496 downwards.
GTATCATCGATGGGTGTGGGAGAATTACAAAAGCAAATCAGTGGAAACTCTACTAGAGTGGTTGCCGCAAAAATCGCAATTCCAGACAATTGGGCACGAAACTGTCAAAGGCCTGAGGAAGCCAGAAGGACGCTCTGACAACCAAAACAAGTTACGTACCTTCTTCTCAGAAGATACGACCACCGAGCACAGTGGTGGTGTTGGAAACGGTCCGAAAGGCATGGTGGATCATTAGATTAGCCAATCACGAGCAGTCTCTTAACCAGGACAAGAAATCAACATGGCGTCCTTTGACGGGAATGTGAGCTTCACTTCTTGTCATTTTAACGTGCTATCTGTCCCCAGTGCAACTTACTTTAACAAGAATAATTAGGATTGGTGTGTATCTAAATGTCTTGAAATTTTTGGATCTGGTCATCTTTTGTAAGTCAAGTTTGAGCACAATTTCGTTGTAGGTGGATCGAGCAACCTGTGCTTTCATGATATTTGAGTAGGTCTTACATTTTGAGAGTTTGTAGGCTAACCCAAAAATCTAAAACCGTTTATTTTACACCAAGGTCAAGTTGGATAAATCTGCTTTTATAAAATCATTTTATAAAATCATATAGCGCCCGATAGCACCCCTCTAGTTTGAGAATTATGCGTTGTTTAAGTTGTCAAATTTTCTCTCCAATATTACTCTCATGCTGTGAGATGTGAAAATTACCCGTAAAATATTAACGCGAGTGATGGTCTTATTTTAATAATGACAAGTATCAACAGTATGGTGTGGCATCCCAATTGAGTGTTTTTCCTTCTTTGTTTTGTTGTCTTTACATTATGAGGCAAAATGGTTTCTTCAGTCTGCTCTGTTGCCCTGTATGCAACAAAATTTTAAAAATCACATTTTGTTTGCTGAAATGACCAAAATTATTTGGGCTTTAGGGTCTTAATATATAGTCACATCATCTGTTCGAATCTGTTGTGGATTGGTTTCCTAAGATTCCCTAAGCAGCAGCCTTAAGGTTCTTAACTTACAATCTCTGTGCAGTGAACCATTGAGAAAGCTAAAAAAAATTCAGTATTTATCTGTAACTCAGATTGGAAATTAATGGTGCTATCTTAGACATGCAAGAGAAACCAAAAATTGTTTGAGATATCGAAACTTTGAGATAGGCAATTGTACATAAGTGAGGAAGATCAACCAAGGAAAACAATAAAAATGTTTTCAGTTCAATATAGTTGTGAGCAGGTGGGGGGGGGGTTGGGTTCAAGTTAGTGGGGTCTGCTGTAGGAAATAAAACCCAGAGTTATCGAGGGAGAACTGTGAATTATTGATTGAACATCCCTTCCAATTTGTCAGTTTAGTTGTTGTTAATAACAGTTAGAGCTATTGAGACCCATAAAAGGGTTGAGAACTGTGAATTGATGAAAATATCCCTTTTCTAATGGAACTCGCAACTTTCGCTTTCTTCATCAATTTTTTACGTTGATATCAATCCTTATTTATTCTCTACTGAATTGTCTTCCAGGAGACCAGAATGAGTGTCTTACCGTGTTTACGTGATTATGGTACAAGTTTTTACACCGGATCGAAAATCTTGAGGTAGAGGTCTGAAGTAAACAAATGAAGGACTGGGCCATTGTTTGCAAGGGGTAAATGGTCAAAGGTGAAATTTAGTTAGAGTTTGCTCTGTAGTTGGGACAGCATTCTTTCCGAAGCCCAGCTACTCAGTCGCTTATTACCACTGTGTCAAGGCTCAGGCCTCATGCCGGGGTGCCGCTGGTGTCGGGCGGTGTCGGCGGCCGCGGCTGTGGACGGTTTGCTCACCTCAGTGTGCCCTTTGTTGGGCCGGTGATGAAAGTGTGGGCCGAGTGCCCAGATGGAGCTTGAGGGCTACAATGCCCATGAAAGTGTGGGCCCTGTGCCCAGATGATGCGTGTGGCCCAAAGTGCCCTGGAGAGCGCTGGGCATGGTGTCCCAAAGCGTGCGAGATAGTGAGCGGTACGTATGCTTGAGCCCGCGGCCCGAGACCACAATGGCTCTGTTGCACCACTTCTATTTGCGGTTACGTACCGCTCTAAGCCTGGGGACGAAGATCTCCGATGGCACAATGAGAGGTGTAGTTGTTTACCTGTGCTGCTGCGGCTGCCGGCATCGGTGGTTTTACGCCAGCATGGGTGCCTGAGTCTATCATTTGTCATTTCATTCACTTTTTCACGTCTCCACTTATCATATAGCTGGGTGGGCAGTTGTCTGGTGAAGCTAAAAGCACCCTAGGCCTGCAGGGGCTAGCAACCCCTGTAGGCTCATGCAATTGCTCCGAGAAAAACTGGAAGACTGGTTGGGGCTGCCACCGTGGCCCCATTTGGCAATTGCCGACCTGCTGATGCGGGGGCTGAGAACCTGGGTGTCCACCGCTGCCCCGATTGCTCGAGAGAGTTCGGGAAGGCAGTGGGGCTCAGCGTCCACCGCTGTAAAGCTCATCCCGAGGTGTATCACCTGGAGAATGTGATGAAGCAGAAGACGAAGGCACGTTGGGACCGAGAGGAATTGGTTCTCCTCACGCGCGAAGAACTGCGTGCTGAAGCAGAGGGAGTGAAGGAGATGAACAGGCATCTCCATTTGCTTTTCCCGAGCCGTACTTATGATTCCATCAAAAGTCAATGGCGGGCGGGTAACACACGTTACCGGCAAATCCTTATACTCTAAGGGCCGAGCACCAGGCCACTCCCGGCATAGCTGAGGGAACAGAACCAACATCTCGAATGCACAACGGTGCGTCGTCATTGCCATTCTCGCAACAAGATCACACGACTGAATTCTTTGGAACCAGGAGACCGAGGACGGTGTGGGTGAATGGAGTAGGAAACTGAGGGATGCAATAGACGGTGTCGAACTCGACTTGCAAGGCTTAGGCCTTGATGAGATTGAGCCTGGTTAGCCATCTGACCGGGTTAGGAAGACGCTGGATGATGATTACCTGGCCTGGCTGCCACCTCTAAGGGGGAGATAGCCTGAGCAGCTTACCGGGGCCCCTCAGACCAGGCCCCAGGTTCGTCCTAGAGTCAGCCGCAGGGAGCAGTATGCCCGAGTACAGTGAAGCTATTGGAAGGATCGCTCTCGTTGTGCCCAAAATGTCATCTCTGGTGCCAGGCAAGACCCACCAGCCACGCTTCCTATGGATACCCAGGAGCCATTCTGGAGAGCTTTGTTCGAACACCCGTCGCATCCTGATGATAGGTCCTTCCATCCCGTGGGTTCAACCAAATGGGAGCTCTTGGATCTGATTAGTTCGGATGAAGTTGCCAAGGCTCTCCCGAGAATGAAGGACGGCGCACCAGGGCCAGATGGTCGCAAACTCAAGAACGTGAAAGCCTTACCCCCAGATCAGTTGGCTGCTCATTTCAACTTATGGCTGTTGGCAGGATACCTACCGAGTGCCCTACGACAGGGTGAGACTGTTCTGCTCCCCAAGGAGGGAGTGGGTGCTCCGGAGAAGTTCTGTCTGATCACGATATCAGATCTTGTGGTCAGGTGCTTCCACCGGATTCTAGCACAACGAATGGAGGTGAACCTTCTGTTCAGTTCTTGCCAGAAGGCATTTAGGAAGGGAGATGGCATTGCGGACTCGGTGTGGTTTATCCAAGGGATCATCCGCCAGCATCAGGATGACCCAAGGCCACTGAACATCACCTTTGTGGACGTGAAGAAGGCCTTTGACTCGGTTTCCCACCAATCCATTCTGGTGGCGGCCGCACGCTTGGGAGTTCCACCGCCATTCTTGGGCTATCTGCGCGAGCTTTATAGCGACGTGCGGACAGTTCTGAGGATTGGCCCCGAACATAGTGGCTCCATCAGATTGGGGAGGGGGGTCTGACAAGGAGACCCAATGAGCGTCCACTTGTTCAACGCCGTAATTGTTGTGGTGCTAGCTCAGCTTGATCCGGAGTTGGGAACGGAAGTGGGAGGCATGCAAGTCAACCATGGCACCTTTGCGGATGACACTGCGTTGTACGCTGTCACGCCGGGTGGACTGCAGGCACTGGCTGATGACCTTAACCACCAGCTGGGGCTTTGTGGCTTGGAAATCAGTACCGGCCTGACTGGAAAACCGGCTTCACTCCGCATTGACGTCGATGGCAGGGCGAAGAAGTGGGTGGTCAACCCACTTCCCCACCTTCGGGTGGCGGGGGAACTAATTCCAGCAGTTTCCATCAGCCAAGTCTATCGGTACCTGGGTGTGGAGATTTCACCCCAAAGTACCAGGGCGAATGTTGCGAAGATGCTTGAGGATGGTCTGTCGAACATTTCGGCGGCCCCACTCAAGCCGCAGCAGAGGCTGTATATTGCCAGTTGTCATCTGTTGCCGTCGTTGTACCATCAGTTGACTCTATCGCCAACCTCTGACAAGTACCTGGTTGAAGTTGCCTCATGACACTGGTACCGCGTATTTCCACTCTTCTGCGGTTGACAGTGGTCTAGGCCTTCCGATGTTGGCACACCAGGTACCACTGATGAAGACGGCATGTATTTCGCATCTTGCGGATTCCGAGGATTCAGTAATCCGAGCCCTGACACTAACACCAGCGGCCAAGCAGCTCATTGAGTCGCAAGCCAGGCCTCGGCGGCTGAATGGCACCATAGTCACATCTACGCGTGGCCTGAAGTCTGTCTTGGCTCAGACATTACATCAGTCTGTGGATGGCCGTGGGCTGAGTGATGCTGCCTTGGTTCCGCAGCAACATCTATGGGTGAGTTCCGGGACCCTGTTCCTATCAGGTTCTACTTATGTTGGCGCAGTCAAGATCAGGGGGAACTTGATGGCGACGGCCCTGCGCAAATCGCGTGGGTGGGAGCTGTCAAGTGGATGCGATTGCTGTCTTCGGACAGAGTCTCTGGGGCACATCTTACAGGTGTGTCCTAGGACCCACGCATCTCGCATTGCTAGCCACGATAAGATCGTTGATCTTGTGGCATCCGGTGCATGTCGGAACGGGTGGGGAGTATGGCGAGAGCCAGCTATTACTACGCTCGCAGGTATCCATCGACCGGACCTGATCCTAGACCATCAGGACACCGTCATTGTGCTGGATGTCACCATCGTTGCTGATAACGCTGACCTCTATGAGGCTCACCAGCATAAGTGTGATTATTACGATCAGCCTGCTATTAGGGACTGGGTGTCTAGGAATGTTTCCACCATCTCACCCACCTTCTCGTCTGTTACATTTAACTGGCGTGGGCTTTAAGCAACCACCATCGGCGGATGTCATCAGGACGCTTGGGTTGAGCGCATTGTCCTTGACCTTGCTGTCCGCAGTAACTCTTGAGCGAGGTCACTATGACAATCTCCTTCGCCGAGGTCCGATTTACCCGTTGATGTAGGTCACATTGGAGTTAAGCAAATCTTCTTCCACCCTAAGACAGCATTAGTTTAGTGATACTATCTGGTGGCGGAGCTGCGAAACCACCGTTAGTCAAAGGGCTGCGACTGGTTTAGTTGAGGGTTTTGGGTCTCGTGTCTGTTCGTAGGGTGTGTGCCTGCTTTGCAGGATCGTTGGGTGGAGGGAGGAATACCCAAATGCCTCGTCATCTAATTAGTGATGCGCATAAATGGATTAACGAGATTCCCACTGTCCCTATCTACTATCTAGCGAAACCGCAGCAAAGGGAACGGACTTTGCATAATCAGCGGGGAAAGAAGACCCTGTTGAGCTTGACTCTAGTCTGACCTTGTGAAAAGACATGAGGTGTAGAATAAGAAGTATCTTCAGAAAATATCGACGAGGGCGCAGCGAACAATAATGAAGCAGCCACATGTCATGAAGATTCGTGCATGGAACCAGATGCTTGTATACAGAAGTCTGCAGGTGCATGCCTGTAGATTTCCCAGACGATTTTGGGCCTGAATACGTCCACAAACCAGGAAAAGAGCTCAAAGACGTGGAAAGCGAAGAGTACGAGTCACACAGAAAATGGATGGAAGAGGAAAAGCAAAAAATCAAACTGGGATATGAAAGGGTAAAAGAAAAGGTGAAGAGCGTGCGACTACCCCAACACAGTGAATAAAGCCAGTGGTAAAGAGGTGCAAGACAACTACAATCTGTTAACAGATATATGGGAGGATCGCCATCTACAACATCTGTCTTTTGGCATTGATGGTGAACATGGTGAAACTGCTGAATCATCGGGTACTTCTGATCTGGATGAGGCTTCCGAAGGTAAGTGAATTTTTCGTTAAAATAGCATTTTGTATAAACACTGGGACATTCATAAAAAACCAAGTTGCGTGCACAGGAGTCGTTATTTTACATTTCCAGACATAATGATAATAATAGTAATGAAAAAGTCAGATACTCTCATATTCTTGAGACAACCCAATGACCTCAGCCAGGAACCGTGCCTCAGCCATGTACCATTAGAAAAAACATGAGGGGGTCAGGAGTGGCAGGTCATCATCAAATATCAGTAATTAGTTAAAAGGGGACAACATCAAGAAAGACTACGTTAAAATAGTAAAAGGAAAGGGATCACCAAGCATGACATTTCATTACTTTATATATGGTATTTATCATCATTTACAGAATACTCTTCAGCTGAGACATCAAACTCATCTGTTGATGGAGAGCCTGCTAGCAAGGGAAAAGTTAAAGTTAGCATCTCCAATATCCCCAAGCTTATCGACAATAAAAGGAGACATGTGGAAAAGAGTCTGTCACAAGCACAAAGGGATCATCTTCTCATATCTACCGCCAAAGAGGATCTACTGATGAAGAAAGACATGCTAGAAGTATTTGAACGGTCCAATGAAACATTGGATGACTCAATCACAAAAATGACAACGTGTTTGACATCCCTCGGCGAAGGAAGTGCATCACGAATGAGAATGCTACCCGTGGCCCTGGCTAGCCCCCGGGCAACCCCTGGCCCTGGAATGCATTATGCACAACAAAGTTATACTCCACATAAGTTTGGTGGGAAATGGCGTCAAATTGCAATTAATCTCGAGGAGCTGGAAACCTTCAAACCTATTCGACCGGACAATTCCAAAGATACAGAGATCTTTGCGGACCTTCTAGACATCGCAGTAATTAACCTTAAGGAAACAGGCAGAATAGAAGATCTTGAAGACGGATCATTGTACTTAAAACTTCAGAAAAAGATGACCGAACCCATACTTGCACGGTATCATCGATGGGTGTGGGAGAATTACAAAAGCAAATCAGTGGAAACTCTACTAGAGTGGTTGCCGCAAAAATCGCAATTCCAGACAATTGGGCACGAAACTGTCAAAGGCCTGAGGAAGCCAGAAGGACGCTCTGACAACCAAAACAAGTTACGTACCTTCTTCTCAGAAGATACGACCACCGAGCACAGTGGTGGTGTTGGAAACGGTCCGAAAGGCATGGTGGATCATTAGATTAGCCAATCACGAGCAGTCTCTTAACCAGGACAAGAAATCAACATGGTGTCCTTTGACGTGAATGTGAGCTTCACTTCTTGTCATTTTAACGTGCTATCTGTCCCCAGTGCAACTTACTTTAACAAGAATAATTAGGATTGGTGTGTATCTAAATGTCTTGAAATTTTTGGATCTGGTCATCTTTTGTAAGTCAAGTTTGAGCACAATTTCGTTGTAGGTGGATCGAGCAACCTGTGCTTTCATGATATTTGAGTAGGTCTTACATTTTGAGAGTTTGTAGGCTAACCCAAAAATCTAAAACCGTTTATTTTACACCAAGGTCAAGTTGGATAAATCTGCTTTTATAAAATCATATAGCGCCCGATAGCACTCCTCTAGTTTGAGAATTATGCGTTGTTTAAGTTGTCAAATTTTCTCTCCAATATTACTCTCATGCTGCGAGATGTGAAAATTACCCGCAAAATATTAACGCGAGTGATGGTCTTATTTTAATAATGACAAGTATCAACAGTATGGTGTGGCATCCCAATTGAGCATTTTTCCTTCTTTGTTTTGTTGTCTTTATATTAAGAGGCAAAATGGTTTCTTCAGTCTGCTCTGTTGCCCTGTATGCAACAAAATTTTAAAAATCACATTTTGTTTCCTGAAATGACCAAAATTATTTGGGCTTTAGGGTCTTAATATATAGTCACATCATCTGTTCGAATCTGTTGTGGATTGGTTTCCTAAGATTCCCTAAGCAGCAGCCTTAAGGTTCTTAACTTACAATCTCTGTGCAGTGAACCATTGAGAAAGCTAAAAAAAATTCAGTATTTATCTGTAACTCAGATTGGAAATTAATGGTGCTATCTTAGACATGCAAGAGAAACCAAAAATTGTTTGAGATATCAAAAATTTGAGATACGCAATTGTACATAAGTGAGCAAGATCAACCAAGGAAAACAATAAAAATGTTTTCAGTTCAATATAGTTGTGAGCAGGTGGGGGGGGGGGGGGGTTGGGTTTAAGTTAGTGGGGTCTGCTGTAGGAAATAAAATCCAGAGTTATCTCCCTCCAACCCAGGCGATCCCTGGAATAACAAAGTCCAAACAAAGAAGCCTTGAAGTAGTAAGCGAATGTGAACTTCCCATCTACAATGCAGGAGAGCGCTTTGGTCCTTCTCCGAGATCCTATGTTGAAGTATCCTCATCAGAGATACAAAGGAATGCTTCTAAGAAGAACCTATCGTGGATTCTTGTTCGGCTCCATGCTGCCGAAAAGCAGAAAGTTTGTGGGTGGACGGGGTTTAATATCCTGGTGCGGGATGAGACGGACGTGAACAAAGACAACATAGGATATTTGCCGACTATAGACGCACCCGCAACGAACATGTCAACCGTATTCGAGGTCTTGAATCAGTCATTAAAGATTAAGGACACCCTCAAGCTTCAAGCCATAGTTGTCGTGTTTGACCAAGCGTTATATGCTAAGGCCACCGAGATAAAATGGAAGCACAGTGAGAGGTTTGAGAGTATCGTTTTAAGGATGGGGGCATTTCACACAATATGTACTTTCCTGGGAATCAGTGGCAAGAGATTTCAGGATGCCGGACTAAAGGATATTTGCATAGAATCAGGAGTTATTACAGAGGGTTGCGTTTCTGGAGTGTTAGAAGGACGGAGATACAACAGAGCTGTGAGGTTCCACAAACTCATGTATGAAGCCTTGATGCGAGCGGCATGGTCAGGATTTGAGACTTGGTTGACGGAAAACCGAGAAAATGAGAAGAGAGCTGTTGATGATGCCTTTAATGGACTTACGAGTTTGTGTGACAATATCTGTAAAGCCGAGTTTCAAGACAAGCTAAGAAATCAATCTTTCTCCGAGTTAACTCAGCTCTTCGACCAGTACATGAGCTATCTCCGCCATGAGAACAGGAAATTGTCACAGTTCTGGATTTCCTACCTGGACATGGTCGAGATATTGCTGGGACTGCTGAGAGTGTCAAGAGAGGGCGACTGGAAGCTACATTTGTCATGCATAAGGAAGATGGTACCTTGGTGTTTTGCATACAACAATCTTAACTACGCCAGGTATTTCTTTGCTCGTTTGTTCATGTACAAAGCTGAAGAGAGAATACGTAGATTTGGAAGTCGCTCGGTTCACGGATTTCAGACGGCCGCACTTTCAAAATTCAAAGTTTAATGACAGCTATACAGGTTCATTTGATATATTCTGTAGTTACCAATATATTCATAAATCATGAAAACGACAAAACAAAAAGCAAATACTTAATACTATTGCACTTCATTGCAGGTATCTATCGTCCTACCTATCAGACATGGCGCACCTCGAAGATGAACATTTCAATGTACTCGAGTATTTGGAGTCAGGCAGATTTGCGGTGCAGACAGGGGAAGGTAACCCTTTTGGACAAATACCTGTAGACCAAGCATGCAAGGAAACCGTCAACAGAGACACAAAAACTCCTGGGGGCACTAAAGGATTCAGTCTGAAACCCACGGCTGTCAGCAAGTATTACTTTAGTAGCTGAATATAGAAGCATTTTTATGCAAAACTTAAAGGACATGCTTCAACTAAATACATCAAGCTGTCTGCACAATGATCTCCAGAAGAGCAGGATCTCCAGAGATGAAAGTGATGTAAGTCACTACTATCGACATTGGATAGTTGGATAAATCCATTTGAAATCGAACAGCAAGATGTTGTTTGTTTATCGACCGGAAAGGTGGCAACCGAACAGATTGAAAAAGATCTTCTTCAGGCTCAAGATATTGGAGAAAGAGCTTACCGTTGCTTCAGCGAGCAAAGGCTAGAGTCGAATCCACCAAGGGTGAAGTTTTTTTGACACGATGAAAAAAGCAAATCTCAAGACCTTCTCTCACCTCAGCAAGAAAATGGAGGTCCAGAAGGGAACAACCAACGAAATCATAGTGAGAGCTGACAAAAGATTATTTGCACAGATGATCGTGATAGCTGAAACGAGAAAGCTTACTATGAGTTCAGTGCTGTCTCATCCTCTGGGCCCTCTTCCCTGGGCATTGGCCTCTCCTGATGGCTTGCTAAGGAAAACAAGCGAAAGAACTCCAGAAAGATGTACCAGCGATTGAAGCTACCCCACAACCATCAGCATGCATTATTGATGGCATGGCCATGGTCCAGAGGCTCAAATGAGACCATAAGACATTTGCTGAAATACAAGATGCATTGATGGCTACGACCTTGTGAGAGGGCGCAACAAGTAAGCGTATCGACGTCGTCTTTGATTTTTATAGAGAAACATTGATAAAGAACACGGAGAGAAAGAAGAGAGGGGGCTACTCGGGAGCAGAGTACAGAAATATACAGCCAGACCACAGAATACAACGATGGGGAAAGTTTTTATCGAACCCTCAAAATAGAAGCAATTGGTTAGAGTTGTCACCGAAGAATGGCAGAAGGAGAGGCTAAGGCAAAGACTAACAGGGAAAAAACATTTTACCACGACCGAGGAAAGGTGTGTTGAGATTTCACCAGACCATGTCAGGCTAAGAGAAGACCTCAGGTCAACTCAAGAGGAAGCGGACACCAGGCTTCTACTTCACGCATCTCATGCAGCAAGGAATGGCTACAGGGCTGTTGTGATATCATCAGAAGATACCGATGTTTTTGTACTTTGTCTGGCATTCGAGGACTTTGTTCCCGCTACCGTATATTTGAAATGTGGTACACTGACTCGTACAAGGTATATAAGCATTACAAATGTTGTCCAACGTCATGGTTCTGGGATTTGCCAATAGGGACTTTAAGATACGGTGACTACGGACTGCGGACTGCGGTTTGACGTGTGTTTTTCTCTGGCTGAAACACTGGGCCGAGTACACAACGAGTGGCGCGAAAATGCGAAGTTAAGACTGCAGACTACAGACAACAGACTACGAAGTCCTACGAACGAAGACCGAAGGTCAACTCTACACTAAACAGACACAAAATGTCTTTTAAAAAGATTCGAGATGCTTTGGTTTTGAGTTGTAATCGTCGCACTGCAATTCAAAATGTAATTGCACGTGAGGCTTGCGTGCAAGCTTAATCAAATTTTCAGGGCTCGTTTTCAAATTACTTCTATTGCAAAACGACTTCAAAAGCAAATTTGACATATTTTACTAAATTAATTACTTCTCAACTTGAAGGGAAGCCATTTGTATTTAGAAAGAGCAAAGAGAAGAGTTGACATTACAAGCTATATTCAAAACATCAAATTTAATTTCATTCTGGAAAACAACGCGGCGATCAAAATCAGTAAACAAAGTAAGCGTACATTTTTCGCTGTTCTGAGTTCATAAGCACTTGAAATTGTTCCAAATGGGTATTAGTTTGTAGTTCAAGCGTTACAGTACAAGAGCACCTCAATTTTCTAACTTTAGACTACTTTTTCATACCATCTTCAGTTCCTCGTACTACACCACGTTGCACTACGTGAAATCCTTCCACTACGCACCGTCGTGAGCTTGCGACAGTGGGGACAACAGAACACATATGTCTCGTTCCAGTCCTAAAGTGCCTCCCGTCCGTAGTCCGTAGTCCGTAGTCACCGTATCTTAAAGTCCCTATTGGCTTCCTGGACTGCATGCTTTCACAGGGTGTGATAGTGTCAGCGCCTTTTCAGGAAAAGGAAAACTGACTGCATTAAAGCTAGCAAAGCGAAGTCCTGCATTCCAAGAGTTATTCCAACAGCTTGGCGTGGAGTGGGAATTATCACGTGAGCTTTTTATGAGTCTTCAAGAGTTCACGTGCCTGATGTACTCCTCAAACCCTGGAACTAAGGATGTTAATGAATTGCGTTACCATCTCTTCTGTGCCAGAAAAGGAGAGTTAGAATCAAACCAGCTTCCGCCGTGCCAGGACACTCTGCAAAAGCACTGTGAGCGAGCAAACTATCAGTCAGCACTGTGGCACAGGAGTCTTGAAAGCTCTCCCCCAATTCCCTCGCCAATTGGATCTGGTTGGTGTCTAGATGATGGCAAGCTGGCCATCGACTGGATGACGGGGGAACCAGCACCCATGGCTGTGCTTGAGCTCTTATCCTGCCAGTGCAAAAGAGTCTGCCGGTTGCCGAGCTGTACCTGTCTCGCTAACGGATTGAGATGTACTAACATGTGTCAGTTACAAGAGTATACAAACCAGTCCGAGGAAGGCACAGAGGATTCACCTACAGATGACTCTGATGACGAATGTGAAGATGATTGAGTTATAGCACTCTAAAGGTTCTCGGTGCCTTGATATAACCTCTTAGTGTTGTAGAGTAATGGACAAAGTTACTCGCAAAATGCCAGACAAGAAAGTGAAAACGTTTTAGGTGTTTAGGTATTGCGCAATGTTACTACGTGTTGTTAAAGAAACTGAAACTCAAAATTGGTTTGCTGCTCTTAGTATTTTTATTGTCAGTGGTGATGCGGCTGGAACGTTGATTATATGGGGAATTAAGCACCTCAGTCCATTAGGGTGAAGTACTCTACGCATACGAAATAAACCATATGAAAGTTGCTGAGAATGCATTGTTTTTCAGTTTGCATTTTCACAATTTTAACCATTAGTTGCTATGGCAACCAGCCTACATAAATTCTCGGTAATTTGCTTAGTCCAATATTATCATATTGCAGCTTTGCGTCTTGTTTAAGTTGACAGTAAAGCTCAAAATATGCACGAAAACAGTGCCTTCATCAATCTATCTTGGACTTCTGGCTCGTTTCTTGTGACAGCGATTATGTCACTTGATCACGTGATTTAAATATTAAAGCTGCCTATATAGCATTGCTATCACACATCAAATTGAAGTATGGGAACTAAGGTTCAAGAAAATGTATGATAGCACTGCTCCCTTTAAGTGGTAAGAAATTTCAAATTTCTGGGTCTTGGCCCATGGGCTAATAGCTGATCAGCATCAACATTGCTAGATCCTGGAATATGGGCTGCTGATAACCAAATGTTTCTAACAACGGCCCAATTCCAAATTTCCTGAGTAAGGGAGTTGCATTCTAATGACTTGCACCCCCCATGGCATTGATATAAGAAACAGCAGTAGTATTATCAGACATGACCCTAACATGAATGTCACTTCTGTTGTTAAACAAAGATGACAATGCAAGTTTAAAAGCTAAAAGTTCTAAGCAATTAATGTGCCTGGTTGATTCTGACTTAGACCATATGCCACAGGCGTTAATACCATGTTCAATTTGTGCACCCCAGCCTGTTTTAGATGCATCAGTATAAATTACATACAACTGCTCTGAGTCAGAGCATTCTTTTGTTCCCCACTTGAACTATTGCACATCTGGAGAACTCCATAAAGGCCTGATATTAGCAGGGACTGTGCCTTCTGGAATGCAGAATCAGTGTTTCTTGTTTCTTGACGTAACTGCTGGCAAATTTGATTGTTAATTTTGGGAGCCCCCAGGTTAGTGCAATTTTCTGGCCTGCGGTATTTGGCCCATACCTCACTTAACTTTTCCTTTGGAAGCTTCTCGTTAAGCAGACTCTTGACTATCTCAGCCAAGTTTGCATCAATAGCAGGAGATGTTTTCTCAGCACCACTGAATTCTTCTGCAAGTGACTTAAAGGAGTCACTGTTTATTCCCTCGTCACTGACAGGTATCTTTGGTTGAATGAATTCATCAATTTTTCCTGCAACTGCAGAATCTGAGTTGTCTTCTGAGTTGGCCTCTGTACCGGGTTGAGCATCCTCAGACTCAACTTCAACACTTTCGAAACCCATATATACTTGGTCAATAGACCCTTTCACTTGGGCCAAAATATCTTTTTTGGCACCATCTAGAAGATCGGCAAACATGGCCTTCAAATCTGCTGTTGACGGAGAACCAGATCGGCCTGGCTGATCCATAATATCGGCCTTGGCCTCTTCACACATCGTCTGTAACACAGATAAGACGTAAGACGCAAGACGTAAGATAAGACTATCTGTAATTCAAAATGGCGGACACGTCCACCACGTGGTTTGAAGCCGATTTAAATATACGGCTTTATCTCACTTACAAACTCGTTGTGACGGAAATAAATAATAGGTTTATAAACCCAGCAGCCTCTTAAAGAGAGAATGGGTATAAGCCACGTTATACCTCGGTGTTTCTACTGAGGACAAGTCCTGCAGTCTGATCGATCGACAATTTTGTCGATTTGAGCAACGTGACGCATCACAAAGCTCGAGAAAATTCAGGTCGTAAGACCTAAAGAAATGGTGGAACACGTCCACTGCAAACAAAATACAAAACAAAAAATAGGTAAACTTACTGAGTCAAATAGCAGTTGAGTAACTGATAAACACGAGAGCAATCAACAACACATCTGAACCCATGGCGATCGATCAGTGCACTGACCCGCGGTAAACAGTACGTAATGATTTGGTAGAATTTATCATTCTTTTCTACTAAACAGAAATTCTCAGTAAACACAGACAGCCGCTTTACATCACAAGCCTAGGGTTTTTTACAACTTTTTTTTTCACCAGCTCAATGCCACAATCATCGGCAGAACCATCAAAAGAGAACCAAGACCTGACCACCATCAATTATCACACCCTGAATGGGCTTCGCGAGGAGAGCCAACCTAAGGAGATGCAATCTGCCACCAAACAAGGTAGCGCTTCCCAGGAAGTCGGAGAGTTGATCAGTGCGTGTGTTATGCTGACGAGAATAAAGACCACTCAGTGCGCCCTATCCAAGCCAGAAACTGAATGGCACTTGTGTGCCTTGAAGCTGCTGCCACATTTTTTCAGCAAAGAGGAACTAGCAAAAAGCAACACTGATGGCAGTTATGACGAAAAGTGCCTTGACAGTACCAAATTAAATTCGCTGAAAATATTAGTCTTCAGTAAATTTCCAGCAAGCACCAGCAAGGAGAAGGACAAAGCCTGGAGGTTTATCAAAGGAAAAATTAATTCCAAGTGTCATGCTGCCTCCAAAATTCGTATGACAGACTCCTGTCTCCTTCTTATGACAGACTCCTACACGTTCGTGGTAATCAATTTCATGCGTACTTTTAGGCTCGAAAACATTGCTTTTGTACGTCCAGCTGTTCCTTTTGTTTTTACTATTATTGAAGTACAAAATTCAGTTTGATAGTATTCAGTGGTGTAGTTAGGGAAGGAAATAAAGATACAGTAATCGAATACATAACTGTTATTTTTTAAAGCCCTGGCCAAGCGGACTGGCAAGTAAACGCAAGTTAGTCGAAAGTTGTAAAAAGCCCTGAGCCATTCTTACTGCAACCCAGGTGGCCAAACCAAGGAAAGCAATACCGAGACCAACCTGCGTCAACTTGCGAAACTTCGTAACAATGGCCGCCCTTCCTTTGCTAAATTTTGTCGCGCACACCGAACAGAAAGAGATAGAAAAGAACTGACCGAGTGCTTTTACTTTGGAATGATTTCAAAATGCGGGACAGTTCGTAACAATGGCGGCCTTTCCGTTGCTTAATTTCGTGTCGTGCGCACTGAAAAGAACGAAGAAAAAACTGACCGAGTGCATTTACTTTGAAATGATTTCGGAATGCGGGACAGTTCGTAACAGTGGCGGCAATCCGTGTACCTCCATGCCAATCGATTTTTGAGTTTAAATTGAAAATACAATATCAGAATTTCTGTTTTTCGATTTTCAAATACAAATTGAAAATTGAAAATCATCCATTTTTTTCTGATTTTCGATTTTTCAGCTTTCTTTTCGTTACGGAAAATGTAATATTGAAAATTAACTTTTTTCAGAAAATTTCAAACTTCAATTTTCCTTTTTTTCATTTCACTTGTACCGATTGAAAGTAGAAAAATGAAGATGTTTGAACTTTTGATTTTAAGTTAGAAAGTTAAATTTCATATTTATTACATTTTTATCTCAAAGCACTGAATCAAAACACTAAAAACAGCAGAGGTTTCGGGGGGGGGGGAGGTTCCCTCCCTCTGTTCTTGGGCGGATGCTGAAGTTGGATGCTGTGGATGGGAAAGTTGCCCGAGTTTCGGAATTTGTGTAGAAATTAACAACAAGATTGGGGACCAGCAAAGAAGGGAACTGGTGACATTCAAAGATCAGGTGACTTCAAATCTCACCTGCACAATTTGCCGAGACATATGAAGCCCGCTGGTGTGCATGGCCCAGTGCTGCAACGGCATTTTGGGATGTGATGCGTGTGCACGCCAGTGGATGGCAGACAACATTGCCATACTGATGACGCAACCGATTTGATTGTGCGGGGAATAGATGGACTTGATTGATTTGATAAAAGAATACACTGTACCGTGGACTTGAACTACCTTGACTACCAGCAGATCAACTTTAAGTATTCGTTGAAATTGAACACATGTTGATAACAACCGAATGTATGTTAGGTTTGTTTTGTTACAATTTTCATTTGGATATGCCCCATTCTGTTTGTTAGGGTATGCACGTTTCATTTTGATCCACTGGTTTATACGTTTTGCGTGACAAGTATCACTTTAGTTCTCAAGAAATGTACTCGATTTTGAAATCAGCATGGGCTCACTAGCTGACAACTACTATTAGCTCTTTGATTGTATTTGACCAGAATTTCTGTGTTAATTTGTATGGTAGTTGATATATTTTTTGGAAAAAGGAATTTTAATGTTAATAGAGTTACATATCTTTACAATTACTTGTCGCATACAATATTTCCATGAACGTGCACATAAAAATATTGTTTGCTTGTTTAGTCATTCTGTCCGCGTAAGCGGCGCACGATGATTAAAACGTGATGAATTTAGCGCCAAAAATTTTTTTTCTCCAGTCAAGGATATCCTCTTAACAATTTTCCTTATCATTTGTTTAGGACTTTTCTCTTTTAATGCTTGATTTAGTGTTTTGATATAAAAGGTGGAATCAATACGAAATTTGACTTTCTAAATTAAAATCAAAAGTTCAAAAATCTTCATTTTTCTATTTTTAATTGGTAGAAAAGAACTGAAAAAAGGAAAATTGAAATTTTCTGAAAAAAGTTAATTTTCAGTATGACATTTTCTGCAACTAAAAGAAAGCTGAAAACTCGAAATCAGAAAAAATGAAAGATTTTCTATTTTCCATTTGTATTTAAAAATAAAAAAAAAATAAAAAATTCTGATTTTGTATTTTCATTTTGAAATCAAAAATCGATTGGCATGAAGGTACATGGATTGGCAGCCTTTCCATTGCTTAATTTCGTGTCGCGCACACTGAAAGGAAAAAAGAAAAAACTGACTGAGTGCTTTTCCTTTGAAATTATTTCGGAATGCGGGACAGCCTGTAACAAGGGCGGCCTAATCCGTGGCACTTTCTGCCATTTCATTTTTTGCTTGGTTACTTTAGTTTGTAAAACTGAATGTCTCTTTATTTCATATTTTCTGTTTTCGATAGTTCGATTAATTTTTGATAACTTTATCCTGTGCCTTCTCCGTTTTTTCATATTTCCTTTTTCTGCTACCATTTTATCCTTTATCCTTTTTATCATTTTCTTTATTCATTTTTCTATTTTCCCTTTATCAGTATTTCGTTTTCCTTTCTTCTTTATTCATTTTTCGCTTTTCTAATTTTATATTCCTTTTTTCTTTTTATCCTTTGTTTTATATGAAGGACATGGTGAACAAATAACTCGCAAGACCGACGCCAACGACAAGTTACCCGTACCCCTTGGAAATCGTTTTTCGTAAGAATCATCTTACTTGGCCGCTGGTATTTACTTTCAGCAAGTCAAGTAGGGAACATGGGCAAACTCAGAAATGGTGCGAGAATATTATTTTCTCCGAAGTTGTGGATGGAAAACATGCACCCATCTATCAGGTATACCTCACTCTCAGTAATGAAACAGCATTGGTTGAGCAAGTCGCACAAGTGGTGGAAAAGGAGGTTGGAACACGTGTTATGCTTCTAGAAAACAAGGAATTGAGAATAATCCCTCTGAAGCAATCAACGAAAGGTAAGGGTAAGCTTGACATGATTGTTTCCATTTCTTCTTTTATAATTGGAGAATCTGTATTAAAGGTGTAAAAGCAATTTTTTCCGGGTGGAATCTGAGTATTGGAATCCTAGTCAAATGTTTAAGTGGCAGGTTTCCCACGGAAAAAATGTGAAAGGAACAGGCATGCTAAGTCATGCATGGAATAAACAATAACTGATACTGCAACAAGGCAACGATTCTGAAGATACAGAAACAACTTGTAATGAAATGTATAATTTATAATTTTTCCTTTTTTACATTTCTACTTTTTCTTGATCTCGAGAGCGCCAAGATTTGAAAATGGAAGTTATAGCACTAAAGTGCATCACGGTCATTGCTGCTTTGCAACTGCAAAGTATCCTGTGAGGTTTCTTTAAAGGAAACATGGTAAAATATTGGTTAGTTTAAACATAAAAAAATTCCTATTTGCTTTGCCATCATGATAAATCCCCATATTTTTTGTCGGAATGGGGGAGATGACGAGCAAAAGGTGAATGTTAATAAATGCACGTAATAATTATGTCTGCAAGTTAAGAAGGCATGCTCATTTGATGCGCTCTCTGTCACACAATCAAGGGAACGTTTCCTGACTTATTTCGTAACTAAAAAAGTTGAAGTGCGTGAAGGATAATTTTTCTTTTTTAATTTTTCCTCGATTGAATTTACAAGTAATGCTTTATTTCTCGAGAAATGTTAGTTTTGAATCGCATTTCTCAGTGGGACTTTTTTAAACTTGACAATTTCGTGTACTTTAACTTTGCACATTTCCAAATGATTGCGCCGGTGAGCTGTTGAGACAATGGTGTCCTCAAAACCGAAAATGATAAATTTTAGTTATTGATCAGTCAGTCTTGCAATTCACCTTGTACCGGTGCTAAATTTGAAGGGCGGAAAACCTTTTTTTTTCGGGATGGTTGAACAATTTGCTTTACCGAGTATTCTTTTAGTTTTAGGTTAATCATATTTAAGTTTCAGTTATCAGTAGATTGGCCAATTTCAGGCTCGGCTCTTATAAGAACAAAGACTGTATAAGCGTTTGCAATTTCCCTCAGAAGTTATTAACAGGAAACCCAACATTTTTAACAAACTGTAAAAGTTTCACACTGAACTTCCAGAGCGACAAATATTATTCTTTTAAAGGGGAGTGGGAGGCAACGCTTGGTATTTTATTTTTCTGGTGTCAGGAATATTTTAGAGGGTGGGGGCGTGACGGGGAGAAGTATTCGTGTACTAGATTTGTTATTAAACAGAACTTTTTTACAAGAATTAATAAAAGGTCTACTCATTTCAATATAGTTTCACGTTTAAAATTGTTGAAACCCTTGTACATCAACATGTTCTATTTTCCTTTTCAGTTCACTTGTAAGCTACTCCAATGGCTGTGGTGGCCAGAACAAGAACACCGCAATCATCGGCCTTTATTCTGAACTCCATCTCAGTGGCGTTTACGAAGTCCTTGACCACAAGTTCTTAGTACGCGGGCATACCTTATGATACTGACCACAGCCAGATTGAGAAGCGAAAGAAAAGCGCCACTGTTTACATCCCAGACTGGTTCAGAATTGTCCGGGAAGCAAACTAACAAAAGTCATTCATCGTTACCGAGATGACACAGGAGGACTTTAAAGACTGAAAGTCCTACATCAATGCCCGGTAGTGACCTATCAACAAAGACATGGATGGCAATCACGTGAGGCTGTGTGACGTGCATTGGCTCAACTTTGGCTGGGGTGAGGTCACAGATCCAGTCACTGGTATTAAGAAGATGTGTCATCACACTGACGAAGTCTGGTTACGATATGGTTTCTCCAGAGACCAACCCTGGAAGAAAGTAAAGATCACACGCGACAACCCCAGGCTTCCAACCGGTACACCTGACCAATCCTACCAGGGCCCTCTGAAACTGGATTCCAAGAAAGTCAAAGGCCTCAAAGATGTGGCGTCAAAGTTCATCCCAGAGCCACAGCGTCAATTCTACCTACAAATGAATGGAGATGGCTCGTCAGACGAGGAAGATGCCTAGTCTTGGAGATGATGCAAGCGTGGGTACCCAATCCCTTGGGCACTGTCGTATTCAGAAACTGATTTGAAGGAGCACGAGCTTGGGTAATCAACCCCTTGGGAGTGTAAATTTAAAAAGGTTTCTGGAACTACTTGACATCAAATCGCAGCATCACAAAACCTTTTAATTTTTCCATCTTTATTGTATTAACAATCGCTGGTTAAACGATTGACCTTGCTAAGATCACATCCAAATTGGTTTATAGGGAATTTCGTTCTTTTAAGCAAACTTCAGCCACTGCTAAAGCTAAAATTTTGAGTAAATACCCGGATCTCTCCATAGACTGGAAAAGGTTATATTCTTTAGCCTTTGAAACTACTTTGGATACAAAACTCAGAGATAAAAGGGGGGGTAAAAACAACTTTTTATCTTTTTTAGCCTTGTATATACATCATTTTACCTTTTAGCAAATATTATGTCAAAACTCAGAGAATTTCAATATAAATTAGTAAATCTTATTGTTTTCACCAATAAATAACTTTACCAGTTCAAAATGCTGGAATCCCCCTTATGTGTTTTCTGTAATGAAGAAGAGGAATCCCTGGAGCATTTATTGTATTTTTGTAAGTCATCAACATTCTTTTGGAAAGAACTCTTATCTTGGCTCGCAGATGAAGCCAATATTTTGCTTAATGTCTCTCATCTGGACATTCGTTTTGGAAAATTTGACCTTGACAAAGATTTTCTCTTAGTTAATCATATTATTTTGCTTGCTAAATACTTTATCTACAAGTGCAAACTTTCCAAGGCCAGTCCATCACTTACAGTCTTCAAAGCTAAGTTAAAAGCAACCTATAAATTGGAATTATATATAGCAGAAAAGAACGGAATTCTTATTAATCATTATAAAAAGTGGGATCACCTTCTCTCTTGGCTTTCTTGATGACTTACTTTTACCTTAGATAAAAATTTCCTTTTTTAACGCATTACATATAATATACATCTTTTAGCAGTGTAGCTGTATTTTGTAAGTAGTGTGGCATTTGTATTAGTATTGTAAGTAGAGTAATGTAACTGTAAAAACTGTATTGAATTGTAATTAGTGTACCTGTACTAGTCTTTGTAAGCAGTGTGTGAAATTTCAAAAAAAAAATCTTCATTGCCGAAGCTTAGTCGATGACACAAATAGTAATCAGATGTGATAGAAAATTTCGAAAACTAAACTTTAGTCAAGTTTGGGTTGCACTGCAATATATTTTTCTAGGAAACAAAGTTAAGAGCCAGGTTCACCATTTTGGAATAGTTTAGTTTTTTAGAGTATTTTTTTTCGAATATTCACAGATTTTTCTTTAGTATTTACCGTTTAACATAGCCCGTTGTTTTTTAAATCAATATTCTTGTGCGAGATGTTTTCTAAGCAGCTTATTGCTCTGAAGTATTTTCCTGATGCAGTAAACTAAATTAAGATTAAGCTAGTTTTCGAATACAGGTACTATTTTTTTTCATAAAGGAAACATTTCGTTAAATAGAATATAATTCAGTGCAACTCCCATCTAACGCAGTTGAATACCTTTTTTTTCGTAGTCGAATGGACAAGTTTTCCTCCTGTAGGTACCTTAGTCGACCACACAAATAGTTATCAGATGTGATAGTAGATTCTGAAAACTCAATGTTAGTTAAGTCTGGGTTGCACTGTAATATTTTTCTAAGAAGAGAAAAAGAAGAAAACTTAATAGTCAAGGTTCAAGAAGCTCTTTTGTCAGTAACAAGCTTACTTACCGTTTTGAAATAGTTTCTTCTGAGCATTCGCAGTTTTTTCCCATAATAACACTCATTTTCACCTTTTTTTCTCAAAGTAGCCCACTTTTTTTCCTTTTAGAGTATGTTCGTAACAATATTCACAATTTTTTCCTTAATATCGTTTGTTTTAACTTTTTTTTAAACGCAGCCCGTTGTTTTCAAAACGGCTCTTAAGGCAAATAAGAATTAATTTTCGTTTTTATTTAGTTTTTATAAGATTCTATTTGAAGATTTTTTAAATTGCAAGGCAACTGATAAGTAACGTACTACTATACTTCAACCTTAGGGTGATAAAAATCACGTAACTTGCCAAACAATACAAGGCCTGCTCCCTTTGTTTGAATTCATGTAGTTGTATTTACCCCCAGATTAAAGTCAACTCTAGTCGGAAGTCCACCATGCGATTCCCCTAGTCTTAGAGATGACGCAAGCTTGGGTACCCAATCCCTTGGGTGCTGTCGTTTTCAGAAACTGATTTGAAGGAGCACGAGCTTGGGTAATCAGCCCCTTGGGAGTGTAGATTTGAAAAGGTTTCTGGAACTCCTTGACAATGACACCCCCGAACACAATTCACAATGCTTAATAATATTTGGCGAGCTCTCGCAATTTTTATAGTTAGACATTATTAGGTGGAGACAGAAATATTTAGAATAAATCATTTCCAGACAGAAAATATGTTGGTCATTTATTTTAACGAGACATTTGTCGGAATAGCTCTTTTATCCCTGTCCTGGTGGTGCAAATCGCTCTACTTTAATTCCATTAAGGTGAAAGTTTTCTTACCACATTTGTAGCATTAGAAAGACTGACAAAAAGAAAAGGAATGTTCCGCGAGTGCCTGTTTAATGTCGACACAATAACTTACAAGTGATCTCTTGATCAATGCAATTGTTATTTTCTTAACAAGTTGCACTATCTTTTGCTGAAAGATTTCCTGTCGATAATAAGAGCCGCTTAGCCTACATAGGAAGCGTTTCCGTAGGTTTTTCCACCCGTTTGAGCCAATTTTTTGCTTTTTGGCCCCAATTTTCGTGCATTCAAAAAGGGAAAAGTGCTTCAAACTTGCGGAAACCCCTATGGAAATGCTTGCTCTGCAGGCTAAGCTTTTTGCAGTTACGCGAGCGTGCAAGCGAAGCGACCACACATGAGAGTCAGCGCGCTGTGCGAAGGCGACCATGGAGAGGGAGGGAAATAAAAAAAAAAGAAAAAGAAAAAAAACAGCAGTCGGCTTGTTTGGGAAAACAGAAACTGACATTTTTCAGTCCCCTTCCCCATGGATATGGATATCACGTAAGTTTGCACAAAACAGGATTACATGTTCCTGTTATGGCTCTAAAAACGTTGCTGGTTTATATCAATTGGGGGTGGGAAATTTTGAGCTGCACATTTCCTTGCATGATTTCTTTTTCGTATGCAAGCACTTTTTTCTGAGCTACTCGCTGTGCATGATTTTTACTTAATTTTCCCTTGCATGACCCTCGCTAATAACTTTTCTTATGGTCAGTCCCTTAGAGCTCAGGGTATTGTTTTTCGAGCGTAGAAAAATATCCCCGTTTGTTACTGCCACACACTGATTTGATGTAACAGCTTGACCTGATGTTCACTACCAAATCGTGAGAACACTCAGCAAAACGTTTTCCATCCTATACAAGTTAACTGTCAAATAAGTTGTGGATTCAGATGTGAGCAAATCTGTTTTAGGACCGACGGATTCGAGTTCTTTAAATTTAAAATTTGTATACCCCTATTCACCCCCCCTCCCTTCTTTGAAGTATTCCGACAACTGGACATTCGCCGCCTGTCACAGGCATTTTGTAAATTCTTTTTCGCACCTTTAACAAAGAATCCCCGACTGGTAAACTGTGTGCCAGAAAATAAAACACCTTCATTTTACTTTGCAAGAGGAGAATTCCAGTGAATCCCGGCAAAGGGGACAAGGTAAGTAATATTTTGCTCTTTTAAATATAAAACGAAGTCGCAATTTCCAACCTCTTGTACTTGGGCTTGCACTTGCTTGCCTTAGATGGCGCATAGCCTACCAAAAAATCGCCCAGCTATTCAAAGGTGATTGATTCAAATTTAAACACGTGGAAGAACAACAAGTTGTAATGATATTGTAGCTCTCTTTTTTCCTGACCTTAAGAACTAAGACGTTTTTAAATAAGGGAGTTAGCAATTTAAATGGATATATGTCAAACTGAATCTTGCCGTGTTTTACTGCTCGCTGTTGTCTCACTTTTCTTACGTCTTTTTCTATCAGCCGACTTGAGTTATCTCGTGTGAAACAGCGTCAAGCATCCACAACAAGGTAAATTAATGTAGCCTGGTGGTTTAATCATGATCATATTTAGCCCTGGGCCCGGTTGCATAAAGAAACTTAAGATTATGTGGGAATTTCTGCAACTGTTACCTTTTCGTACCGTCATTGTGCTTCTCATACTATTCAATCAGCCTTTGGCCGATTTGTCCACAATAGCGTGCGAGAAAATTCTCTGGAACACAGGGAATGGTTGCAGGAATTCCCACTCAATCTTAAGTTGTTTATGCAACTGGGCCCTGGACAACAACTAGTCTCCTACTTCTCTTATTTTTCTAGGGTTATTGTAGCGCATGAGCCACACTAGTCCACAACACACCAGAAGGCGGGCCAAACAAGAAAAAGAGTCGCCAAGAGTTTAAAGGATGACAGTTAAACAAGACTTTTTTCCTACTCTTGGTGACTATCGATAGCAGGGGCCAAATGAAGACAAGTCATCCGAGGGTTTGACGCATAATTTCATTAAGTCGTATAAATTTTTGAACCTGGGTGCAAATGTCACCCCAGTGGTTTTCAAAATGAGCCCGCAATGCCCGCAGCTTTTGTATGGAAACAAACATGGCGAGCTGCTAACCGGCATGATAAATGTTTCACGTAAACGTAAGGCCGCTGCTTGTATTGTTAATGTGTTTGTTTAATGAGGATAAAAAAACTACCCGGTACTACCTTCTCGTGTTGTCGCAGTCGACTCGGAGGCCATTTTATGTGACAATATACGACCGGTTTGAGCCCACTAAACAAAAAATGCAACTGCTGACCGGAAAACGCTCATACAGCTCTTGTGTCTGGGCCACTTGACGGCTCTCCTGAAAAATTTGAACAAGTTCAAATTCGATGAGAGCGGGCCAGAGTCGCCGCGAACGCACAAGAGGTTGAGGCCAAATGAGAGCGACATTTTGAACTCTCGCCTACTCTTGCTCTCGTTTGGCCCCAGCTTTACGCGTTGCATCATGTGACGTCGACTTTAAGCAGTCCACTTTCTTACTTGTTTTCGGAGGAGGCGTGGGGAGGAGGGTGCTTGGCGCGCACACGCTCACGTGTTTCCACAGAAAGACCAGACTTCTCGTAGCGTACTACACTCAAGCCTAGTCACAAGTTGCTCGAGATGTTCGCAAACATTGATCAAAAAATTGCGCTAAAATAGTCTTTTTCCCTTGCTTTCTTATTTTTTCGTTTTCAGAAAAGTTGCCAAATAGTTGCCAAACTACGCAGTCGCTCTAGAGTTGTTTACTTTTCCCAACTTCGCCTTGTCTAAAATCCGGCCTTTATAATTCCAGGATTGACTGATGCTTCTTTTTGTTTCGCGCGAGACCAATTTTTGACTGTAACTTCATTCTAAAAGTGCATTTTCCTGGCAAACAGTAACATACGTTTTAACAGTGCCCTTTTTTTAATTCTTGGCATTTTTTTTTCCTTGTACGCATCACAGTAAAGTTTGCCGTCAACCATCGGATGCTCACCTTTGGTCTCTTCAACTCTCTGCCAGGTGCTCACCTTCGAATCTTTCTTTCCACACGTAGCTAGTTTTTTTTTGGGTATTTTCTCTAGTTTTCGGTCCCTGGCCATGTGGGCTTTCCTTGGAGCTCTTACATTCGCCCCTGCTCTCGTTGCCTTTTCCACTCGACCTTGATCCTCGCTGTCTGTGCTCTCACAGTCAAAGTCATCTCCAAAGTTACACGTGTTGTGTGAAACCGCTTATCTCAATGTTATGTCCAAGTGATTTTGATAAAAGAAATGCCGTTAAATTAGACTCCTATTTTGATTAAATGTTGTATTTAAATATGCCGTAATCTCTTGCGATTTAGGAGTTATTTTCTACAGCCTCTGCTTCTGCAATGACTTTTAATTTAAAGGCGAGAGTGTACGAGGTACAACGTGCCTTTGGCATTGTGAACGCAAACCATCTTTAAGATTTGGAGCGATGTATCAGTACTATGGTAACTGTTGATAGTTCTGTTCTTGTTACTGAGTTTTATACTTTGATAAGGATCAATTAATACCGGTATTCCTCAACACACTCATTTATTCAAACGGCAACTTTGGAAAGGTTTCCTAAGAGGTTAGCATTTCGATCATGTTTATTAATCAGCAACTTTAGAAGTATTTCCTTAGAGGTCAGCGCTTTGATCGTGTTTATTATTCGCCTCAACTTGAATTTGTAAGTTTCCTAGGAAATTACGCAATATCTTTTTGTTTTATTCGAGTAGATTGTTCACTTTTGGGTCTCGGCTTATAACCGAGAGTTTCCTGAATTTTTTTGTCAACATTGGGTCAGTATTCTGTGTTACAAGTTTAGGGTCTCGGCTTATAGGCGAATAAATACGGTAGTTATTAAAAGTACACAAGTTGTGGTACAAGCTGATCAAAAAAGTTACCAAAAAGTTGCCGAGCAACTTGTGTCTTCGCCTAAGCTGAGTAGAGTTCGAGCAAACCATGCTTTCAGCTCAGGGATAGTTGAGTGGCAGGAGCACGTGAGCATGAGACAGCCAGCAGAATATACAATCTGACAAAAATCAAGATTTTGGCTTTTTGCGGCTAATTTCTTCCCCCTACAGTTAACAAAAATCTTTCAAATTAATTTCCTTTATTTTAAAAAGTTAAACATCAATTACCATGATTGTTATAAACGCTTTTGAGACCATAGTACCATTTTGAAATGAAAAAAAAATTAAGTACAGTGCGTCCTTTTATTACCGCGCATATGTTCTGCGCGTCTTGTATCTAATCCCAGATATTCCACGGCTTACGACTCTGTGGAAAAAGAAGATCTTAGCAAGGGCTATCAGAATCCAAAAAGACAATTGGGAGTAACCATGCATTTTTCAGAGAAAATGGAGCTTAAATTTGGAAAGAAAATGCTATACATTCTCTGTATTTTAGAGCTTTTTTAGAATTACAGATGCTCAATTATCTCTGGAAAAGGCGTGATTTGCCCACATTTTTCTTTTCGGATTCCAATTAATCACCCTTGCTAAGATCTGCTTTTTCCTCATAGTCATAACCTTTGCAAAAATACATCTGTATTAGGAGGCACCGTCCTTAATACTCTGGGGTTGCGAGTCTAAAGGGGCTTGAGACAACTTCTTTTCTTTTTCGGTACCAGGGCAGAATGTGTAGCCGCTGGTAACCACATTGAACACCAGACAAGACACAAAACAGTCTTAACAAGAGATCTTGACACTTTCAAAATGACAATTCGTGGCTAGAAATATTAATTTTTTTACGTTTAACTTTTTTGAAGACGAACGGATGAAATTTTTATTTTATTTTTTACCTAACGACTAAATGTTTGGCTGTTTTAGGGCGGTTGATCCTGTTATCTGGTAGATTTTTTGAAAAACGTATTTTGTTGTTTTTTTAAGATTAGTCTGGTATTGAAGGGAGTGTCCAAAAGAGTAATTCCGTTAATAGTGTTGTATTTTTAGGTGAAAATGGGTACCATTGAAGTCATGGGATGGTGTTTTCTTGGTTTTGTCTTGTGCTTATTTTTTATTTTGTTATTTGGCTGCTGCCTTCTTATTAAGGTCAGGCGGGTGGCAGATTTGGAGTGCCGGCTGGAAAACTCAAACAGGGAGCGGGAAGGTAATATCAAACTTTGCCTATTGTTATGCTTTAAATTTTGTAAGACAATAACTCTTTTGTTGTCTGTCCGTAGGGATTTTTCTGTCCTGTTTCACGAAATTATAATCGGGTCAAATCGGATTCAGTCGGCAACTTGTCCCTGATGACAATTTTTTCCCAACGGTAGCCTACTTGGGAAAACAAAGACAAACTAACTGGGGGTGGGCCAGTAAATTTCAAGAGTACGTCAACAGGTTTAACTAAGCTTTTGTCATACCGCGCACGCATATTGTGGCCTAAGCCAGCCTAACTGTACTTAGTAAGTACCGTAAAAGTAAGTATTTTTAGCTCCTGTTTTAGCGAGCAAGCGGCGACGAGTAACTTGTCGATCGGCAAGAAGACAAGTTTGTCTTTTGCACCTTTTCGCGTTTAAATGATTTCACTTTTCGCCAATTGTTCCACTGCTAAAAACAACTCATTAAAAAAGAAAAGAAAGGAAAAGAATACAATGAAGAAACACAGCTTGATATCGAGAGTGCGTGAAAAGGCGGGTTTACTTAAACTATTGTTAGGCCTCGCGTTTTCGTTGTTTGGTCTATTAAAGCAAGTTAACATCGGCGTTGACGGCAAACAAAAGGTGCGATTTTCGCACCTTTTTCCGTTTCAGTGATTTTATTCTCCAGTTGGCCAAAAATGCTCAAACAAAAATCTTTATCATCGCATTCAGAGAGTGAAAAAAAAATGAGTGTGACTGGTTTGGAATTGCCTGCACAAACCGTTGTTTTTTCCCCCTTTTTTGTGACGACTCCCTACCTCACCCGTGCTTACATTTGTTGCAGATTTGTACACACGACGCTGTTCAAAGATAAACGGGGGCGGGGAATTCACTGATTAAGGTGTTGTTCTGCAGTTGAAAAGTTCATAAATTTTGTTCATGATGCTTGCATAAAAAACTCTCGTAAATGCAAGTTATAATCACTTTAGACAATCTCTGATTGAGAGAAGAGCTAAGAAACATGAATAAGTTTTATGAAAGTGCTCGAGAAGCGTAGGGACACTCATGGTCGCATCCAGTACCTCGTTCGCTGGTGTGGCTATGGAAAGAACTACGATAGCTGGGTTGATGAAACCGACACAAACGAGCGCCTAAAACAAGTGTTTAGGACACGTCACCACGGAACTCCAGGCTTGCTCTCTCTCCTCCGCCGAGGCCTCCTACAGTTGCGCCCTGGGAAAAATATACCCGCGGTAAGCGGAGGCTGGGAAGAGGAAAAATTAAAGTACGTAGGGAACGCTGGGAAGGGGAAAGAAAGAAAGGAGGCCTCTGCCAGATTTTGTGCGGTTCTCTGGCAGGATTTGCGGTTCTGTGGTTTTGGCTAAACCAGACGACAGTTTGGACGGTTTTGAACGTCCTTTCAAAGATCTAAGTATAGAAAGTTAGTAGGTGCAATTTAATGAAGATTTGATCCTTTTTAATGGAGTTTTGACCATTCGTGCTTCTTCGTGATTGTCCGCCATTTTGGATTTAGTTGTCTGTCTAACATAACCTGTATTTCTCCCTCTTACAAATGTCAACATCGAAGATGATACTGGTTGCCAGACACTTACTAGTACCCCAGTTAAGAATGGAGCCAGTGGGCTTACAGGAAAGCATTCGTTGGAGCTGAATTCAGTCTTCGAACGAACCAAACAGAACTGAAGAGCTCGAAAGAGGCACCAAAGATCAGCTGAAGGATATGATGTCCAGTCGAACAGTAGACAAGAGACTTTGTTGTCTTTGTTTTAACTGGTTAAGTTCTGATCTAATTTGATTTATAAGCTTTGTAAGAGGCCAGTTGCACTAATTTATGTTGCAGGAGAGAAATTGCCTGAGAGTTAACTTAAGCTACATGATTATTTATAACTTGAACGTGCTTTCACAACAATTAAAGCGTTTATGCTTTAAAAAATGTCAGTCATTCATTGTAGATACTGGCATCTTCTCTGTTATTTAGGAGTTTATTTTAATTTTAGGATTTTGTCAAAATATAAAAGCACCACATTAATCACAAGTCTCCTTTGTAAACTACTTGTAAACTACTGGGTCACCAGTAATTGTGTCCCCCTATTGGCTATACCGGTAGTTTTTTTTAGAGGGAACAAGAGTGCAAATTCTCAGGGTGATGAGATCTTCCTTCATATGTAGGTGTAACCAGTGCTAATAGGGTTTTGTCATGCATTGCCATGTTAATTCCTAGGGCCAAACAAAAATCCCACGCCTGACCTCTTTTTTGTAACTGTTCAAAGCGAGGCTCTGCATGGTTAATCTACGGTTCTTAGCCAGTATGGCCGCAGTGTAATTTAAGGTCCAGCTTGATCATACTTCTTGGGTCTGACGCCCAACTGATCATCCATGAGACAATGTCTGTTTATTAAACCGTTCACTCTCTAGAGTGTTTAACCTATTAGTCCCAATAGTGACTAGCATCACCATGCAGTTTCTCAAGATTGAAGGTCAAGCAGGTTAAAGAAATAATCCAACAACTTATCCCAATTGGTTTTACTAGCAAGGAAAATTTGTAAATAACAGGCACAAATAACAAAACAGTAAAAAAAATTTGATGTGAACACCACCAATGTGAACTCTCTAATGCAACCACAGCCAATCAAGGAACGATCAAGGAACGATCAAGGAACCACCTACCCACACACTGACCCGCTTGGCTGAACTTGTGCTGACACTTAACGCCAGCACTATCGCCAGATTGGCGGTGTCGCCATGGGCACAAAGATGGGCCTTAATTATACGTGCTTGTTCGTCTGATTAATCAAAGAACGAATCCGTGCCCAATACACTGGCTTCGTCCCACAGTTACACAAGCGCTACATCGATGACGTAGTTGGGGCCGCACAGTGCACTCGCCCCAATCTGGAGCAGTTCATTGATTACGTCTGCAATTTCCATCCAGCTCTCCAGTTCACTTTTACCACCAGTGAACTTGAACTGCCTTTCCTCAACATTAAGCTGCCAATCACCAACAACAGAATACAGACGTCCATACACTACAAGGAGACTGACACACACAACTATCTGCACTACACTTCGTTCCACCCACGTCATTGCAAACAAGCAATACCATACAGCCAGTTTCTACGTCTCCGACGGATATGTTCTAATGATGTTAGAGTATATGTGAGCTCAATTCAGACAACTTTATGCAAATGAGCTCTAAGCGGCCATCTTGGATCATCATGAATAATAACCCTAAGCGGCCATCTTGTTTTTTTAAGCGGCCACCCTAACCCTAATTTTTTCTAAGTCTCTGAACCCTAAGCGTTTAACCCTAAGTCTTTTTTGACCCTAAGTTAGAAAGAAAGAAAGAAACAGAAAGGTGCGCCAGCCGGGATTCAAACCTGAAGAAGATTTAAAGACATGTCCAATTCATAACCTAATACTTACCTGACTGCGCCAGACCCGGGCTGACTGAGTAATGACTTTGAATGGTTCTATTAGCAGGTTGTCGGATCCAATCGCTCGCGTTATATGGGCTTAACGCCTCACTTTCATGTAAACAAACAATATGCGCTGAACGGGGCAGAAAGTAAACAACTACATATTTAGTCGCGTTATATCGGCTGAACGGGGCAGAAAGTAAACATCAGATTTCAATCGATTTGTCAGGATGGCTGAGTGGTAAAAGCGTTGGACTTAAGATCCAATGGATCGACATGATCTGCGTGGGTTCGAACCCCACTCTTGACATTTTTTGAGAAAAAAAAAAAAAGAATTGCCCCAACCAGGATTCGAACCTGGGTTTTTGCGGCCACAACGCACTGTCCTAACCACTAGACCATTGAGGCTGTTGCTTTCTCTCGCTTGTCAAAAAAGCTCCTCTATCATGTTTTCTCTCGCTTGTCAAACAAGCTTTGTAGTCATAGACTTTATTAAACATTGGGTGGTTCCTAAAAGAACCGTTGGTTTGTTTGTTGAGAAATCAGTCTTCATCGGAGTTTCGTCGACAGCATAAGGTTTTCTTCCATACGTGCTCTTCGGCTGCTCGGTAGCCTTGACGTTCCAAAGAATGACGAATGCCGTATAAGATCTTCCATTTTCTTTTTTTACAAAAGAGTATTTCTTTCAGCATGTGGTAGGGACTGCATCGGCAAATTTGCCAAAGATTTTCAAGGATCTGAAATAAAGCAAATGGATCATAAGCTTTTGTCAATGTAGTGGTTCCTAAAAGAACCGTTTGTTTGTTGAGAAATCCGTCTATTTACGACAACAGATTTGATGTTTAAAAATGACTTTGTTCCGTTTTCTGAGAAACGCTCTAATGCCGCAAGTCACTTTCCATTTCTTACTAAAATGAAGCTCTTTTAGTAAATGGAACGGACCGCAGTTACACAACTGCCAAAAGTGATCAAGTACCTTATGAACTTGGCTTAACTGGTCCCAGTGATGCTGTCGGTCGGCTAACTTCACAATGTACTGTTGGATTTCGGGTGGTAAGATATCCCACCACGAGGTACGCTTCACCATGTAAGACATGTTTTTGCGAAATGAATGATGGAATGAGCGGAGCGGTTTTTTTAATCAAAACAAGTCGTTCCTTTCAGAAATCATAGGTTTTTTTCAAAGAAAAAAGTGCCGACAAATTAGCGGTACGAATTAGTATTCATACACATTAGTATTCCGATCCAAGCGGTACCACAAAGGGCGGTATAAAATTCGAACGCTAAACAGTTTTTTTCATTCGCCATGGAGTTTCGCAAACGTCTCGGTAGTGGCGGATTCGCAGAGGTGTACGAGGGTATGTTTGATAGTGATCGTGTTGCCTTCAAAAAAATGAAGACCTGTTGCAAAAATCCCGCCGCGACGCTCAAAGCTTTCGAAGCAGAAGCTCGTTTACTTCACCTTCAGCACCCCAATGTCATTCGCATCATCGCTGTCAGACGAGAGCCGGAGAAAGTCATTATTATGGAGCTGGTCGCCGACGCAAAAACCCTGCAGGCCCTCATCAATGAAGAAGCCAACTACGAATGGCGGGAGTACGCCCATCAACTGGTGTCAGTGCTTTGCTACATCCATCAGCATGATATCCTTCATTTGGATATTAAGCCGAGCAACATTTTGGTAACACAGCGAAACAGCTGCAAACTTATCGATTTTGGTTGTTCGCAGCATGCTGCGAATCCGACCGTGTCCACGTTACAAGGAACGTTAGCTTATCGCGCCCCGGAGTTGTTCCGCGGTCAGCTCCCGACTACGAAAGCAGACATTTATTCCCTCGGAATTACCCTATGGAGTCTGAAAGCTAAAGAAGCCCCCTACCATGGCGAAAATAATTGCGTGATCGTCTACCAAGTAGTTGCTCATCGACGAAGACCCGCGCAAGACTCTGATTTTAACCCGCTGTGGGAGGTAGACCCAGAAAAAAGACCCGACGCAGTTCAGTTGTCATTTTAAACGTTTTTATTACAACAAACGGTTCTTTTAGGAACCACCAATTTAAAAAAAAAAGCTTATGACCAATAAAGTTATGTCATGCCTGCAAACAAGGCTCGAACGATTCGTTCTGTTCGTGTTTTTTCTCCTGGTAAAGCATCAATGCCTTGCATTAATTTCCGATTGGCTTGTCGAAACTGTTCGGGTGTTTTCGCTTCCATCCGTTCTTGTTCAAATTGTTTTAATAAAATATCCAGCCATTTCATGATCTCCTAGCTAGTAGTTTCTGTAGTTCCTCTCGCGTATTAATACCAAACGCCACAGGTAGACTGATGTTGGATTTCTGATCCAATCTAGGAGGATCGCAGGGTTTAAAACGGTTAATGATCGCTTCTTGTTCGTCGTTAAACGGTAGCGTAGCTAAAAACGTGTCCCCTTTATACCATTGTAGGGTGATTTCGTCGTACACATAGACGTTCTTGTTTAGCTGTAAAGCCATTTGCACACTCCATCCTTGCGTTCCTCTGACTTCTTTTCGGTTGCTTTCCAAAATCCCAAAAGCGTACGTGGTGTTGGAGTTGTTCACTTTATGATACTTTCGATAGAGAGGTTCATAACAACGTGGGGGAAGAGGTCGATTCAAAATGAAGCTGGCCTCTTGAATAACATGATCCGCTTCTGCTTGCTCTTCTGGTTTCAACCCCTGTAGACGATACACGCTGGTGTTCACCTCCTCCGTCACAAAACAATCTCCTCTCTGAGGGTTATGAAGGTTTTCTTCTAAATAGGTACCGATCATGTTGGGACTCATGTTCGTTTGAAAAACAGTAAAAAATAAATCGAATTTATAGGATGGGTTTAAGGGTGGATCGCGTTGTTCGGAAATGATGTCAAACAACAGGTGTTTACATAACGCGGGCAAGTATAGGCGACGCTATAACATCAACAGGTGTGTCTGTTTACATCATGCGGGCAAGTATAGGCAACGCTATGACGTCTACGGGTGTGTTTAAGTAACCTATTATGACGTGTAGGTATGAAATGGTTATAAAATTCTTACCTGGAGGGGTTCAGTTCATTCACTCACGATGCCGAGCAAGAAGAAACGTCCAGTTCCGCTAGATCTCAGTATTGTCAGTGAAAAACAAGATGATCTCAAACGTATGGTCACTGTATCAGCGAAGAAACCACCCCAAGATGATCAACCTAAGACTCAGAAAAAAAGAAAGATGGAACCACAAGTAGCTAGCTTCCTTCATCAAGAATGTGAAGAGATTCGCAAAAAACCTACCAAACGGCATCGGATCGAAGACGAGGAGTTGAATGTTATGGCTGACCAGCTAGATCAAACCATTGAACAGATGACACCGATGAACTCCCCTGTGAAAGCTGTTTTGGAAAAAAACCACCGTGTTGGAAGAACCACCACCTATGGTTTGTCCATTTCATGTGGAACTGTTGGTCCCTATTCCTAACAACAAAGGATACGATTTGATGAAATGTTCTGATCAACCTTGCCTCATCTCCGTGTTTGACAATCAGAATGCGACTACGTACCTTGAAGGAGTCTACAACAAAGTCCACAAAGATATTCAAGATGTCTGGCATAAATTGCTCTGTAACTGTGGCACTCTACCTGGTCTACGTCAAAGCAAGTCAGAGAAAAACCCAGGACGGATGTACCTTGCCTGTAGAAACCATCAATGCAAATACTTCCATTGGGCCGATGAACCGTTAGCTGATCCCGAAGATGTGATGACTTGTCCCATCATTTAAAGACAATGGAAGAACGTACCTCTCAAAATGGATGGCAGTATCTTCGATGTCCTGGTATTCCCTGTATGTTGTTCTGTGGAAAAGAGCAAGGACCCAAGTACATGTCAGCCGCCCGCAAAGATGTGCATCCTGATATCTGCGATCGATGGGAAAAATGAACTGTTTCTGTGGCCATTACCCTGTGCTAAAACAAAGCTGGTCTGACAAGAACCCTGGTCGATTGTACCTCAGCTGTGGCGATAACCAGAAATGCAAGTTCTTCCGATGGGCAGACCAACCTGTCCTACAAGAAAACTTTAAAGACCCCCTGGTTGTGCAAGATTGGCTTAACACAAACATACCCGACCTCGGAGAAAGCAACGATGGCAAAGAAATCTATGGAGAAAGTGTTCAAGACTTTCAGAGAAGACAACAACAGATACACGCAGGACGTCACTCTGTGACTGCTAAGAAGAGTCTTCAAGCAACCTGTAGCAAGCCTGAAATGGTGGAAATTGATCCACCAGTCATTTTGGCAGACTATGTACCTTTGCACAAAGATGTCATTGAACGGGGTAAACTAGGTTTATTTTAGAATAAACTGAGAAGGGTGTTTTTAAAAATAAAAGTCATTTTGACATGGCAGCGTGTGTGTTGTTTGTCTGTGAGACGTTGAGAGTGTGGGTTTTGTATAAAAGTCATCTCCATTTGTGTCGACGACTCTTTGAGTTGAACGAAGTGAATGTAGAGAATTTACCTATTTATTTTGACAACCCTCTTCAAATTTTAGAAGAAACTCATATTGAGTTTAATTTGTATCGATGGGTGGTTTACATGTTATGGCTACAAAAGAGTGGTAAACCTTTTTACTGGTTTCAACAAATTGTGAAAAAATACCCTATTCCTTCGCTGGGTCAGTTACAAGAATTGGTATGGTTTCTCGAAAGAAAAGAAAACAAGTCACTCCAGCCCAAGCTCTCCTTAAACGATATCGAGATCCCTCTAAACCCGGTAGTTTAGGAGGCGTCGAACGGTTTGCCAAGACTTGGAAACTTCCTGTCAAACGAGCTCAAAATTTATTACGTAAAGATTTGGCCTATACTTTACACAAACCTAGCGTGGAAAGAAGGTTTGTGGTCTCATCAGGTGTCATCAACTCGTGATCCCATTGGTTAATGAACGATGTTGAAAAACCTGTCGATTGCATTCATTCATTCTGTAACCTCAGTGTGGGAACTATGTGAATATATCAGTGTTACGATGAAATCGTGAACAGCTCAAACGGTGTTTTCATTTCGCGATGCTCGTGTGCCATGACGACAAACCTCAACGCGATTACAAGCGTTGGTCGTGGAAAACTAAAACGCCAATGTTGCTCCTCTGCCATCAAACCAGAGGATTGCCATCGTATCAACATCTTCTTGAACTCTCTGGATGAAGTCCTAACTGAAATTGAAAATGGCTTCAATGGAAATGACCAAGATGTACTTTGTGCGTTGGGCGACATCACCACGGTGATGTCGAATCACCACCAGTGATAGCTTTGACCTGGTTGTCAGGTGCTACAACGTCGACAAGGAGCTACTCCATGCAGACCAATGCCTTTTCAGTCAATTCAAGACAGCACACTTGCAGGAATCAGTTTAAAAGAAACATGCAGAAGTCATCGAAGCATTGCACGAAAACAGCCGCTATGAAATGACCGGCAGAGTTTTCGAAGGTCGCATCCATTCTGGCCGTTATCCCTGCAACATCGTCGTCTGTAGAGAGCACTCCTATGGCAACTAGGTCATTGGGAGCGGTAGGGTCAACATAATAATAAACATTTTCGGTTGGCCGCGGAAAGAATAACTTTCTTTCAATAAGTTACTGATTTTCAATAGTTCCAGTAGACTGTAGATAGAGGTCATAGAGTATGCGAGGTTTTCAAATTTCTGTTTCATTACACTTGAGAATGGGTCTTATGGATGATTACGTCACTAGCCCAAAATTCACCACCAAGCCTTGTTTGCACTAAATTATTCTCATCCTCTGGCACGTTGCACATGGATATTCTTTTCATTTTTTGCTGCTTTGGGATTTTGTTCGTGGTTTCTACTCTGAAAGCGAGTAGAAACGAATAAGGGTTATTGTTAACGTTTTTTTTTCTCTTTTGTTTTTCATAGAATCTGAATGCATTTGTAGCCCGATGTCAACACTCACGCATTCGGGCGTTGTGAATTTTTTTCTGGCGAGAAGGTTATGCGCCCCTCTCCAAGTCCGAAGGTGCCCGTACGCCTATGGCCGACCTGCACCGGTAGAAAACAAAGTGGTCATTGAAGACCGATTGCTCCGAAACCTTGTGCCGCAAGCACCTTTAATTTGTAAAATTTAAATGAAAGTGTTCAAACAACTGAGCCTCGAAATAGAGGGTTAAGTGTGTACACACATATATGGTGATGGTTATGTGACATTTTATTTTGGTTTTAACCCGAAACTCTCCTCTTATCGTCACATTAGCCTATTACAAATCAAAATGAAAAAACTTATCAAAATGAAAAAAAATCCTCCAAAACCAGGTTTTTCGATTGGCAGTTCTCGGCCACCATGTACCTCGAGCCGAGTTAAATCTGTGTTTAACCCGCTTAAGCTTTCTTCGAAGTACGAAAAAAGCCGATGCATAACTTGCAAATCATAACACTTCCACCTTCATAGGACTTAATGATGTCCTCCAGCAGACTGGCCTCTAGACAGCAAAATAGAAAGCTAGATGACAACTGTTCTACGAGTTAGCCCGTGCGACTAGAATTCAAATAGTAGGGAGGGCTGGAGTTAGAAACTGGGCTAAACTAACCACAAGTAAATCAACGAAGGAAGGGAGGGGGATTAAGGAGGGAGGAAGGAAAAAATGTCAAATTGAAATCACTACATCAAACAGGGCAACATTGCATCGAAAGAAATCCGAAAAATTCTCCATGTCCTCAAAAATAAAGAAATAAATAAATAAAACCCCATACATTCCTAAACAGCCCGAACGCCACCTTTTTTATAAATCAAAGTAGACTTATTTGTACATTATATTAGATTTTTGGCGTTATTTAGCATTAAATTACGTTATTTTCTCAGGGAAATAGTGAAATCCAAGATGGCGGATCCAAAGTGGCGGATTTCTTTGACGTCATATGACGTCACATCACGTCATGACCACAACAGTTATGTCATCTTGTAGAGCAAGCTAAGGGCTTCACACTCCATATAAACTTATTGAACTCCGCCATGATATAACGAAAATCTTTCGGGGTCCATCTATTCCACGCCCCCTCCCCCTTGTGCCATGGTGGGGTATGAGTTTGCGTGCTCATCCCAGGGTTAACTCCACTTAAAAGCTGCGAGTACACCGCTACTGATCGTAGGGTGAAAAGATTAATCTAATTTTTAACTTTTCCCCACAGGAATCATTTTATTGATTCAGTGCCGAAAAATGGAGTCTCCAACCGAAAAAACAAAGTGCCAGAAAGTAAGTTTGTTGCACGATGCTTAGAGCGAGTCAAAGAAAACACCGTGCAGACCGAAGAAGTTATTCAGGCCTTTACCAAGAGTAGGAACATATCAAAGAGCAGTGCAGTCACATCTTCAGTTCATCAAGTTTTAATGGAAAATAACTTAGGAAACTTGTTCTTAGAGCAATTGGAAAGGTCGCCTCCGGGAAAAACAAGAAATCCACTGCAAGATAAATTTGAAGACCGGCTAATGAAAATATTTAGAGGACTTTTAAACTACGATATTTTTCGTAACATCATTGACGATGTAAAAAAGGAGATAAATATGCAAATAAATAAATAAATAGTTAATCGGCCACTCCTTCTTGGGGCTTTTCAGGACCAATGTAAATAAGCAATGATAAATAAACATAGAAGAAGTAAGAATCCCAACTGGCGCAGGAGGCAGACAAGTTGGCTTTATACAAGCGTAGCCGAGAAGTAGAACTCGGGACTACCGAAATAGAGTGTTAAGTGTGTACACACATATATGGTGATGGTTCTGTGACACATTTTATTTTGGTTTTAACCCGAAACTCTCCTCTTATCGTCACATTAGCCTATTACAATTAGCCTATTTACTGCTAGAAAATCAAAGTTGAGTGAGTAAATGACTTAAAAGGCTTTTAAACGCTTAAACCTGAAAAAATCTTGAGAATTGCTAGGAATTCCTAGGAATTCCCAGCCCTGTGAGATGTGTGCATTTCCACTCCCAGGTATTCCAAAGAATTCCAAGCTTCTTAAATCATGGCAAATTTGCATAACGTAGAATTCCTAGGAATTCCCAGCCCTGTGAGATGTGTGCATTTCCATTCCCAGATATTCCAAAGAATTCCAAGCTTCTTAAATCATGGCAAATTTGCATAACGTAGAATTCCTAGGAATTCCTAGGAATTCCCAGCCTACACACTGTCCAGATTTTCCATTCCCAGAAATTCCCTAGAATTCCAAGCTAATTAAGTCAAAGCTTATTTGCATAGTTGGGAATTTTTGGGAATTCCTAGGAATTCCCAGAAAGCTGGGAATTCATTTCGCAAGGGATTAGTAAAACGTTGTGCTGGGGGGGCAGGAAAGTGTCCGCCTTTCCGTAATAGCGAAGTCTGTAATAACGGGAGTTTGTTAGTCATTTCTTTATACGTTTCACCAGGGGGCTGGGTCTTGTCTGCAATAGCGGGGTGTCCGCAAGGCGAGAGTCGACTGTACACTGTTCATGTCCCTAGATAATCACCAAGGAACGGCCAGTTAGTCAGTGGTTTCGCCTCCCAGGAAAAACGATCCCATCAGAACTAAATCGAGACTTAACTGACAACCTGTATGCAAATGACGGAAGTTATGCCTATGTGTACCTGTGCACAAAAATCGCTGACGATCTCTTCAAATGTTCTGATCCATGTGGCAAGGACAAACATTCAATAGTCAAACTTGTTGCAGGGGAGACAATACAGCCACTTCCAAAACGTATCAATCCTTCACGGACAATTAGCGAATTTGCAGCTGTGGGCGATGTGCTCACCATGAGCCAGCACAATACGATGAAGAACTTTTAAGTGCCAGCCTGGAGATAGAACAAAATGAAGACTGACTTCCCTCTAACATGAACACAGAAAAGGTTCAGTTTGAACAGCAACAAAAATTAGTGGTCTGCTCACCGAAACCTTCAGAAAATGATCAGCAAAAGACGGAAAATAATGAAAATGCGGACAACTGAATACACTCTACCCGAGAAATTACCCATAATCAAAGAGGACGATTTGGTTGTATGGAAGGGGCACTTAACTAAATTTGGCTTAAGCTCACTGAGCGATTTTCAGACGCAAGCCATTCAGAGCATCCAACTTGGCGGGGAGACGATAATTGTACAACCAACAGGCAGTGGTATGAGTTTGCACTTTCAGTTGCCTTCTCTTTTCAAGTGTCAGAAATTTGTTGTCATGGTCAGCCCCACATTATCACTGATAAACTCACGAATTGAGGAGTTAAAGAAACTTGAGATAGATGCCATCACGTTAGGAAGAGCAACAGCAGAAGAAGCACATCTAAATCATGACAGAATCTTTTCCAGTGATGGTACTCATCCTTTGCCATCCACTGTGTTCAGGACTCCTGAGCATTTTGTCAACCACGTATCTTACCACCTGGAAAGGATCAAGGCAAATTGTCAAATTGTTGGGGTTGGACGAGGTGCACAAGATGTTTGACAGGATCACTATCAAGCTATGAGTTTTTCAAAGGAATTAAAGATCGCTTTGACATTAACTGCTACCTTAAATCAGGCCCAGCTGCAAAGTTTGCGCGTTGATTATTTTAAGAATCCTGTCCTTATCAAGGGTTCAATCAATCACAGCAACATCAAGTTGAACATAAAATCATACGTTCAATCGGTGAAGGACAAGTCCATTTCAGATGGGAATTCCAATTCCTGTCCATCTTCCAAAGTGAGGATTTGGTCTGCATGTGCTGTGGAAGTAAAAAAACGTCACCAGCCATTGTGTACATGGATTTCCGAAGTGATGTTGAGCTGATGAGTGCAACACTCAAGCTGCAAGTGAGAGAGGGAAATGTAAGACCTTGCTACGGAAGCAGGATGTCACATGACTTGAAGAAAACTGACTTGGAGTTCATAGCAAAAGAACTCCAAGTTCTGGTAGCCACTGAGGCATAGGAGGTTGGCACTCATAGTCCACATGTTGAAAATATTTTCAGGGTAGGCTGCATACGTAACCTTAGCATCATCGTGCAGGAATTTGGCAGAGCTGAAAGAAGTGGTAACAGTGCTGACGGTTTTCTTTTTGTAAACAAGAAAAAAGAAGACCAACACTTGGCCTTCTACACTAAAAAATTGGAACAAAATCACTTAATAGAAGACGTAGATCATGCAAAAGAACAATTTCTTCAATCATGGTGGTGGGTATACTCCATCTACTCTGGAGGATGTCTGAGACAGGAAATAATTAGTAAGTTCGGAGAGGGTGAGCTGGAGTTGCAATGCACAGATGGATGTTCCTCCAGTTGTGATATCAAAGACGAAGAGACTTCAACGTTAAGCAATCTTTCAGCCTTCTTATACAGGCCATCGTTGACCTTGGTCAACCACAAACCTGTAAGGAAGGAGTAAAAGAGGAGGTGTTGATTGGATGGTTGAGAGGTAGCAGGAAAGACACGTTCTCACTTCCGGATGTTCAGAACCTTATGGAGAAGACAGAAACATATTCTGCGGGTACAAAGCAGTTTGGTAATAGAAGTTCGCAGGGGTGGTGGTGGTCCAGAGTGCTCCGACAAGCAATTAATTTAGAATATGTGGTCATTAAATTCAACATCACAAGATGGCCATCTTTCACTAGAGTATAGAGACAGTACAAAGTATCAGAGAAAGGGAGGCAGATTTTGGAGTCCCCACATGATATATTTGTTCTGGATTCTACAGAAGACCCATTGGATGACAAGAAAAGACCAAAGGAAGCTACATTCGTGAAAAGGGCTGGAAGAGGACATCATCATTTACCAAGAATTAAAGGAATGCCTCAGAAATTCCAAAAATTGGTCCAAATTAGTACGGAAGAACCAATATGAATGCCCAGGATTCGATACAACCTCACAGACCCCACAAACAAACCTTGCCGATTGTCGAAAGTTAACTTTTGCAGCGAATACTTGACCTCATTTCATTTGGGACAATAATCAGTCGTCAAAACGAAGCACGCAGACAGCGAATCACGACATCGATGTAGACAGCGTCAAAAACTTGTTGAATGTTAAATGAGGACCTTGTGAAGGTGCCAAAAAGTGCACTGGTCCGGGCTGTCTTTACGTGGTTTCGAACAGACAAAAGGTAAATCGATGCGTACATCACAGAGAAAACCATTCTCTTGTTTCAAGTGGGCCATGTCCTGCGCATATGGGTTACACATGGCCATGCAATGACAATGGAAGATGCTGGGTTGGTGTTGTACCAGGTACTCAACATACCATCCTAAACCAGTCCCTCATGTTATGTCAAGTAAAGTAAAAGAGGACATCCAAAGAGTGGTATCAGATGATAGTACTAAGAGCACAAAAGACATTACGAAAGGGCTTGGAATTGGTTATGTTCCCCCTAAAGCCAGTTCACCCACAGCAAACACTGACAGTGTAAGGAGAGAGAGGAAGATGGCTCTCAGTAAGTGGGTGTCTGTTCATAAAGACTTGCGTCCATTGGAAGAGATTCTTAATTTTGAAAAATTCGAAAGAAGGTGGAAAGTAACCAGTTGTACGATAAAAGCACGAGCATTACCGAGCAACTGAACAGAATGATGGGACAATATCAAATGGAGGGATGCGAATACATTTTTACTCCTCACAGGAAGTAGGCTATCTTCATGGCTCCATTTCAATGGACTCTTTTGAGTAAAGCAGAGGATTAATTCATGGATGTGACGTACACTGGCAGTGAGTTCTTTCCATACCTCCTAAACATTACAACTTTGAATGAACAGAGGTGCATCCGTAATGCATTAGCCAGAGTACTTTGCAGTAGACAAGACAGTGAGACTTGCGCAAATTCTGTCATAGAGATTTTCGAGGTTTCAAGTGATCACGCTAATTTCTCAAATGGTCGTCATTTGAGGTCTATTCTGGTGGATTTTGATGATGCCCAATACAAAGGACCAAAACAATGTCTGGGTGAGGAGCCGGTTAAGAAGGTTACCCGGGGATGTAGTGTTTGCTGGCAATGATCAGTAAACAGGGTATGCAAGCTGGTTTGCCAAACGGAAGGTGAGACCCGTGTTTTCAAAACGTTGGCCCGGAAAATCGAGGAAGAGCCAGAAAAACAATGTTTCGCTAATTTTCGAGGTACTCTCGGGGGAAAGAAAATTAGAAGATGCAAGCCAGCTACTTGGAAGAGACCTATCCCCTGAACTTCATAAGATTGATAACCACAGATGGACCAAACTGAAGCACTGGAGATGTTGTTGGTGTCAGGTAAACCACCTTGCAATGTTTACGAAGGACTTTAAGGAAATGACAGATAAAGATTGGGAGTAAGAACCCTGTACGACCACTCCAGTAGAGGCTTTGAACAGACACTCTTTGCAGCATGGCGTACCATTCTTCATACACTACTAGAGAACATTTATCTTGAGGATCACCTCATCGCCTTATCTTGAGAATCGCCTCCCCTGCATCACCAGGTAAACCGAAAACCAACCAAAAGCCTACAAGCCTTGGCCTTTCAGGAGATGAAGGTCCACCAGAAAAGCGCTGGCATCTGTTAAGTAGGAAAAGGAAGCCAAATAGGAGAGCGTTAATCAC
This sequence comes from Siderastrea siderea, assembly GCA_964030785.1. Classification (NCBI taxonomy): domain Eukaryota; kingdom Metazoa; phylum Cnidaria; class Anthozoa; order Scleractinia; family Rhizangiidae; genus Siderastrea; species Siderastrea siderea. The sequence goes on along the minus strand of OZ034971.1, from coordinate 45,262,455 downwards.
CTAATTAAAGTTGAATACGATGAGAAGGACAAATCAGGAAAGGTCACAAAGTATTGGGGATGGTTTAAAGGACAGATCGTGGCATACAGAAAGCAACAAGAGTACCTAGTTAAATTCGTGGATAGGATCGACACTGACGGAAATGTCGTCAAGGGGTGGTCTGATTAGATTGAAGACTTGAACAATAAGGATGTTCGGCTGTTAGATCAGTGACCCTTGTACCTGTAACAATTACCCGATGATGGTGTTGCCATAAAGGTTTTGGCAGCAGTGGAGTGGTATAGAAGTTAAGGTATGTTACGATAGCGTCAACTGTTATCGTCAGATTACAACACTAAGTACCAAGTTGCATTTACAGAACTGTTTAAAACTAGAATCGCTTATGATAGAGTATTAACCAATAACCACTGGCATTAGTGGTTGCAGGACAACTATGACGAAATTTTCAATGATGCAGCAACTAATTTAATGTAGGATGTTCCAACTGGGACTCAAGCAGAAAAGAAGCCATTCACATCCATTATCCATTATTAAAAGCCAGCTCTAAATCAGGAAATTAACATGTTTACTTTATTCCCTGTATTCTTGGTTTGTATCAATATTATAAAGAGAGAACAAAATGCAGAAACAAAATAATTAAACGGCAGATAACAAAAAGAAAAGCAACCATTTCTGGCTGTACAGTATACTATAGAAAAGATTTGTCTAGAAAATTTTCTGTGGATTTACATGGCCTTTTCATGGTATTTTTATGGCTCATGAAAATAAATTCCCATTGAGTTATCTGCGGTTCAGTGGGGGGGACTGGAAGATTAGCCATCATTACTGGTACTGTTGTATAAGGACACACAAGGCAAGACCAAAGTCTCAAATGTCATGCCCCTGCTGGTGATTTATTCTTTCCCGAAGGTAGGCTGTTGTACAATGTTTAGATTTCCTGGTTTATTTACACCAATAAATCTATTAGGTACTAGGCATTTCCACAATATAATTACAACCCTTAATCAATTTTAATAACTCTACAATTTTGTAATTCGTTTTTTAACGTTTAAGCCCATTTTCATGGCCCCATAAGCTGCGAGCTTTAAGTATGATCCTGATTAAATAAAAGTATATCGTATCATGTTAATATCATGGATTTTCCATATCAACAAATGTTTATTTCTCACATAAATTTTCTCTCGTTTTTCCAACCAAGCTTAGGGCTGTACTAAACCCTGCAAAATAAACTTTAATAAATATTTTTGTCAACAAATAACCGTCTGTAAAATTAAAGCAAATGTTACTTTATATTTAGATTTTGATGTCTTCAGAAAGTATTAAATTCAAGGTTTCTGTATAAAACATTTTGAATTTGAAACTTTCATCTACTGCTTGATATATATTAACCAATCACTGATCATAATAATCTAAATTAAATCCAATTACTTTGGACACTCATCTGTAAATTGCTCTGTATTTCAATTGACTGATCACAGGAAATTTACCAGTATGTGACAGTGTCCCAGTTTTCATACAGGCGATGGTCGTAAAACTGTGGCCTACGTGCAATAACATCTGAAGTGAATGTCTCAGTGAAGCACAATACGCGTGTACTGACACATCAATTGAGGACGAAAAAGAAAACTTGTTTCCGGTTACGTTGTTACAGTTTTGATTTTGTTCATAAATTTGAAATGAATTAGCTTTAATGTGACGTTTTAGAGCTTAATTAAAAACTACAGTAGAATCCAGATTTCTCGAATACCTGGTTTTTCGAAACTCCCGATAATTCGAACCAAAACTGATTTCCCCTCACCAGTCAAACACTGTAATCTAACCCCCCATTTTTCGAACCTCTCGAAACGTTCTTGCACGGAGCCCTTCATATGTAGTACAATTCATGTCCTTTCAGGCAGGAAAGAAGTGATGCTTGGTTTCATTCATGCACGTTGAAACCCTTGCCACCTTGCAAGGTTTTATATTAAATTGTGATAACTTTTTAACATCCTTAGTCAACTTTGTGATGGCTTCTGTTGCAAACTGCAAAACAAAATGGAAGACCTGTGGGACGTGGAGTTGATGGTTGTAGAAAATTAATATAAAACTTGATAAGGTGGCCATGGTTAAAGGCACATGACTGTAAATCCTTGTTCATAGTCACCAATTGAGGAGACATCGTATCAGCCTGAAACTGGGTGTTAGGCCAACAAAAATATGCAAACCTTGGCTGCCCTTGCCCTCTAATGTATTTGACAATATGTGCCATATATTAAGTTCACCCATAAGCTATGGATAAATCAGCATTATTTTCCTAGTAGTGCATAAAAATAACACTCTTAACTAAGTATTTTATGTGTTCATTCTTTCTACACAGATCTATGAGTGGTGTCACTTCGTTAAACTGTCTGGATCGGAAGTCAAGCAGCACTCCCAAAGCTCCATGTACATCTCCAAACAGCACCAAAGCAAGCTCTGGATAAATCAGCATTGTTTTCCTAGTAGTGCATAAAAACGACACTCTCTTAACTAAGTATTTTGTATGTTCATTCTTTCTAAACAGATCTTTGAGTGGGGTCACTTCGTTAAACTGTCTGGAAAGATGAAGAACTTCCCTTTGAAATTCCATGCGAATTTAGTGATAATGTATTTTGATCAAGCCCCTTGGAAGTTCACATGGAACAATACAGCTCTTCAAGATGAGTTCCAGTACCTTTGGACCATTTACAAAATGGAAAAAGATTTGGCCCGTAAAAAGGGCAAGCTGAAGAAATTTACAAAGTTTACCAACTGGAACTGGAAATCGGAGGGAAGGCAGCTCTCCTCAGATCTGCATTTCTCCATTCCTGAAGGCCTTCAGCTGACAGCATGTGCCTACCAACATTATGAATGGTAAGTTAAGCAGCACTCCCGCAGCTACCTGTACACCTCCACATAGCACCCAAGCAAAAGGCCAACAATTGTCTTTTACAGTCCTCAATTGGAGTCCAGCCCCAGCTACAGCAGCACCAGTAGCGCGTCAAGGTTTGGCATCATTGATAAAATCTGTCAACACTGACTCCTCTGCACAAAGCATTTATGTGGGCAGTTGTGAGTTTCTACAAAAAGCTAAAGTTTGTTCCAAGCTGTGGTCTTTGGTGCTCTGACGATTCCCTTGCAAAAACTGTCCCAGCCCTCCTGAGTCATTTATCTTATCCACTCACAACTGCAGCTGATGAAAAATTGCAGATCTGGTTTTTGGATGCGTATTGTTGACACCACAAAATCTAAAAACACTAAATTCCAAATAGCCACTTGTTTTATAATTTCATATAGAGACAGAGAATGACAACATGAACACCTTCAGCCTCAAGAACCAGAACACTGCCTTGCCAACAATAAGGAGTCAAAATGTCGTGACCTACAATCTCAAGTTAGCACACAGCAGTACAATTCATTAAACAAATCACGTACATGTCCAGCCTAAGTCTCACTCAGGAGTCTTTATCAAGCAATTTTGTTTGGACTAAATTACAGTTCTAAGTCGCATTGAAAACTGTTGCATTGACAAGTGAAAACATGAACATCTGAAGTAACTGTAGTTTAAATACATCTGGCTGGAGCTATTAAGAACCTAAAAGTATTTTTTCTTGTATGTCCATGTAGTTTACTCTAGGGTTAGTTTGTCATTTTCATGGGTTTGTCATGAAGGGATGCTGATCATACATGATGATGATAAAATGCTTTCATGGTAATTTCATGACCCATTAGATTTTTCACGACCCACGAAATACATGCTAGGTTGTTGTTGTTTGTTTTTTTTTTTTGCAATAAAAAGCTTTATTGGTGTTAGTGCTTACAGTACAAGAAAAAACAATAAACTAACAAGAAGCAAAAAAAAATTAATAAATAAACAGTGAAGGTATTGACGTGCATTACAATTATTTTCACAAACACTGCATACATTTATTGCTAAACTTACTTATACAAGGGTCTAAGCTGAAGAAAACAAAGAAATAGTAGTATTAAAAAAAAACTACAAAAGATTTCCATATATTTCTTTGCATTCAGGCAGTTTGTTATTTTGGATTGCGATTTCTCTTTGTATATTAAGTTTTTCTTTTAGGAGTGACAGAAAACTTTCGAAGCATACTTTTTCGTCGTGTAAACATTTACAGAAAATGGAGTATTTCGCAATAAGAAGCGTGTAGTTTAAGGAGTACGAGTGCATCCTTTTGTCAAGAATTCCATATAAAATCATACTGTTTGATAATGTGATGTTTTCTTTAGTTTTGTTGGACCACCAGTTTTGAAATAAATTCCAAAATAATAAAGTTGAAGAGCAGTGTAAGAACATGTGATCTAAACAATGTCTGTCAGTGAGACATTGAGGGCATAAATCACTATCCGATATTTTGGCTTTGAAAAGGCTAACTTTTGTTGGAAGGATATTATGAATAAGTTTATATTGAAACATTGATATCTTTATGTCATTTTTTATCTGGAAGGGTAATTCGTAAACTTTGTTTAAGATTGCTCGGTTAACACCATACCTCAAAATTTTGCTTTCAGCGGTAGGGGGTAAAAAAACCTTTCTTAACATAGCGGAGTAGACGTTTTTGGTAGAACTTATGTTTGTTTTATGATTTCCATTTTCTGCTATTTCCCGGGGAGTTCTTTTAATTTTTACTTTCCAGTCATTCGGAATGGAATTGATCAATCAATAGGTTGTTACTGCGTTTTCATGGGTCATGAAATCTATCAGTCTGAGATATTTGGGAATTTCATGACCCACGAAACTCCATTTTCAATACTTTGTAAACTTTTCATGGTCCACGAAAATCACCCTCTCAAAATTCTCTCAAATCTGAAATCTCTGTTTCCATGGCCATTAAAAGTGCTTTCATGAGTTTTTCAACGCATTTTCATGGGATTTTCATAAAAAAGAGATTCATAGCAAAGTAAATTTTTTGAATAATTTTAATTGTCGTTAAAACAAACTTCACTTACAGGACTTACACTACTACTGCATACAGTTACAATACTATGGACATTTCAAACGTTACAATACCTAAATATTATCATTTTAAAGGTAAACGTAAAAGACTACTAAATGCAAACTGTTTTCAATTACAAATCACTACTACAGGAGGTTAACCTGTACTTTCTCCATTTAAGTTAATGGTTGAACTTTTTTTTTACCTCATTAGTTGTGCTTCTATTTGAAAATGATTTTAAAGGATGGATAGGTGCCTTAAAATGTGGTTAAGAAGTAGAAAGTCTTCTTACCTTTGCCAAATTCTAAAAAGTATATCGTTATTTGAACATTCCTCTAGAATTACGTTCAATTCATTGCACCAACTAACATGGTCCAACCAGAAGTCCTCGGTAAAAGAACAAGTTATAAATAAATGCTCAACGGATTCGCTCTCTTGTTCACAAAATGTACAGAAAGGTGAAGTTGAGTTTGCAGTTAAACATCTTTTTAAGATTTTGTACTGGAATTCTCGAGATTGTGTGTCTATGAGAACCCTGAAAGGTAGTTTATAGATATTGTGCCAATCTAAACATGCATCAGAGTGCTGTTCCTCAAATTTCACTTGCGCCATTGGATTAGTTTCACATATTGATCGAATTTCCCAGTGGATATTCCTTGAAAGGGGCTTTGTCGATCTCCACAACCTGGTTTCTAAGACGAAGTTTTAAATGGTTGATCAAAACAAAGGCTTTACCACTCCTGGGTCCACAAGATGTCAAAGATGTTCGTCATTGTGTCGGTAGGACATAAAAAATTTTTGTTATAACAAAACCCATTCAAGAGGTGTAAGGGTCGACGCATTTGGATTTTGCTTGATCAGCACGTTATTTGTATCACTTATTAGGTCGTCAAGCGTAATTATTCTATCATCAAACAAACTGTGATAAAACGCTTATTTTCCTTCAATTAGAATGTGTCTGTTGTTCCATATAATTGTGTTAGGTCTCTTATTGTTATCGATGTTTTGATAGCGAAGTACAATGTAACTGAAATGATAGTCATTGTAGGAGATCTACAGATAATTACATACCCTGTCTGCAGTGGTTTCCTTTGTTATCCACTCCAACACTGCTCGCAGGGTAACATGTGTATTGTCTGGATAGACATATATGTCCATACAGTCCTGAAAACACACCTTGTTACATAGCTGGAGTTTTGCTGCTACAACGAGTGTGTTCATTGGCTAGCTCATGGTCACAGGACATCTAACAATACAACTGTTTCGTGCCAAGAGCCTAGGAGCGGGTAACATGTTGACTGCTTTTGCAAGTGAACAGAGTGTGACTGAGGGTGGCAAGACGTCTTAAAAGTTTTGTTCTTATTTTACTTGTCTGCATAAGGTAGTCTGTTCTGCGCTTTACAAATTTGACACGAGAAGAAATTGGTCATATCATTAAAGTTAAGACTCCAAAAATATGGCACTGGTGATAAAAACTGCCTTGTCTCTGTTACGAGCCCCCTGTGAAGAAACAACGTTTGGCAGGGGCACAAGATTTCGAGAAGACTTCAAATGAAGAACTTAATGAACTGCTTGAAGAATTTTACCTCAATGCAAGAAAAAAATAGCACTATCAAAACTTCGGTCAACAGTTGGTAGAAACTGGATGGAAGAAGAGGGGGTTCTTCTAAATGCGGCAAAAAGTGTGATCTTACTGTTAAAATTTCTTTCTTCAAGCTTCCAAAATTACAAAGTTCAGCCACAGGGTCCCCATACCCTAACTACTGTTTGCCAATTTAGTGTATCTTAGCCTAAGAGAGTTAGGCTGCAATTGGGACAAAAGTTCTAATCCTTTCTCCTTTCTTCGTGACATCGAACAAGTTGGTGACCAGTCAGTTGCCAATGTTCCTGTAACAGTTGATGGTACTTGGCAGAAAAGAGGCCATTCATCAAAACTTGGAGTAGTGTTTGTGATCTCGACTGACACGGGAGATCCTTGATTACTGTGTCAAGTCACTCGTCTGCCATGAGTGTCAGCTCATAATGGCATGGACAGAGAATCGGATGAGTGCAAAACTTGGAAGGAATCTCATGCAGCATCTTGTGAGATTAACCACTATGATTCCTCAGAGGAGATGGAGGCAGTGGCTGCTATCGAAATCTTTGGCAGGAGTATCGAGAAAAGACAGCTCAAATATACCACCTTTGTGGGAGATGGTGACAGCAGCTCATTTGGAGGAGTGAAAGATGCCATGGAGAAGAAATATAGTGGTGATTATGTTGTTCAAAAGGAGGAATGTGTAGGAAATAGAGACCTTAAGATCGAGGTTTGGCCATCTTACCGCAAACGGCAAACCACGCTTTGCGGTTAGCGGTTTCACATTAGCCGGTTGCCCATGTTTGGGTCTTAAGATTCGCAGGTGGTAGCACTGATGAATTATGGGAAATTAGTACAAAAACAAGATGGCTGCTGCCCAAAGGTGAGATGTGGATATTTATGTGGTTGTTGGATTTTATTGATTAATGAGAGCAGAACACTAAATCACTGATCCTCTTTAAATCAGGCAAGACTACAAAGATCTGCTGGACGTTATGCTAATGGGTGATAGCAGTTCTGAAGGCTAGTCTTCGAGCAATGAAAATCTCGATTTCTTATTTCTAGAAGCAGCTTTTCCAGAACCCCGATTGTTGGGCCCTCATCTGAATATCGAAGACCTGAGTGAGATCGATTGTGAACAGATGTTTAGGTAATTCTTTGTTTTGAGTTACCGACTGGCGAATTTTGTCTAGACATAATAGCCAGAAATGTAGATTTGTCACACTAAACACTAGGTCAAACTGACCAGATCTATTCATTTAAATGTTTTAAAAACAGAACTCTGGTCTTTCTCTTTCAAAAACCTCCCCCTTAACTTAGTAAACTTTTTTACTTTACTTTGAACGTAGCGGCAAATGAGGCCTTACAAAGTAGATGACATTAGGTGCTGAAACTTCTGCTTGTCGAGAATTTTATCCTTTATACATAATTAAGCTGCATTCTTAAGTTGTCACTCCCCTGTAAATAAAGTAAAATGCACTCAATTGCTTGTCAGGCTCATGTTATTACAATGAAGACCAGTTTTTCAATCTTCATGTTCCTCTTCAGTCTCCAAATAAGTTATATTGTACTATAATGGCATTTCAGATTTCAAAAACAGGATATGGACCGGCTACTGGAGGCCTTACAAATGCCTGACTCCTATACCAGCCATCAAGGGACTGTATATAATGGCATGGAGTCACTGATGATATTGCTGCGGCGTCTTACATACCCAAATAGATGGTGTGATCTTGTCCCAATTTTTGGGAGGACTGAACCAGAGCTCAGCATGGCTTTTAATATGGTATCATGAAACACGCAGTTGTTCACAAATGCAGTTTGGAACTAATGATTTATTCATCTTCTCTATTTTTTGACAAACTGAAACACTAAGGAGATGCATTACTTGTGCCTATAAAATTATGCATTCATGATGCACGATGCATGTAGATTGTATTAGATCATTGATGACCTGTTTGCAAGGTTCAGTCCTCGTCTGACTTCTCTAGATTTGGTGTGGCTTAATCCAGGTCTATTTTGCAATGTAATAGACAGAAAGGGTGCGCCCCTTGACCAGGTTTGGGGTTTCATCAATGGTACTGCCCGCCCAGTTGCAAGGCCCATCCACCTCCAAAGAATCATGTATAGTGGCCACAAGAGGGTACACTGTCTGAAATTCCAAGTATGTGATTGCTAAAACCATGATGATTTCTAGCTCCACAAACCCGTTCGGTGAGAGAAAACATACTTCTCCTACACATTCCAGCAGCCATTGTAATTTTTATCTAGGGTAACATATTTGATGTTTTATTCTTTGTCTAGTCTGTGATGGCACCTAATGGGATTATTGCCCATCTCTTCAGTCCAACAGAAGGACACCGCCATGACGCCTTCATGCTGGGGGAGAGTAATTTGTTGCCGCTGCTTGAAAGAATGGTGAAACCGAATGGAGACCCATACGTGGTTTATGGAGATCCTGCATATGGCATCACGAGACATATCATTTCTCCCTTCAGGGGTGCTCATTTAACTGGGCCACAACAACTTTTTACTGCAGAAATAAGTAAATGTTGCACATGCGTAGAATGGGGTTTTGGAAAAATCCTCCAGTATTTTATGTACCTCGATTTGCAGAGAAATCTCAAGGTCCTTTTACAGCCAGTTGCCAAGTACTATTTAGTTCGCGCTCTTTTAATTAACTGCCACACATGTATGTGCAGTACACTCACTGGTACTTATTTTGATTTGGAGCCCCCATCATTGGAAACATACTTATCAAACCTTTAGATCAATTTAATTGTGAATACTCTTTTGTAAACATATACATGCTCAAGATGGCTAAACAAAAGTTCAAGAATACAGCATTTAAAATTAGCTGTTTGCTGAGCTAGAACACAAAATAAATAAATAATCAACTTTGCTTTGTGGTCTAATAATGGTTACTGTTTCCATAATTTAAACCTGCACACATCTCTTAACAGCTATAAATCAAACATATCAGATCACTCTAATAGAGCAGTTCTACATCTTTTCCGTTAAGATCTGGAAAAACATCCTCCTTTCTTCTAGTTCTAGTTTCAGCCTCTTTTCTTTCTGCAGCCTCCTGTTCAAACTTTTTATTCTGCAGTTGCAGCTCCTCAGACTTCAGTATAAGTTCTTTTTCTTTCAGCTCTGCTTTTTCCCCGTATTTCCTTTCAAGCATCCGCACAGCAAAAAGTCGGTTGCTCTCTTCCTTGTTACCTCGCCTTTCTTGGCTGTCCGTGAAAGACAAAAAGGGCAATCAATGAGGGAGTGGCCATTCTTTGTTTGGGGGTGGGGTGGGGGGAGGAGTCAAATGCTATATTTTCCAGGAGATAAATCCTATTTTGCATGAAATCACCCTATTCTACATTTGGAGGGAGCATTTCTAGAGGGGCGGGGGGGGGTCTTTTGATGTCATTGGGGGCATGGAAATAAAGCAACCAAATGGCAGGATACCCTATATAATGATATGAATACTCACCTCTTTTAGAACCACTGCCAGAAGTACTGGTACTTTCAGACTCGTAATCATCGTCACTGCTAGTACACTCATCATCATCCAACTTCTCTCATCTCGTTTATGCTCTAGAAAAGATGAATGACAGAATGGTCTAACGTAAAGCGCATTAGAAATGAGATGTTGATCCCCCTTGTAAGGTAGTATTGAATAAACATTTTTCTATCTGAGTGAATTTTGCAATGTTAGGCTACTAGTTGCCTAGCTTTGATCAACTCTCAAGGGTCTTTTCCTCCTGGGAGGAACCAAAATGGGCATGGCCTTTGTTCGATCATGCCCCTCAAAGGTACCAAGAGAAAGTAGATAATTAAGCCACTTTGAATATAGCCAGTAAAAAGTAATTGAAAGTGGTATCTGCTTAATAGCAGCTGACTCCCAAAAGGGATACCACAATGTTATTTACATTTCCTGTTTCATTTTGAACCCCCCCGAAAGGTACCCACAGTTCCAATTTCAACCACTAGAAGGTATGACAAGCACCCCTGCCCAAAATATGTGAGCCCAGCAAGCCAAGCAAAAAGGGACCTCGTACCAAATTTCATAGTTTGAAGTAAAATGCAAAAGATGTTTTTAAATCCCATACAAAGCTGAATCTAAAAGTTTGTGTCAAGAAATATCGATGTATTGTTACAATGCAAAATGTAAATAAATAATGTGCTCACTGTTAAGCTTTCCAAAACTAATCAAAACAAAATTTGACAGGGCGGTGCCCTTACGGGAGTGCCCCCCATCCCTACGTCTGAGAAGAAAGACCAAAAGTCATATTGGTAAGAGTCATACAAAGGAATGTAGCATACTCACTGGATACCAGCCTTTCCATGGCTTTTTTCTCATTTCTTCACCCATCTTTTTATCTTCCCTCTCTTTTTTTTCTGTTCCTTCTCCTTTGCAGTTTTTGCTTTATACTCATCCATGTTTCTTCTATACGTGGCGATATCCTGTAGCAGTTGGCTTAACACAGCTCTGTATTCCTCCTCGGTTCCAGATCTTTTGGTAATTCAAAGAATAAACATAACCATTCTTTCCATTGTAACAGTGCTTGGGTTGGGAATGAACAAGTCCAAAGGCACTTGGCATGTGGGCACAGTCTTGGCATATGTATGTTAGAACTGTACTGAGTCACTTACTCATGGTCATCAAGACCATGAGATAAATAAACAACTTATTTAACTGAGACAAAGGGGTTCCCTGTTAGAACTTGTTTAAAATATTCATGAAAAAAATACGATCCTTCTGCATATTACCTGTCGCGCCCACTATATTACCTATATAACTTAAGCATGTCCTAACCCTTACTTTTTGAGCGCCTTTTTGTCATCTTGTTCATTCTTTTCAATGAGCCTTGCCAATCTTTCTCGGCACCCACGGCCCTTTAGGTCAACTCTGTTGCTGTCGGAACTAAAGACTTCACTGAGTATAGTTGCTATTTCATCCCAGTCCTGATGCGTTTGTGCCTTTCTGGAAGCAACTTCTTTAGCCAGGGCAAGGTCATTTTGTATGCTTGGCCATCTAAACGGAGCCATCTAGGGAAAAAAGTATACATTCATGCATTCACATACCATCAGAAATTGGCTTTTGTTTTGCTTTATTTATCGTAGTTTAACCACAAAGTAATCTGACTGGCAAAACAGTTCCAACAACAAATAGCCAGCTGCCATGTTTTTTTTTTTCATTCCTTCCTTCACTTATATTTAACCTGAGAAATTGCCTTCAAAATTATGTTTTTATGAAAAAGAAAATAATTAATAGCCGAAAGAGTTCTAAAAAGTAGTATTTCCTCTCAAACGTGGGATTATTATGTTTTAGGATGAAAAAAACCTCGCGGTAAATCACTTACCTCAAGAGCGTGGTCTGGCTGTACAAACGTGAACCTCAAACCACAGGCCTAACAGCAAGGCACTGGTCACGTGACTTCTTGACGTTCGCGGTTCGCGGGAAAGGGATTATTTGCTCTGCGAATAGAATTTTTATATCTTTCTTCCTGGGGGAATTTGGTTAATTTTAATAGTGCAACATTGAAGGCACGTGTGTAAACTTCTTATGCAACAGTTATTGTTATGTAATAGCGTAGGACACGTGCGGGGCCTGGACAAGGGGGTATGGTTTCTTCAATGTATTGAACCCCCCGCTCGTGATGTTTGACTCGTGGCCTGGCTACAAAGCAGTCGTTCATTCATTCATTCTTGCTTTTTCTCGCTGGATGACACGTTCGTTTTCACGTCTAAAGGTAAGCCTCATTTATGGCAGAGGTTGTCCCTAAAGTGCTTATTTTAGGCCATTCTTTTGTTAGGCACCTCAAGCACGATTTTGTTGGACTCATACGGAGTTAACAGTCCCCATAAGGACTTATACGTGGGGATGGCGTTCACATTAATCCAACAGGGCAGTATTTACTTTACCGGAGTTATCGTGGCACCATTTAATGGCTTTGGGTCTGCTTGGGGACGATTGATTCCTGCTTTGTAATGCGACAACACGTTTGTTTGCCCAGGCTGGCTTATATTTGATTTATCCCTACCCGTATCCTCAATGGGCCCCCTTTTGGGTTCCCTTGGAGTGAAGCCATTTTTTCTTAGTTTATTCAGTCGAAAATTCCTGTGTTGTTATGCTGGGTTATTTTGGCTGGCCATATGTACTTATGCTAGCCCTTATTTTGGTCAGTCATTCGTGTTGGGCTGATATATTTTTGCTTGTCAGATGTAGTTCTGCAAGCCATTAGTTTGGCCAGCTATTTGGCCTAGTATATTTTTGCTAGTCATATGTAGTATGACTAGTTTAATTGGCAGCTCGTCATATGTAGTTATGCTACCTTGTCAATTTTTTGCTGGTGATATGTAGTTATCCTAGCATTTGTTTTCTTGGAGGTTGCACCCTCCTCTTTGTTTATAATTGGGTTGCTGGTCATATGTAGTTATGCTGGCGCCCCTTTTGTCCTTTTACGTTCTGGCGTTGATGGGCCAGCCAACTCGTCGACTTTTTGTCTTGCCATGGTTTGGCCCACCAGGTTATATTCCTCTATAGGTGCTTGACCATGTGTCAGCTTTAGTTTGTCCTAATGTTTTCTGTTCCTGCCAAGTTTCTCTTCTTTTGAGTTGCAGATTTTTCGACATGCCTTAAGTCAGGTCTCAAGGTCGTGCCTCTAGAGCATCAGCTGGAGCCCCAAAACGTGCCAGCCCTCGGGCAAGTGTTAGTGCCAGCAGCGTTGCCACGCAAAGCCTACCTGCCTTGACAAGCAGAAGGAGACAAGCACGTGCACCCGAGCAAGCTTCAGAGAACCTGGTTGCTACTCCCCAGCAGCCCCCCAGCACATCACTAACAGAGCAAGCGTCTCAACAGGAGGCCCTGCTGCCCCCCAGTTAATTGAGACACTGATAACAAGAGTAGCCGACGAGGTGTCACGCCACTTATCCCCGGCTGAGCAACCCGCAAGTCTCACTCCCACGTTACCATCAGCCCTTCAGGAGGTTCCAGTGAATGCAACGGGCAGTCAGTCTTCGCCTCCTGCTGCACCTACTGACCTCATTGCATCTACGGTAATACAAGGACGTTTGGCCAATGTTTCGGCTGCTGTGACGGGTCTGGTTCCCTCAACATCTAAAGAACCACCACCGGTACCGGTTTCAATCTGTGGGATTACCCGTTGATGCCCGTGTCACTGAAAAATTACGGGGAAAAAAAATGGAAGGACGAGTTCATTGACTTTGGCTCTCTGTTTGCCAACCCGGTTTTAGCAAACCGATACCAGTTAACTGTTCAGAATGCGGAGAGTGGTCCACTTCCCTCTCTCTGCATTGAGCCAATAGCTAAGACTAAAAAGATAAGGTCTATTGAATCTTGGCTAAGTAGTTTTCACATATTTGTGGGTATTTACACCAAGCGATTCCCTCATGAGGCCCCCGCCCTCATGAAGTATTGCAAAACTATTCAGGACTTCGCTGGTAGGGGCCATAACTGGAAGTATTACGACGAAAACTTCCGTTTTTTGAGGCAGGCCCATCATTCAGCCCTTCCCTGGGATCGGATTCATGATGAACTGTAGCTTAAGTCACACCAGGTTACCCTGCCCAGATCATTACAGCCGATGTCTACAGGCCGCTTACCGGGCAAGGGTGATAGCACCCCTAAAGGCTACTGTTTCCAGTTCCATAAGGGGTGCAGATGTGCCCCGGGCTGTGCCTACAAACACCTGTGCTATAAGTGTGAGGGGTAACATCCTGTTTCCAAGTGTAATTTTCGTGGCCCAGCCAAAACAACCAGTTTTCAGCCCCAACCTGCCAAGTCCCAGTCCCCCCAACCTGCCAACTCCAGTAAAAGTTGAGAGGTTGAGATTTTTGCTTGATGGGTACACCCATTCCACTGTTGAATTTCTAATATCGGGTTTTACTTATGGCTTTCCAATTCACTTCCAAGGTGAGCACCAATCGCGCAACGCAAATAATTTGTTGGCCCTAGAGAATCCTATGGCAGTTGACGCAAAACTCAACAAAGAACTCGATGCCCAACAGCTGGCAGGGCCTTTTCAGTCTCCTCCACTGTCATCATTCTGGGTGTCCCCCTTGGGGTTTGTACCAAAGAAAGCGCCAGGTGAATTTCGCCTAATTCACCATTCATCTTTTCCAAAGGGGTCATCTGTTAATGATGGCATACCCCCAGAGCATACCAGTGTTCACTACGCTACAATTGATGGGGCCATCAAATTCATAAGGAGTGCTGGCCCCGGGTGATTTTTGGCGAAGACAGATATAAAAAATACTTTTCGAATTATTCCGATTCACCCTAATGATTATGGTCTCCTCGGTATGCAGCTTTTTCGTCAAAAAATTTTGACCACTCACTCGGGTGATTCATGCTGTATATATTAAAGACAACAAAAAATGCTTACTCTTTTTCCATCATTACGCTAACAGCAACGTCTATTCCATTGAGATTCAGGGGGTTGTCTCTTCTGTCCCTCACCCAAATCCTTATTGAATTAATCTCGCTTTTGTTCACAGGATGCCACTCAAGCTGATACGGTTCTTTTTGAAACGGATAACTGACCTGAAGCCCTGTTGTTGAAAAACTGTGTAAGACATCACTTGGAACATTGTTTGCTCGCCGCCTGATCAGATCGCAGTGAAGAAACACCCAATCGACGCCTTTTGTGATATTCGGGACCATTGCTCCAACAAAATTCTTTTTTCCCGTCAAAATCTTTTTTTCATAACCAAGCCATTCTGCAAACTCGTCTTCAGAAAGGTCAAGCTCATCATTTTCGTGCATCAGAATGACAACCTGGAATATCATCATATCGAAATACAGAGTGAAAATGAAATCACTGTCTTTGTCTTTCGGGTCCACTTTACCGGTTTGGGTCTGAAGAAAACTCTTGATGTCAGAGTAACCATACATTCCGTTTGGAAAAATCAAGGTCTTCCACTCTTCAGTTTTCTTTCTCCAGCGAATTTTGTTGTCACCATAAGAGGCATCGATGTTGTACCATGAGTAACTCATTGTGATAAGTTTGTTTAGTGTGGCTTTGTAGTTTCCTGAACCCAAGTGGATCGGAGGTTGAAAGTTTATTGTGAAATCGGGTGAAACCTGGCGCCCCCGGTTCTTTGTTGTTTTGCGAGGCTCGAGTCAAGCAGAAGATTTAACGACATTATTGACCTATATAAACATGACCAATTTTTTTCTTTTGCTTTCCGTCAATTGCGCCAAGTCCAACAAGTGAATCAAGCAGAGAAATACCTGATTCTTTAGTTTTATTGAACTGTTTCCTGCTTTGATCGATGCTAAGCTCATCGTCGGAAGGCTCAACAATAGGTCTTCGGCTCATGACAGCTTTTTCCAGGGAGGTTGGAGGAGATTCTTAACTTTTGCTTGAAACAGAAGTATATTACTCAGTGGCGGTATTCAGTTAATTATACACAGAAATTATAGTTTTATAATAAGCTTAAACATTGTTATGAAATATTTAAAGTTATTTGAAGTTATTTAAACCTAATTAGAAAAACAATCAATAGAAAGGCTTTGGTAAAATTATGCATATGCAATCATAAACTTCTGATCAAACCTGGAAGATATAACCAAACTCCTTCCGACAAAAGTTTATGTCCAGTTTGCGACTCTAAAGAAATTGAGGATGAAATTCACTTCCTC
Organism: Siderastrea siderea; assembly: GCA_964030785.1. NCBI lineage: Eukaryota > Metazoa > Cnidaria > Anthozoa > Scleractinia > Rhizangiidae > Siderastrea > Siderastrea siderea. Next base: position 45,246,263 of record OZ034971.1, on the reverse strand, counting down.
TGCTATTCCCCGAAATATTTCAAACTTAGAAATGAATTTTTTGCTCAAATACAAAGTCACCTCCATGATTTTCAGCAGCTATCTTACTTGGACCTTGTGATTAAACTGATGAACTCCGGTGTTTATTGCTATTTTAGCAGCCTGCGCAACACCGCTACAGTTAATCATTAAGCATACTCTTTATAAAGCAAAGTACATGGGTCACGATCTTGCAAAGCAGTGTTGACGGCTTAATACCCTTCTAACTGTTGTAAAGTAGCATTTTAACGGCATATCATTAGAAAATCATCAATGGGAGTAGATTCAAGAGGTGTAGAGAGAAGAAAGTGCACCAAGTGCGACTGTGAGGAGTACGAGGCAAAAGACGGGCGGAAAGAGTGCGGCTACTGTAATAGTTTTCCAGCACAACATGAACGGTCAAGATCAGAGAGCAGTGAATGCCAGGACATAGCAGAAGAAGTGCCAAAAACAGAAGGAACACCAAAATGGACGGATACTAGTGTAGGATGGCTCCCATATGCCAAAACAAATGAATTGCTGCCTCGATTTTACAAAAGCGCATGGCAGTTTTGGCCAAACTACGACAGTTTCTGCCAAGCATTGGTGACAGAGAGGAGAAGACAATGCAACATAGAAAAGCAGCTAAACAAGCTAGAGAACAGGACGTCATTCAGGATGAGTGATGATCCTGCGGCTACTGGCACCATTTTGTCAAAGAATGACCATGTTTTGAAGCAAAGCGATAAAGCTATAATTACCGAAAAGCTGAAGGGCATTACATTGATACAGAGCAAGGTCAAGAAACTCTGTGAGACAGTTCGTAGCCAGGATCAGCTTCTTTTTGACACCACAGGGCACCACCTCAAGCGAGGAAAGCAGGAGAACCCTGTGTATAATGCCCGTGCTTTGGGCAACAACGGTGTCACAACAGTGTGAGACATTGCTTGAAAAAAATCAGTAAAATCTGCAGTAACCTGAAACGGAAACGAGGAAGAGGGGAAGATTCAAAGAAAAGAAAAATACAAAAAGGTACGAAAAGCAGAAATGTTTGCACTATAATAAGCTGAAGGAATTTGTGCAACAGATTATTGCAGATTATCGACCAGCGAATTCAAGTGCCCTGACTGTTTCATAGACAGAGACAAAGCGTCAAAGTTGACCTGGAGGCAAGTCCGAGTTGTTCTTAAACTTGTAGATGAGGATTATCTTACCCACCAAGCTGCCTGCACCTCACCAGGTTTCATACCCGACAGCTGTTCTGACCTTATTTTAGGCAGCCACGATGACAATGGTTCTAGTGACCATGAGAGTGACTCAGGAAACGATTCTAGTGACGTTGGGACAATGTTTCCCATAAAATATATTTGATCTTAAAATAAAAACTTGTTGTTACAATTCATGATTCTGTATTTCATAAGCCTAGATCCTGGGGTGCTGTTTCATAGCTATGTAATTGAGCCACATGTGCGATCTTTTTCTCACAATACCTGACACCATATCAACATAGGAATTTTTATTCAAATAAAACACAATATAGTGAAAAGTGCCACATGCAGTACACCATAACTTTTGTTTTAGTAACATGCAAAATGTACCACTTGTCTTGTGCGCCGTAATCGCCCTCTAGATGACAATGAAGTGAGTTCAAAATCAAACACACGCTCCTCCTCTTCATCACTGCTGCTGTCACTAGAGTCCAATCCAATTGTGTCTACTTCCACTTTCTCCTCCTCATCGTATTCATCTTCCCTTTCTTCCTCGCTAGATGAAGAATCTGGATCGTGTGCTGTCTGTCCTTGCACGCTGGGGCCAACCCACCCCTAGAAACGATCATGAAGGGTGTGCAATGTTATTGGGGTAAAATTCGAGATGGCGGAAGGCCTTTTTAGAGAAAACCCTCCCTCTTGTCATACACATTTTTCTTCAAGGAAATATGGGGAAATATGTCTCAAACGGACAATCCGATCCAATTGAGAGATATTTCTTGATTTTATTCTGAAGTGGTGGCTGCAGTGGCGATGATAGAAGAAAAATACACCACCATACGAAGTCAAGAAGTGCAACAACTTCTAAAAAGCCAAGGTATGGTCATACGGACCTTGAAGAAGATTCACAAGAAATGGAGTCTACTTGAGTCAAACTTTACGTAAGCAAATGTTCCCCTATACCACCGATAGATTATCCATTATCTTTAGTCAGTTCTTCCTTCGCCTTTCCTGACACATTGTTAATTGTCACTCTTCCTTGTTTTTCATGCCTGTAAAACATAATTTGTAATTAACTATTTCATTATCCTTTGTTAATTGCTTTGTTCTGTGATACTTGTCTTTTGTTACTGTAACCAACTATCGACTATTTTGTTGCTTATTTGTTTTTATTTTTTGAAAAAATATTTCTTTAATAAAAAAAAAAAGAATGTTCTACTCCAAGAAGAGATAGCCCGCCAAAAATTGAAAGTCCCTACAATGACACAATGTTTTCCCAAGACCATTCTATGCAATTGGACTTGCCTATTTCAGAAATTTTGCTGAATACAAGCTATGCTCCAGCTTAGCTTGTTTTGCCCGTGGACAACCATATGTAAGGCACCAGTCTACTCTCACAATGCCTTTCTTCCTATAGCATAGTAGTCAACATAACATGGGCAAACAGAAAACCACTCTCTTTTAAATATGCACTCAGTGGCCGCAAATGACTCATAACAGGGTGCTACTGCCTTGTCAGCCCTAAAGCTGATTGGTTCTTGGACCATCATGCGATGGGTTTTAGCCAATCAGAGCTTGCCTCAATGCAGCCGTCGAAAACCATTCAGTTGCAGGTTTTGAACCAACTGCAGTTTCTTGAAAAACAAAAGCTCGAGGAAGCAAAATAAAAACTGAGATAACTGAAAGAATCAATGAAAAATGGAGGATATAAGCAGTCAGAACTCAGATTTAGAACGGAAGACCCCAAGAGGAAAACACGAAAGGAGCTTGAGGGCTGAAGCAATTTGAGAAATGGTGAGAGAAAAGAAAAGTGAATGTTGACCAATACTGTTACACCAGTGAACTAAATGAAGTTTTTCGCAAATTTTACACTTAAGTTGAGATGGAAAAGGTCAACTGTTAACACCAATTACTCTCACTGGGATACGAGCAGCGATTGATCAACAACTGACAGCAAACCTGTGAAGCACTCGAAAGTGCCAGTGAAGAACCCTTAGTTTCGCTTATAAACTCTGTAATAATGGACTCCAGGTATCCTACTTTCTATTGTTTACTTATAGCATAGGTTTCTTCTGCATTTTTGCAAGCAATTATGTAGTAAGTTCCATAGATTGAGTACATTCTTAGTTTGTTAATCAACAGTTAAATTTTAATTTGAAGTGTCTTGCAATTCATTTATGATATACTCATAATTTGCCATTAAAAGCCATACAATTTGAATGTTGTCTCGACATTATTTAGCCTTATTTATTGATAATAAAATGATTTTAGTCAGGGGTATTGTTATTTGCGCCCTTAAAGTGTCATTTGCATCCCTCACTGTGCTTGGGCCACAAATGACAGTATGTGGGTGCAAATAAACAAAGTGCCCTTCAAAAGTCATTTTATTCCCTTCTTAAAAGACAGCACCATTCATCATCATGGAATTAAAGCTGGTAAAAGCCTGGAATGTCTGGTCACTGAACAAGCACTTATTTACAAATATAACAATGCATTTAGTGATCAATTTCCATGTTTTTTTAAGTATGTCTCTTTCTCTTATGTTTATACTCATCTTATGTATAGAGGTGTCTCGCAGCATGGCAGAAAGAGATTAAGCTCTCAAAGCCAAACAGGGAGTATAACCGGAATAAAATAGTATGCAATTAAAAGCAGTTCTGTTGCACGAAAGTCCAAGAAGAAGCTCAGCTTCTCAAATGCCAGTTACTGCAGCTGAGTGAAATCTCATACTTAAAACTTAGGTATACATGAATACTTGATTGTACGTGCAACAATACATTTTACCTGCTAAAAGGGTGACTCAGTAAATATTTTAGGACTTCCACCTTTTTCTTGAAATAACTTGAGCAACAATCAAGGCATACATTTATATGTGCAATTTGACCTTTATCATATAAAACTGAGTGATAACAGCAATTGTTGTATTTTCACAGTTTAAAAAGATGGCAACACGTTTAAGTTTTGAGGAAAACACGTTTTGGATGATCAACATCCATACTTTGTAATCAACACTCTTTCGTAATATTTATCATATATATAGTTGCAATTGTGCTATGCTCTGTAGACCTGATGAACCATCATCTTGTGACAAGAAGGTATAGATGTGTCTTTCCCAGAATTGAAGAGAGCCATATCTTATTGTCGAACATCCTCTGGAGATATCCTCGAAAACACTGCACTGGTACAACATAACTTCAGGGGAAGAACATGTCTTTTCTTTGAAGCCTCACAGAAATTCGATGAAAAACAAGTAACCTTACTTTTATTCCTATGGGTGGTAAAGGGGTTATGTGTCACGCATGATTTGAGCAAAGATTAGCGCATGACACGTGAAAGCAGCTCAAATATTGCCGTGATCTGTGAATTTGCAGACTAGTGGGATGCATGATTTCTGTGACTCTGTCCGAAAATATTTATGAAAACTGAAACTGACTTAGTTGCTAATAAATCAATTTACAACAGTGAGCAAACAACACAATAAATATGTAAATAAATGTGATGAATGTTGTTGATCCATTTCTGTCAGACAAACCATTACATTTTAAATGATATGTAGCTTATTGTTTACTCATCAACTCTATAGGTGTCTTCATGTCTTCAAAGCTCACCGAGTCGAGTGCGGCAACACTATAGCTAAAACAGTTAGAGTTCTATCGTCATTCTTCTTGGCAACAGAGTCTGGACAAACTTCCAGCAACTCACTGAATAAAGAAAAGTTTAATGTTTCACTATCTGAAAGTGATCACGAAAAAGTTGCGCAAATTCAAGCAGCATTTAATTCAGTTTACAGGGTCTCACTAACATTGCATTTAACAAAGGTTTAAGGAAAACGTCGACATTTCAATTGCCCCTTAAGTAAAATTGCCAGTGTTAGTGGGATCGAGACCTAGTCTTTCTGTACCAAGGAGGGGTGGAAACACGAGTTTCCAAATCTTATTGATAGGAAAGGGAATTGAACTGAATACAATGAACAGCCTAGGAGAGAGGCAGAAACGAGTTAGGTCGCAATAAACTCTCAAAAACAATTTGCACTCAAACAGGAAGGGCAATCACCTTGTCAAATAGAGCATTGTCATCCTATTAAAGAAGGTAAGATTAGTTCAATAAGGACATTCAGGACATTAAAGGCTAGGAGAGACACCTCATTCACTTTTTAAAAGGCCACTTTAAAGACTGTTTTGTGTGAAGAACACGTTTTCTTGACTCCTTTCATGCATTTGAGGCCCTTTTTCCATACTCATAGCTCCCCTAAAAGACTGTGTATTGAAAACTTCATGCAAAGCAAATTAATTAATCAATTAGGGATAATTTTTTGCAATGGTGTGGGTTAAGTTAAATACGTGATTCCTGAAATGTTTCCAAAAACATACGTGCTTTGTGATTTGTACGAAAATAGCCTTGTGATTTGTGATCGGGACCCCCTTTACCATCCTGATTCCTAGGAGCCTGTGATTTTTGCCGCCTCACTGTAAAGTAAATAGACTCTGAAAGAGGAGAAGCAAGAAGTGTATTTATTGGAAGACCACTGACCATTGGACACCTGAACATTGACGACAAAGCACTTGATGGATGATATCTCCCTAGGAGTCCTATCAACAATCAACCTCTTTAGAATTGGTATATCCATCAATCCACCTAGACAGTTAGCACCCATCTGCAAAAGTTCTCCAGCTGTTGTGGCTGGCGTTTCACCAGTAAAATCGCTATCCACAAGGTCAGACTCACGGCGAAGTGCAGCCCCGAGTTGACATATATGTACCAAGGAGTCGTATATACTTCTCTAAGACTTCGATCAAGGATTTACAATAACTCTTGGTCGAAAGGTGACAAGGATTGCTTTTTCAAGCCTGTTACTTCTCTCACTCAAAACAAGCTTCTACCCAACACAGACGTCTTTGGGCGTGAAAGCGAGGTCATTTAGTTTTATGAAGGCGAGTCCAAGTATACACCAGTTCCTGGCCAAGGTTATGCCCCTGCAAAAATCTTCGGGGGGCTAAATTGGTGGTCCGACTCTATCCATTACAGAGAAAATCTTGATTCACTCCCCGGGATTAGGGTTGCATTCTCCTATCGTCAAACGCAAAAACTTACATAAACCTTAAACCATAAGCCAGAAAAACCCTGTAGGCAAAAGTGTGTTTAAATATTTATCTTCACGTGCTATGTGGTCTGCAGGGTTTTTTCTTGTTTTAGTAAGTTTATGAAGCATACATAGCTCGTTTTTTTGGCACTTCCACCCCGAAAATTCGGTTAAGGTTCTGCTTCAGCCACGCCCATCAAAGCTGGCCACTGCTTGGGGCTTCGTACCCGATGACATCACTTCAGAAAGGTTGATAGTGAAGATTTCTTGTTTTCCGTCACATGTTTGCATGTTAGGTGTCTTTGTGTTTGCATGTTCTTTGTGTTTTACCTCAAAAATCAACATTTTCATTACTGAACTTCGATTCAAGGAAATAATCATTTGATGGATCAAATGAGCGATGATGACTTGCTATCGGAGGATGGCAAGAGTAGCATCTCTGCAGACTTGTATGCAGAAGAGATCGAGTTGGATCAATTGACAAACTGAAAGCATGCAAGTGGAAGCAATTCGGAGGGATCACCGTAATCAGAGGAGCCACTAGCTGGTGAAACGAATGGCTTCACAAATATAAACGGGAAAGAAAACATAGCGAAGAGCAAGAACAGGAGTTGCAAACCCGACTTGAGAGTCACTGCACACAGCAACTGGCAAGTTTATGATATTGGCCGCCATCTTGGAGACAACATTTAACTTTCCTTTTGACAATAAAAACTACTACCAGAAGTAAGGACAAACGAGCTGGTGGCTATTTTGTTTTCAGGTGCAAGCATGGGAATGGCCGTGTTGAGCTACTACAAACTTGCAGGGAACGCCAGTGTTGCCGAGAACTCAAGGGTTACATGGAGTCACTTCTCAGCAACTTGGTTCTTCGAGAATTAGAATCCTTGCCAAGCTGTGTTACAAAGCACATGGGCTTAAGTGACGTGTGTTTGAACCGCTGGTCTCAGCGATCTAAAGTGGCAACATACAAAACACCAGATGGCAGAAGATACAGGTAAACAGGGACAGAAGACGGGTTAGTTTGCATCTGATTACTATTTTACTTTCTCGGCCTCAGGAAATGTGGTAGTGACAATACAGCGATGATGACGATTTTGATGATGCTGACTTTTCCAAATGTATTTCCAATTTCATAGGTTCTTTCGTGTTACAGCATACAGAGAGTTAACTCAGTTGGTGTATAGATATTCAGGAGCCCAGCGCTTTCGTCTACCAGCACGTACTTATCATGTCACAAGAAAGGAATTTGGCTGTGAAGGTGATACTCTCACTGGTTATGAAGAGGACGAATGAGGTTGAAGTGTACCACAGATGTCATTATTACAGTTGTAACAATTTCTGGTATTCCAGTAATATTTATTTTATTTTTTTGTTTGCATTGGTTTTCTAGGTTGTTGTTGCAGTGCTGAATGCCATATATAATTTTACGATGACATCCTGCAGTCACTTTCATTTTAGAGTTACAATCTTATGAAAAAAACATGACCAAATTTTGCATTAAATGCTACATTTACTGTCACTGAACATTATGTAATGTTTGTCACCGAATGTAAAATATTTGCTATGAAACTGCAACCTGAAAGTCTGCCCTTAGAAAGTCTGCCCTTTTGTGCCCCTTCATTGGCCCTTTACATGTGCGGCACCTTTTTGGCTTTTTCTTCTTAGAAGTAGTTCCACTCGAGACTGATTCCTTCTTTCTCCTCTTAGATGAAGTTGATCCTTGCTCCAGTACTTTGGCCACTAAAATGAAATTAACAGTGTCTCAATCTTTGGGAAGAATTGTAGCCATGGCCAAACAGTCGCCATGAAATCCGACCAAAGTGCTCAAGAATTGCCGGGAGAAATGAAACAAGTGAAAAGCCCACCAAGATCTCCAGAAAATGCACCAAAATGCTCTACTCAAAGAGGAAAAAGCCTGCCAAAATCTGAAAGTCCCTGCAGTCACACATTGTCATCCCTTAACCATTCTAGGCAATCAGACTTGTCTATTTCAGAAATTTTGCTGGATTCAAGCTATGCTCCAGCTTATAAGGGAAGGAAAATCAGACAAAAGGTTGAAGCTGTCATAGGTAGCATGGAGGCAGCATGCTTGGAAAAAGGGAATCTATTAGGCGACCAGCTTGCTTGCAGCTGCTTGTTCAAGGATAAAATAAACATTGGTGAAAAACAAATCATTTCATACGCTTTTAGTGAAGTTGCAACAGAGCGTGGGGTTCAAAAGGCATTTGATGAACTCTACCCTGTACACCCCAGGCCAGGATTCCCCATCCCTGAGCCACACAAGTTGCTTCTTCCACTTCCTATTGCAATAAAATCCAGTGCTGGGGGTTGGGGGGGGGGGTGGGGGGGTTGGGGAGGGGGTCAGAAGGTAACAACCAAAGCATCAAAGTATTTTAGGGAAGGCTATCGGTAACTATACCTCGCAATATTTTTCACAAAAATAAGGGAAACTTGTTCACTGCAAAACTCTCCTCGCTTTTTCCATCTGGTATTTTACATTCCAGCTTAGAAAGCAGCAACAACCAATCCAGTCCAGACATCATGTGAACACCTTACATCCACAACTCATTAGGGATAAGACAGTGAAAATAAATACTCATGCATGCAAATATTTTCTTTTTAGCTTGCGGCATAACAGTTAATTATGTGAAGTTTCCCCTGTATTTCCATGTGACAAGCGTTTTTCTTCATCTTTAAAGATGAAGATTATGCAAGTATGTGCATGCGTGTGTAATCCATTCACCCAAGTTCCCGAGAGATTCTTTAGTTACTTGGTTTGCCAGAAAGGCTGTGACTTAAACAGCATGAGGCAGATCAGACAAACAAAGCCGCCATTTTATAGTTTGTTAATTAAACGAGTATCTTCAAAAATTTCAGCTTAATTTCACTGGCTGACCCACTGCATGAACAAGACTTTGAGAGACTGAAAAAGTGGGTTACATACAGTGGTACAGAAGAGGTTGATGGCATACAAACAGGCAATCCAAGGGATGAACTTCAAGCTGCTAATTATCGCAGCTATTGGACCGCAATAGCTGGGAAGAAGGTTTAATTGTAAACCAGCGACCTAGAAGCACAACATTTAAAATCTTCATTTTTTTTATTTTTTCAACCCTTATATTTTAAACTTAGTGTATATACTCCATGTAGTCACTTTAATACTTTAGACTTTTCTTTATAATTTTAGGTGTTATACCTTTTAACAAGTTTAAGTGTCCCCTATTAGTAGAGGGATTTTCCCTCGGCTGTATACATTTGACACTTCAATGAACTTTTAATTATTATTAAAAACGTAAAGTCCTGTGAATTTCACTTTAAAGAACATCAGATCCAGATGTCACGAAAGCTAGATCCTTTTAAAAACTTCTGTAAGTGACTTTTCCACAGTGAAACTACAGACACTTATGACAGCTAAGTTTTATTTATAGCTAAAATGAAGGAAAGGGCGTACTTGAAGTCCTGGTTAGCATGGTGGCATTACAGACGACGGTTCACTTTCAGGGCCTTTGAACCAAGTGCATCACCTCAAATGAATCAAGCTGAGTTGGTTCATGCTGGGTGGGCTCACAAAGACCCACCTAATATGTCCTTGGTAGATGTATGCCAAGTGGATGTTAGAGACTCAGTTACGCTAGATGTTGAAATCATTTCAACAAGGCTCTGCTACTGGCGTCAAAGAAAGAAATGTAAAGAACAGTGAATAGGGCCAAACAGCAAAGACATGTTTCTTGCAACTTAACACAGAAGCGGATGCAAAACAGACCCCAAATCAAAACATTGACTTCGAAAAACTGCATGAAGTTCGTCTAAAGTACCCAGACTACAACAACTTCATCCCTGACAAGCAACATTGCCTTTGCACCATCATACTCTCCACCGTACCACCACAGACCCTTCACCATCCATTGCTAATCCTACGCGTCTTGCAATGGATATTTCACTGAATGTCATTACTCTCTTAGAAGAGCATAGATGACTTCATTTAAACACGGTAGATTCCTCAGTATACAAGCAAAAATTATCTACAAATATAAGAATTAAAAACAATACATTAATTAAAAAAGTAATTGCAAAGTATAAAGGCCTTACCTAAACTAGCTAAACTAACTACATATTCAAATAGAAATAAATGAAAACAAAAAGTATAGCTTTTCGGGAATGCCATATCGAAAATTCACGCAAAACTGAAGTTACTTAGCTTCGTCTTCACCTAATGTTTTAGACACTCTAAGATCAGTTGGAAGGCTATTCCACAGCACAGCACCGCTATAAGAGAAACTTTTTCGAGCATAATCGGTGCAAGGTTGAGAAAGAGCCAGCCTCATTTCACTATTTCTTAACCTATAACTAGTTGTATCATCAGGATAACACATTTAATATATGTCCACTGCATTTCAAAAGAAGAGATAAGTGTCTTCTTAAAAGGTTTTCCCTGTGCTATGCTGTGTTGTAAGGAGATTCATTGGAGTTACCTAGAAAGTATGCACGAATGAAGGGTCTATTTGATCCCAAAGTATATAGAGAGTATCGGTTGAAGAACTGTTCGACAGTTTGAGCAGTCCTCTCCTGATTTGCGTAAATTGATGTGCTGATCACTGATTCAAATTCGTATTAAAGACGCTATTTGATAAGTGAGCTTTGTCATATGTTAACACAATGTGTGTTATTTTTAATGTTCCAAAACAACACATTAAGCCGTTACTCCAATCCTCTTTAATAGTTTGTAAATCCAGAGAACGCTGATGCTTTTTGTCATTTTGTAGATCTCACTCAGGCAGAATGCAACTGCAGAAATTTCTTGACATGTGCGTCATGTTTGGTTTCATTGATGTCTGACGATGAAAGTTATTCAGATTCAGAACCTCCGAATCTGGAATCCTTAAACTTAGAGAACAATGAGATCTACGATGAACCTGAGCCAAAGGATGATATTGCATGCAGAAACTTTTAAAGTGAAAGGTTCTATCCAAGAGGAATGGTAATCGGCAGACATTAATGTGTGATATAGCCTCCCACGCAGTCATTTTTAGGGGAGTCGTATTACCCTCCTCCCCACAAACACCTGCTTACCCGAGTTCGACATTCCTTTCTGCCGTTTAGCCAATCACATCCCTTGTGAAAATTTTTACGAGATCTCGCCGAGATCTCGCCGCGATCTCGGCGAGAATCGCGGCGAGATCGCGGCGAGATCGCGACGCGTTTTTGGCCGCCGAGATTTCCCCATCTCGCCGAGATCACGGCCGAGATCGCGGCGAGATCACGGCGAGATACGGGAAATCTCGGCGGTCAAAAACTCGCCGCGATCTCGCCGCGATTCTCGCCAAGATGCGGGAAATCTCGGCGGCCAAAAACGCGCCGCGATCTCGCCGAGATCGCAGCGAGATATGGAAATCTCGGCAGGCAAATACGCGGCGAGATGTTGCAGCGAGATCGCGGCGAGATACGGAAATCTCGGCGGCCAAAACGCGCTGTGATCGCGAGCTGATATCGCGGCGAGATATGGATATCTCGGCGGGCAGTTTCGCGGCGAGGCCTCGGTGGGAGTCTTGCCGGGATTTGCGGCGAGAAACGAAATTCCTGGCGGTCAAAATCTTACTGTTATCCCGTCGAGAAGCGAAATTCTCGGCAGCCAAATTAGGTTCGATGAGAACGATATTTACATTTACGTTAACAATTAATCAAACTACCAGACGCTGACAAAACTATGTCCTCTATTGCAGTTCCAGGAATTGTTAACAAGATTGTTTTCAGCCTCGGACGTGTTTTGAAATTAAATTATCCTTTATATGGTACTGTTTCCACGTGACAATAACGAGGAGACAAAAAATAGTTCACGTGCACGTGTTTTTACTTCAGCTGATCGATCACCATTAGTTGTCATTCCCCACGCTGGTGGAAGGAGGCAAGTGCCCACCTTATTAGCTGTGAAATCCGTAGCATCGATCTGCAGGAGAATAAACCAACGAACAGGAAGAGTTTGATGGTGTTTTGAGCATTTTTGTGTTTGTTCGCACTGCATTTTATACGCTCACCTGTAAACGATATATGTTCTCGGTTCAGGGAGAGCGATTTATTTGTAGTCAAGGCAAAGTATTGAATAATGGCCGTGCAGAAACTCAGGTTTGTTCATCTAAGCAAGGAACTGACAAACTAAATCGCCAAATATTAGCAAATGTGGTGAATCTATTGAAAACATCTGTCTGCGCCGCTTGCGCTTCAAACTCGTTTGTGAATGTAAACACTGAAATATGAATGATCATGCAGCTATGAACAGGGATGACCATTTTCCGTTTTGGTATAAACCTAACAATCCAATAAATCAATCTAGTTAATAATCCTATTATTTTCCCTTATCTTGGTACTTTATTTTGGATAGTTCAATTGAAAACAAAAGGCCTTCTAAATGACAACAACATCTAATTAGACTGGATAAAGTGTTTTTGTGGCGTCTCCTTGTCTTGCACTGAGAAATTGGCTGCTCGCCAAATTGTGGTCACGCAAATCTTGAGATTATTTTGTCATGTACTGCGAAGCTCGTGAAATATTCGATCGCAAAATTTGAGTTGTTACTGGTTTGCATCTAAAACTAGTTAAGAAGGAACCATTTTCAGTATAAGATTCTGCAACTTGCCGCAAATTCTTAAATTTGTCAGACTTGTCACCTGACTGTTTACGCAAATCTGGGGAAGACGGCGAAAATTTTATTTCTGAACTTATGCAAAAAGAATGCCGAAGTTTTGGCTCATATCAAATTTGTTACCGGTAAGTTAGGTTATTTATACCTAATCCCCACACATTTTTACAGGAAAGTCAAGCGAATATTTTTTTAAGCTTAATTAATATTCTCACGAAGGAGCATGTTTCGGTGAAAGACCCGCAGTTTACTTGAGTGAAATCAACATCACCAATTAAAATAAAGGTCAACAGTCAGCCGACGAGATAAAAGGGGAAAAATCAAGGCAAGGAAAAGCTGTACATGCTGATGATGTTGTCTGAGAAAAGTGAAACTCACTGACCTTTGTCTCACACGTTGAATGCTTGGGCAACTACAAAACTAGTCGAAGGACTGATTCCCGGTGGAGAAGAAACCCATTTGGTGGCTTCCATCGCGGCATTACTGATTAAGCTGTGTAGACTACAAACGTTCTGAAAGTCTTGAAAGCATTTAACCTGAGTGTTCATTCCTCAGTTGTAGCTTTGTCCATAATGTATAAGTTCATTCCCAGTACACTTTAGGTCCTTAAGTGTGGCTTGTTTAGTTGTGCAATAGTTTCTTGTATATCTTCCAAAATGCTCTAGCTCTTGCTTTAAACTTGAAAGAACCATGTTGTTTTCCGTAGTAAAAAATAACATGTTTAACATTTCAATTTTCCCCTGTACATTCAACAAAAAGAAAGCCATTTCCCACTTCTGTAAGTTTTGTAAAAAAGTTCTCGATTTTTTTGGGCTTACGCGAGCATCGCTCGCCGATGGTGTGATTGAATCAACCAATCACATTGCCCCATTAACACAACGGCGGGAGTCAAGGCGGGATTCTTTGGCGCGACTTTACGGTATCAGGTAAGCTCATGGCCGGCAAGCAGCGAAAAAAGTCAAATTCAGAACAACAACAAATTAGTCACAGGTATCTGTCTTTAAAACCCTTGCCTAACTCTTCCGTAGTGGTTTATAAAGAAAGTTCAACAAAGAGATGACGGACATGACAAACGAAGTCCTCTGCATACATCATTTGATCTCAAAAGCCGGTAAATTAATTTGTGAGCTGATTTATTTCAGATTCTTGCCGACCCTCGAAATAGATCGCTGGTCGCGCTTGTTTGAAACTATGGGTACAGGGTCAGGAGATTTGCACAAATACAATGGCAGTTGCAGCAGTAGAACCTGAGAGAAATCTTACCGATATCGAGATTCTATGAGATAAATCTCGCAAAGATCGAGACAGTCTCTGCGTTGCAACAGTAGAAATCTCGACATGAAATCGCCGAGATCGCGGCTATCCGCGCCGAGATTGTGACTATCTCGCCGCGAACTAGTTTGTCGCGGCGAGATCGTGTTGCAATCTCACTTCTCGCTGGATATCTCGGCGCGATATTTTGAAATCGCGCCGAGATCGCGCCCTTGTAAAATGGCTACCGGGATCCCGGCGGGATCCCGCCAAGAATCCCGCTTCCTACCGGGATCTTGCCGGGAAATGAAAAATCTTGCCGGGAAACGGAATTTCCTCGCCGGGATTCTAACGGGATCTTGGCAAGCAAAAATCTTGGCCGGGATCTTGGCAAGAATCCCGGCGAGAGTTTCGGTCCCCGGCGTGATCTTGCCAAGACATCGGTGATCCCGCCAAGACGACCGTAATCTCGGCAAGACAGCTACGATCTTGGCAAGATGCGCAGATTCAAAACTGACCGTGATGAGACTTCAGAAAAAATATTACAAGTTGTGGTATGTAAAGCCCGAGCAAACTTTAGCGAGGTCTGTTGCAACTGATATTTTTATCAGAGTGCGTTTCAAACAGCGATCTTGTATGGCTCGTTATGTTGATGAATAAAAAACAGGGCGATCATCGTGCGGGAGTTCGCGCTGGCACGTTGTGCGAGATTGTAAAGACGATGGTCATTAATCCCGAACTCTATTAATCTTCAAAAGTTTATAATCTTCAAACGGGATTAAAGTGACAATTAACGCAGTGCTGTATCCGTAAGGAGAATCATTCCGGGTTCTCGATATAACTGAAAATAACAATCGACGAAGAACAATGTTAACGGTAGTCCGGTTTTGTAGCTTTGCCGCTACGCGCGACATCTACCAAAATAACAACGATCAGAAACGCTGCTGGCTCTGATCAGCTCTGTTTTACAAGTCATTTCATTTTATCAGACAACTGATGTCTATTTGTTGTCACTTAAGCTTACCTTTTATGCAGAGGACTTCGTTTTCGCATCCCTGTATTTTAAATGACTACTTCTGTCTAGGTGATGTCATGCCATCTCTTTGTTGGACTTTCTTTATAAGCCACCACGGAAGAGTTAAGCAAGGGTTTTTAAATACACTGTTTCCTGTGACTACTATGTTGTCGTTCTGAATTTAACTTTTTTCGCTGCTTGCCGGCCATGTACCTAATACCGTAGTCGCGCCAAAAAATCCCGCCTTGACTCCCGCCATTGCGTTAATGAAACAATGTGATTGGTTGATTCAATCACGCCATCGGCAAGCGCTGCTCGCGTAATCCAAAAAATGCGAGAACTTTTCCACAAAACAAGTTGAAAATGGCTTCTTTTTATTGTATGTACAAGAGAAAATTGAAACGTTTAACTTATTACTTTTACCGAAAACAACATGGTTCTGTCAAGTTTGAAGCAAGAGAACGTTTTGCAAGAAACTCAAGAAACTGTTGTCAACGAGAGAACGACCGGCATGCTAAACCCAGCTAAACATGCCACACTAAAGTGTACTGAGACAGAACATAAACAAAGGATGAGTAGATATTGTGGACAAAGCTACATTTGAGGAATGAACAATCGAGTTAAATGCTTTCAAAAATTTCCAAAGGACGTCTATAGTCTCTACAGCTTACTAATTTGCCGCGATGGAAGCCGCTTAACTCAACTGGGTTTCTTTCCTTCGACGAGTCTGGTCGCTCCAAGCATTCAACATGTGCTGGAAAAGGTCAGTGAGTTTCACTTTTATATTTCACTCAAAAGCGTCAGCGTGTACTGCTTTTCGTTGCCTTATGTTTTTTTTTTTCGCTGAAAGAACCCTTTTAGATGTCGTCGACTGTTAACCTTTAATTTATTTTAATTGGTGATGTTGATTTCAGTCAAGTGAACTGACCATTGGCGGGTCTTTCACAGAAAGAGGCTCCTTTGTGAGAAAAAATCCACACTGAAAAAAAGCTTGACTTACCTATAAAAATGTGTGAGGATGGTATAAATAAACTTACTTACCGGTAACTAATTTGCTCTTAGACATTCATTTTGTGAGTTCAAAAAGTAAGCTTAATTTTCGCCGTCTTCTCCAGATTTGCGTAAACTTGACACAATTTACCCCGATAGCGAACAGAACAGCCAGGTGACAAGTCTGACAAATTTCAGAATTTGCGGCAAGTTGCAGAATCTAATACTGAAAATGGTTCCTTGTTAAATGGTTTTAGATGCAAAACAACAACAACAATATCTAAACAATTTGCGATCGACAATTTCACGAGCTTTAAACTACATGACAAAAAAATCGTGACTTGCGTGACCACAGTTTGGCGAGCAGCCAATTTCTGCAAGACGAGAAGACGCCACAAAACAAACACTTTATTTTTACATTGTCATTTTTCTTGTTCAGTTTCTTTACTCGAACCTTTAAGGAAAATAAAAAAGGTTCGAGGTATTTGAAGGTTTGTCACTTATCCAGGACAAAATTCTGAAGGAAATATTGTGAAGAGAAAAAAGCGTTCACCTCGAGTTATAAAGTTGGCGGGAGGTTCGATTAACTGAGGCTTCAAGTTACCGGGAAGTATAGTTTGTTTGTAACCCCTTGAATTCTATTTTTCTTTGTTTGGCGTCGTCGGTTTCACCTTTTTATTCTCCATAACGTGTTCTCCTTTTGTATTCGTTTCCAAGGCGAATAGTTGAGGAAGAACTACGCAAGATAAATTCCCTAACAAATTGAGACAGTCTAATTAGATGTACATAGTTTTCATTTAAAAAGTCCTCGCACATTCTGTTTTCAGTTGAACTATCCAAAATAAAGTACAAAGACAAAGGAAAATAATGGGATTATTTACTAAATAAAATTTATTGGATTCTTAGGGTTATACAAAAACAGATGGTCATCCCTGTTCATCCCTGCAGATCATATTTCAGTGTTTACATTTATAAACAAGTTGAAGCGCAATGCAAGCGGCGCAGATGTTTTCAACAAATTCCCCACATTTGCTAGTATTTGGCGATTTAATTTGTGTTTTGCATAAGCTTCGCCCAATTACAGACGCTGCACGTATGTTCAGGCAGAACGCGTCAACAAAATTTAATACACTTACGTTTATTAAAGAGAGAGTAATCTTGAAATAACGATGTAGATTAACCTTAAATCTGAAACGGTGTGCATGTTATAAAATAAAACCCAAGCCTTTCCACCTGTCTCCTCCAATGGGGCGGTTCTGTGAAATTCTGAATACTTTGGAGTACCAAACAATATTTGTTTATCTGATGACAATTGTAAAAGGTGCTTCGCAAAACTGCGTTGCCAGATACTTCAGATTTCACACGTTTCTTTCACTCAGCATTTAAATTTCCACTGACAAATTCTCGTCCAGCACACTGTTCCTTTCTTAGATGATCATGAACAAGCCTGAGTTTCTGCACGGCCGCTATTCCATGCTTTGTCTTGACTGCAGATAAATCGATCTCTCTGAACCGCGAACACATATAGTTTACATTTGAGAGTATAAAATGCAAGTGCGAACAAACACAAAAATGCTCAAAACACCATCAAACTCTTCCTGTTCGTTGGTTATTCTCCTGCAGATGCTACGGATTTCACAGCAAATAAATAAGAAAGACACTTGCCTCCTTCCACCAGCAACGCTCCTGGCACCACGAGACTTTCATGTGGAACGTGGAAATCAATCAACAACGTTAAATTCGGCGCGCTGAAGTAACATCACATGCACGTGAACTATTCTTTGTCTTCTCGTTATTGTCACATGGAAATAGTACCACATAAGGGATAATTCAATTAAGAAACACGTGCAAGGCTAATAACAATCATGTCAACAATACTTGGGACTGCAATATAGGACATAGTTTTGTCAGCGTCTGGTAGTTTGATTAATGTTAATTATGGTTCTCATCGCGAATCCTGGCAAGATTCCAGACAGGAACCCCGGAGATTTTGGCTGCCGGGAAGATTTTGACCGCAAGGAATTTTGTTTCCCGTCGCAAATCCCGGCAACACTCCCACCGAGATATCCGGTTGCCCGCCAAGAATCCCGGCAAGATTCCCACCGGGATCCTGCCGAGATTTTGGCCGCCGGGAATCCCGCCTCCCGCCAAGAATTCCGGCAAGATTCCCGCCGGGATCCCGCCGAGATTTTGGCCGCCGGGAATCCCGCCTCCCGCCAAGAATCCCGGCAAGATTCCCGCCGGGATCCCGCCGAGATTTTGGCCGCCGCGAATCCCGCCTCCCGCCAAGAATCCCGGCAAGATTCCCGCCGGGATCCCGCCGAGATTTTGGCCGCCGGGAATCCCGCCTTCCCGCCAAGAATCCCGGTAAGAATCCCGGCGGCCAAAATCTCGGCGGGATCCCGGCGGGAATCTTGGCGGGATCTTGGCAAGATCCCGCCAAGATCCCGGTACCATTTTTATAAGGGCGGTTATCTCGCCACGAACGGGTTTGGTGCGGCGAGATCGCGTTACGATCTCGCCGCGGGGTAGATATCTCGACGCGATATTTCGCAATCTCGCCGAGATGGTGGTTATCTCGCCGAGATCTCGCCGATCTTGGCGCGATCTCGGCGAGATTGCCGCGATCTCACCGCGGGCTACTTTTCTCGGCGCGATATTTTGAAATCACGCCGAGATCGTGGCTATCTCGCCGAGATCTCGCCGATCTCGGCGAGATTGCCGCGATCTCGCCGAGATCTCGGTCAAATTTTTACAAGGGATAGTACCTACTCAGTGGCTGGAAGGTTGACCTTGACTCCAAGACGCTTTTGTGGGATCACATGCAGATAAAAATGACGGCATAAATTTAAAAAAGCTAAATAAAACGTCAACTCAAAATCGTTGAATGCAGGGATAATTAAGTTTCATAAACTTTCAAATGGCACATTAAACTTAGATTTTGGAGAAATGAATTTATTTATGTGTGCAATTTGCTGTTTAGCCATTGAATTTATGATATCGCGTTGCAAATGGGTGATTTCATAAACTTAAAACGTGACGCACGGAACCTACGCGAAACTACAACTTTCCAACAGCATTGAATGCAGGAATAACTACATTCTCTGACTGATAAATTCAAAGTAAAAGATGAGCTATGTGTAATCACAAATAGTGATTGTAAACTAGACTTTGCGTTATAAACTAGGACTAGCAGTCTCTTCTACTTTGGGAATGTCATGCGAGAAGAGCATGTGAACGCGCCTTGTGATAACCGCCTTGGCCTTTCGACGTGAAGATAGTAGAAACGTTAACGGATATGCCAGCGAACTTGAGTATGAGAGATTTCGCTGCTGAAACGCACTTGGTTGTTGTGCCATGTGATATTTTGATCTCATTTATCGGTTCATCATCTCGTTTGGTCCTTTGTCGTCTTACTCTTTGCCTTTTCAAGTCGTAGAAGTTACTTATATCCCTTCGCATTGCATTGGCTCCAGCAGTTTGAGAACCGCTCAACTCTTCACTGACCATGAACTCGATCAGGCAAGCAAGATCAATGCCTTTTCAGAAAATCTGAACTTTTGTGGTAGATGATGGTATAAAAGCATCCCACAGGAAACACTAGCACCTCTGAAGAAAAACAGTCGTGGGAAATACAGAAACGTATGCTATGACGATTGATTGCACATCATCAGACAATGCCTCAGTGGTGATTGGTTAGATTGTCTCGCAAGTAAAACAATGGGAAAGATATGTCGAACTCGGGTAAGCAGGCATTTGTGGGGAGGAGGGTAATACGACTCCCCTAAAAGCGACTGCGTGGGAGGCTGTATGATAATGCTACAAGAAAAAAACAAACCGTGTCTGTGCATGTCGAATCTGAACCAGAGAATATGGAGGGGTGCAATGCTGGCAACTTCATTTCAATTACGTTTTATCATATTGTTTGAGCAGTTTTCAATTGAGTGTCGAAAGTTATTGTTTGTCTTAGTTGCCTTTAATGTAACAGCTGTGATTTGTTCACAAAATTGTGGCACTTCCTCAACCACGTTATAGCTAAAACTACCTGTATACAGCCGCCCACTCTCCTCAAGAAAAGTTTTTTGGAAGTTGTCACAAATGTGTCATTACAGAGTAAAATTCAGATGGTTTAGAATACAATTGAAAGAACTGTCCCCAAAATTTAAGGGTGAGGAAAGATGGCAGAAGGAAGTCACTTTGAAAAAAGCCATGCGAAAGGACCACAAATTACCGTAGTTATTCGGTTATAAGGCGCACTCGGTTATAAGACGCACCCCAAACTTGGCAACTCGACTGTGTCAAGTTTTCAAACTGAAAATATCACTAAAATACTCGGTTATAAGACGCACCGTAAACTGAGGACAATCGACCGTTCAAGTTTACTTTAAATTCAGTAATAACCTTGGAACATGTTCGTAAACAACAGCAAAAGGTTGCGAAATGGTTAGAGTTTAATTAGCAAAAGCGAAATTATCACACCCTCATAAACACAAAGCCAAGAAAACACTTTTCATCAAGTTCAATATATTCACAATAGCTGTTTTCTGCTTTTAAAATTTACTTGTAAACAAAGCGAAACAGTCGCGTATTGATTTGAGTTTGATTAACAAAAGCAAACATTGTCACACGCGCATAAACAAATGCCGACGCACTTGATTAAACAAAAGCTAAAAAGTTACACGTTTAGAAATAAATGGCAAAAAAAGTCACACATTTATCACAATATACATAGTAATTTATGCCTTCCCTCTCGGGGTTTTAAATGACAGGAAATAAATATTCAACGATCTGTTTTCAAGGTTTAAAAAACAGCTCAGATGCTCAAAATCACTAGTTGCAAAGTTTACTTCACCTCGTGACCACTGTCTTGAAAAGTCCAAAATTCAGCAAAATCATGCCAAGCACTCGCCGTCATTCTTACGATCTCAACTTTAAGTTGAAAATCGTAGCTGAAGCTCAAGCTGTTAACAACAATCGAGAGATAGCAAGGGAATACGGAATTTCTGAATCGATGGTTCAGAAGTGGCGGAATCAGCAGGACGTCTTGTTTTCAGGCGAACTGAAGATGACAGCCAAACGCGCTTCCATGGGCCGTTGCCGACCAAAAGATCCCGAATTGGATCAGCTGTTGGCTGACTGGTTCAGTGATCAAATAAGTCAAGGTTAGCAAATGCTTTCTTGTTTAATTGTATCCAGTTAAAGTGTTTCCGGTAATTTGTCGTGATGATCGATGTTTATCTTTTGTTGATTACATTTAACGACCATACTGTTTTCTGTTTTTACCCAGGTATTTCAGTGAACGGCATGATGCTCCGTGTAAAGGCAAGGGAACTCAGCACCGATCCCGAGTTTAAAGCATCCCTCGGCTCGTATCAGAAGTAGAAGCGCCGCCATTCAATTTCCATGCGAGCCAAGATGACCCTCGCCCAGCGTTTACCAGCTGACATGGAAGACAAGATCGTGACATTTCACCGGTTCGTGGTTAGAGCCCGACGTCGCTGTCAATACCCGCTGAGCCACACCATCAACATGGACGAGACACCAATGCAGTTCGAGTTACCGGCAACTCAAAGTTTACAGGGAACAGGATGGTGCCGATCATGTCTTGCGGTGCGGACAAGGAGAGTTTTACCGTAGCACTTGCACTGAAAGCAAATGGAGAGAAGTTGCCCCCAAAGGTCATCTTTAAAGGTGTCCGTCAGCTCAAAATTCAAGTGCCGCCGAGAATGCAGGTTTCAATGCATAAAAAAGGCTGGATGGATGAAGAAGGTAATGCTTTGTTATTTTTACAGTCCACCAAAGACTATTTTACATAAGACTCAACGTGTTGTGCTTTGTGATATATCAAATTACTGAGCATGTGCTCGAAAGCACGCATCGCATTCCAGATCGATCGTCGGAGACATCGTGTACATTTCATCGGACCATGAACTTTCAGCGGCAGACTGCCCTTGAAAAAGCCATTAGAGATGGAAATGAGATCCATGATGTGCTCTTTGATCAAGACGGGGACAGTGTAACTGTAAGAGGGTATTGATTTGGTAGGAGACAAGTACCACTAGACAGACAGCACAAGTACAATGCGTTTGGTGCCAACCCCTTATGCCAGTTAGAAACTGTTATTAGTACCTTACTGCTGCAAAGGTCTTCTTTTCATGTTTTGCTCGAGAATGAGATGGCCATGTTGCTTATTGTGGACAGCCATGGTATACTAATTTTTATCGACTCTCGTGTACATGGGCCTAAACAGAGCAGTTATTCCCTGCTTCCTCCTGGACGGCCACTTCCAGGCTCAGAGGTTTTCAGTGTGGCTCAATGGAGTGCTCACATAAACGAGGGGCAGGCCTGTCAGTTTGTTGTATTTCTTCACTTTTCTACTCATGAAAGTCCTGCTATGATAGAAAATAAAATTTTCTTTTTCTTGACATCTATGAACTACAAAAAGGAAGATTTTAGTTATCCCCTATTAATCCAATTAATATTAGTGATTTTTTTCTGATTTGTTTAGGCCAAGGAACTATCTGCCTTTCTTTTGGATACTTGGTTGTAGAGAGGGCAGTGCCTCTATTAGAGCGAAGAAAATATTGTGTGCTGTGTGTGCTGTATCCTTTTTTCCAGTCAGCATACTTAACCCAGCAACAGAAGAATCTCCTAACAATCCATAGGTTGTGTAGAATTGATTTGATTGACATCGATTTTATCGATCAATCGGTAAAAATCGATATCACCTGCATTTTTAATCGATTTTTCTTGATCGTTAACGATTTTATCGATTTTTAACTTTTATGAAAAAAATTGAAGAAACCGTATCACTAGTTCGAAAGGAGATGGGCGTATATCTTGAACAATACAATGTATGCTGCGTTTTGGCTGGAGCAGGACGGACTTCAAATTGGAAAAATTGCTCGCCTTTTTAATAATCCATCAGTGAAATCAGCATATCCTGTATTTGAATGGACGAAAACTTCAAAAAGCGATAAGATCACTGCTTTAATTGACGTAGCCCAGGTCGCATCTCGGGCGGATACAACTTGGCCACTAGAACTTAAAAGGGGATATATTTGGTGCCCAATCAAATCACTCATCATGACACTGGAAACAAACACAGTGAACGGATCAGAAAATATTTATGAGGAAGATGTCGCCAAAATTAAGGAAATATTGCTGAGACTGGAGTCTCTAGAAAAGGAAAGACAAATTCAAGAGAGCAGGGAAAAAGAGAGAGCAAGACGAGAAAGGAAAGATGGTTCTTCTGAGAGTATGACAATTGTGTTGCTTAAGGAGGTCCTTCGAGAAATGAACGTAACATTTAAATCCAATTTACCCAAGAAAGAACTACTTCAGAAAGTCGAGGAGTCCCATCAGAAGCTTGGAGATCGATCAGAATGTGCAGGGTGGCCGAGTGGTTAGGGTGTTGGACTTCGAGTCCGTGGGTCCCAGGTTCAAATCCCACTCTGAGCACTTCATGGATTTGTTTCACGGAAGTCCCGAGCTATAAATCCTTCGGCTGCACTGGTAAATAGCCAACTGGTTTGCCTCCCACCAGTTGGATTTCTTAAATCAATATTTGTTTCAGTTGTTATCTAGTTCTTAGAATTGTAAAGCACTTAGAGACGTTGTAATAAGCACTACATAAGCATGTCTTAACCTTTCCTTCACCAACATCTCATTTACACTCAAACATATAACCAAACTTGAAAGACAAGCCATCATCACTGCCGAAGAATGAAAACCAGGACTTCCATTAGTTATTCCAGGAACTCTCCACTACAAAAGCCACTGCTGAAGTATATGGTGTAGACCATGAACATATCGCCTGATACCTTGATGTAACCCCCGAAGATTTCCAGTGTATAAAGACAACCATTTTGTCCAACAAAACCATCAAGCTTCGCACAATATGCGAGACACTTCAGGGTCCATAATGTCAATCACTTCTTCTGGGGTGAGTATCTTGCAACCAAGGACAACACTGGCAAACTCTTTGCCCCCCATTACTGGAAAACGTATTCCTTTTATAATATCTTCTCCAAGTATCTTTCTTTTCATATGGCCATCTGTAGCGAGTCCTTGTTTTTCACATTCCTTTACTGCCCAGACATCAACAGCCTTGAACAACTCTACCTCTCTGATTGTCAATGTATCTCTTTTGACAACCGCTTCAAGTGGCGATCTCTCAATTGTCAGGAATCCCTCTGATTTCACAGCTTCTTCGGTTTCTCTGTCAATCACTTCCCAGCATTGATCTACAAGATCTTTCTCATCATATTGCTGAGCATGTAACAGAACACAAAACACATTTCCTGCGTTCAAGTTTTCTTGCAGAAACCGAACACATTCATCAGCGAGAGAAGGTAAGATGTATTTCTTTGCCACATACAGCACTTGCATCACATTGCTTTCATTCAATTCCACCTTCTCGCTGTACATGTATCGCAGCATTTCCAACACTCCCTCGTACTCGCAGTCTGGCAGATCAACAGAGTCCGATATCTCGGCCAGTTTTCCACATAACATGGCGAAAAACACAGGACTACAAATTGACAACACAAACTTGTGGGCAGGAATCGCCATCTTCCTTTTCTTGGGCTCACCTTCGTCACTCGAGGCTCAAACAACAAGGCTTATATCGCTAAATAGATCGTTCTTAAACATGAAAATGCCTCTATTTGTGATACTTGCTTTGGTCTTTTGCCACTTTACGTCAAATACTGCCATGATTTCTCACAATTTCTATCTGTTCTCGCAAGAAGCAACTGCCAGATTTGCGCGGGAAATTTCCGTCACGCAATTCAAACAGTAGGTCCGTTTTGCGTACATATATGTACGTAAAAGCTAAAGTACCCGAAGTAAATGTATCAGATTTTGACCGAATTTGGGCTTCTGTAACTCCCCTCAAATTCATGACTAAAAATTAGATTACCAAAGGCAACACGCCGCGAGTAAACCATCATTAAGATTTTCATTCATCATGTAGAAACTGATACTATACTAATAAAGTTTTCAACTAAAAAACAGTGTTTGCAAGCCCTCAGTTTTCATCCAATAAATTTTTATTTTGACTTGAGAGGTAAGATGTCAAAAAGGCAGCTGAAAGGGATCTTCCCCACTATCTAGGGACCTTTTAGACATGTATCATAGCTCTAAAATGCTGTTATTCGATTAACTTTTCACTGTAGGATTGCTGAGAAATTCAATCCAATTATACAGTCATCATACTGGTGTTTTGAGATTGGTCAATGGTTTTTTCCATACTGCACGCCAATTGGCTGGATTTTTTCAATGGTTCCGTTTTGAAATACCCAATAAATTTATAAGATCCTTTAAGACATGTATCATAGGTCTAGAATGCCGTTATTCGATTAACTTTTTACTGTAGGATTGCTGAGAAATTCAAGTCAGTTTTACAGTCATCATACTGGTGTTTTGAGATCGGTCGATAGTTTTGGCCATACTGCGCTCCAATTGGCTGGATTTTTTAAATAGGTTTATAAGATCCTTTTAGAAATGTATCATAGGTCTAGAATGCCGTTATTCGATTAACTTTTTACTGTAGGATTTTTACTGAGAAATTCAATCCAGTTATACAGTCATCATACTGGTGTTTTGAGATCGCTCCATGGTTTTTTCCATACTGCGCTCCAATTGGCTGAATTTTTTCAATAGTTCCGCTTTGAAATACCCAATAAATTTATAAGATCCTTTTAGACATGTATCATAGGTCTAGAATGCCGTTATTCGATTAACTTTTCACTGTAGGATTGCTGAGAAATTCAATACCATTATACAGTCATCATACTGGTGTTTTGAGATCGGTCAATGGTGTTCGCCATACTGCGCTCCAATTGGCTGAATTTTTTCAATGGTTCCGCTTTGAAATACCCAATAAATTTATAAGATCCTTTTAGACGTGTATCATAGGTCTAGAATGCCGTCATTCGATTAACTTTTTACTGTAGGATTTTTACTGAGATATTCAATCCAGTTATACAGTCATCATACTGGTGTTTTGAAATCGGTCGATGGTTTTGGCCATACGGCGCGCCAATTGGCTGGATTTTTTCAATGGTTCCATTTTGAAATACCCAATAAATTTATAAGATCCTTTTAGACATGTATCATAAGTCTAGAATGCAGTTATTCGATTAACTTTTTACTGTAGGATTTTTACTGAGAAATTCAATCCAGTTATACAGTCATCATACTGGTGTTTTGAAATCGGTCCATGGTTTTTTCCATACTGCGTGCCAATTGGTTGGATTTTTTCAATGGTTCCGTTTTGAAATACCCAATGAATTTATAAGATCCTTTTAGAAATGTATCATAGGTCTACAATGCCGTTATTCGATTAACTTTTTACTGTAGGATTTTTACTGAGAAAGTCAATCCAGTTATACAGTCATCATACTGGTGTTTTGAGATCGGTCGATGGTTTTGGCCATACTGCGCTCCAATTGGCTGAATTTTTTCAATGGTTCCGCCTTGAAATACCCAATAAATTTATAAGATCCTTTTAGACATGTATCATAGGTCTAGAATGCCGTTATTCGATTAACTTTTTACTGTAGGATTTTTACTGAGAAATTCAATCCAATTATACAGTCATCATACTGGTGTTTTGAGATCGGTCAATGGTTTTTTCCATACTGCGCGTCAATTGGCTGACTTTTTTTAATAGTTCCACCATGAAATACCCAATTAATTTATAAGATCCTTTTAGACATGTATCATAGGTCTAGGATGCCGTTATTTGATTAACTTTTTACTGTAGGATTTTTACTGAGAAATTCAATCCAGTTATACAGTCATCATACTGGTGTTTTGAGATCGGTCAATGGTTTTTTCCATACTGCGCGCCAATTGGCTGGATTTTTTCAATGGTTCCGCTTTAAAATACCCAAAAAATTTATAAGATCCTTTTAGAAATGTATCATAGGTCTAGAATGCTGTTATTCGATTAACTTTTACGGACGACCATTATTCAAGCTCCCAGCCTCTTGAAGATATAAACAGTTTAGGCTAAAGGCCTTAAAAATTATAATCTTGGGTCGAGGTTTCTGCATGAGAAATGGAACAGTATAATGGCCAATCCATTTGTTATGATTCGGCGCGAACATTTGTTTTCTTTGTCATCTTGTTTTGTGTTCTACCGCTGAGCAGTAACACCCAAACTCTTAAAAATTCCCAGATGTACATGGCATGTGCTTTTCCTAAAATGGAGGATTCAGAGAAGCGCAACACTTTGTTACAGTATTTTACATGTAATGCATCTGAGAAAACAAAGGTTGGTGAAAGAAGACGAAAAGATTCAGAAGGAGAAACTGGGGCAGAATCAGAAAACAAGAAAAGGCGAACGGAAGCCTCTGAGCCTCAGCAAAACTCACGGCTTTGAAAATTTCAGTAGCAGTGGAAAACTGGTCGACCGTGGCTTAACTATTCCGAAGATACAAAGTCTATGACCTGCTCATATTGCATAGAGTACAACACCGGAGGAGGGCGAGAAGAGGGTAGTGCATTGGCTTCGAAGAAGGGGTGTACACAACATTTCGACTTGAAACACTAAGAAAACACGTAGAAAGTGCAGCACACAAGTTAGCGGTCAAAGAAAATCTTGTTCGAAATCAAAAACCAGAGGAACGGCCAATGGAATCTTGTATCCTTCGAATGGAAAAATGGAAAAGGAATAAACTACTTAATTTTACATTGATGGACAAAACACAAACAATCATTGCATGTCATTCATTTTATTTAGCTGTGCAAGTGTGTACCTGTTTAGGGTGTGACAGTTAAACCAAATCAACTCTGTTTTAGACAGAAGACAACATGGAACAAATCTGTATGATTGTCGATTTGGATGGGTATCAAGTGAACCATCAACCGTTTATTGTAAGAGAAATGGGTGTTTACAGTTTACAGCACGGGAGTTTCAGCTGGTTCTTGGAAAACAAGTTGCCTTACCTCTCGTTGGAAAAGCGAGATCGTAAAACGGTCAACTATGTCTACCATCATATTCACGGCTTACGCTTTGAATCGAGCAAGCAAGAAAAAGCCTTACCTCAACATCTGGTCAAACCCATGATGGAGTCAGCCTATCATCGTTCCAGAACGCAACACCAATATATGGTAGCTTACAAGGGAGGATATTTGGAAAAGAATCTACTAAACGAGCTACAGATTCCTTGCGTTAACTTGGAAGACTTTGGATGTCCTAAAGTCGAGAAACTCATCGCCATGGGGTTTGATGTAGGATTAACCTGCGGTCGTCACGCAAAACCCACCCACCATTGTCCCAAACAAGAAACCTATTTGTTTTACCAATGGATCCAGTCTCAAGCTTGAAACCATCTTTATCAGCAAACGTTTCGTTTGCGAATGAATACAACGGTTCCTTTAGGAACCACCAATTTTTAATAAAAGCTTATGACCAAAAGCGTAAAAATGGGGATCTAAAATAGTAGCCAGGGTTACACTTAGAAATGGGAAGGTTTCTTCTTCAAAAAATCCAAGATGGCAGCTAGGGTTCGAAAAATTCTAGGGTTGAAGTCGCTTCGCTCCTAGCGATAGCGGGGAGAACTAAGTAGGGAAATAAGTAGGGCGAACCCGCTTCGCGGGTTGAGATCGCTTCGCGATCACGAGGGCGCATACCTACTGCGCATGCGCATTGCCTCGCTTTCATGTTAGGATCGATTGGGTTCGATTGAAAAAACTTTATCCTACTTAATTATGTATACCGCCAGAGTAGCCCCCTTCTCGCGGGGTTCGAAACTTACAGACCCTACCTTGATGAATAAATTATCCCTATTTAAGCCCCCTACTCTTCTATTGTGCTGAACAAAATGACTGGTTTAATCGATACAACATACATTAAAAGCTGTTATTGTAAAAGTTTCAAGCCATAAAGTAAAATGGCGGCTCTACAAGCAAAGAACTAAATTAAAAGATCTGAAAATATCCGATGTATTTCCAAGTTACGCGAACGCCACGTTGGAAGAACAGCGGATCCTCATCAACGAAAACCTCACGGACCACAGACGAGAATTATTCTGGAAGGCGAATAACATGAAGAAAGACCATGTGATCATCAGTGCTTGGACACTGGATGGAAAACTTTTCATGAAAAATTCACCAGATGGAAAGCCAGTAAGAGTTTATTGTGAGAGGGACTTAGAAGAACTTTAAAAGTCTTCTTAATACTTTTTTTTGGAAGTATTTGTAGTGTTCCATTTGTAAGAAAGAAGGTTCACTGCTCAATACTTTTTTTTATTCGCAGCTGAAAACTTATTTACTTATTTATTTGATTTTGATTTGCGTTTATCTCTTCAAGTGCTACGGTGCTATTTTTTCCTTTTTTCGTTAAATCCAAATTAGCAATCACTTTTTTATTCTTTTGTTTTAGTTCTCCTATTGTATGATCATGTCATCCATCAAGATTTTGTCACTTAACGTGAGAGGGCTACGTCTTCAGGTCAAGCGAAGGGCACTTCGCATATCTCAAAAACCAGAAAGCTGATTTCTGTTGTTTACAGGAAACATTTTCTCAAAAAGTGGATGAAAATACTTGGTGTCAAGAATGGGGTGGTAAAATTATTTTTTCCCATGGTACTGAACACTCAAAGGGAACTTGCATATTATAGAAGCTAAATTCTGCATGTCTCCTAAAAAGTTTATCGACTGATCCAAATGGCAGATGCGTCTTCAGTAAAATTAGCATTGCTGATGAAGAACTATTTATAGCATCAGTGTATGCTCCAAATGACCACCAACTTCAGCTTTTACTCAAGCTTTAAGCCAAACCATTGTCTTGGTATCTAATACCTCTAAACTAATTATCACAGGTGACTGGAACACAACTCTTCACTCTATTCATAAACGTGGTGGGGCTCAATGGAAAGAAATTGGTTATAGAAACTCAATTATCTCCCTCATGGAAGAACTGGGTATTGTTGATGTTTTCCGTGAGCTGCACCCAAACAAAAGGGCTTATTTCTGTGAATCAAAAGTGCTCAAACTGAAACCAAGGATTGACTTCTTTCTCATTTTGCATTCTTTCATTTCAAATGCTGAAAAAGCGGAAGTTCGTTCGTCGATCGCATCCGACCACAAACCATCATTCTTCGTCTCCAAATCGATAATTCGATGAAACGTGGACCGGGTACATGGAAGTTTAATAATCTGTTACTAGGAGATAATGATTACAGACTTCTTATTAATGCGTTTCTACCAATTATTCTGGAAAAATACAAAGACGTAGAGAGTAAAAAAACTGCTATGGGAATTAATAAAAATGGAAATTCGTTCTGAAACAATCAAGTATTCCAAAGCTAAAAGGGAAAAGCTCAATAACAGAGAAAATCTTCTTCAGCAGGAAATTGAAGCAGTTATCCAACAGACTCAGGAAAAATTGTTCTCCTTCCTGTGGAAACACAAGAAGGATAAGATAAAGCGACAAGTTCTCTTCCAACCTCTATCTAAAGGCGGTCTAAACTTCCCACGTTTTAGAACTGTTGTGAAGGCTTTAAGGCTTAGTTGGATTTTTTCAGATACACTAATATTTTGGTATTAAAACAGGAAGAAGAGTGTATGAAAAGTTTGTTAACAACACCACCATTGCATAAATTTTGCATAGTATTTAAAGACTTGACACTAGAAAAATCCCAAACCTTGCGCGTGTAGCATTTATGCGTCGTCAGAGGAACGTCTAGTTTTGCAAAAATAAAAGAATGATCGCTGTTAGCTGGAGGGCTGAGTGTCCCAGAGTTAACAAAGAAGCCCGGAAAATTAGTTATAATTAACTTCATGCTCGCAGTGATAGCCTGTATTCGCTTTGAAAACCTTTTTTTCTGAAATTGTTTTTCCTCGAATTGTTGCCTCAGCCCTCTCTCACAGATGGTATTTGGAGTCTTTTCCACTTAAAACGTAGAAAACATTTTTTCAAAGTTTGCTGTACTAATAATAGATCTGAGCCACCTTAAACTCAATTCGCCAACATTGTTGCTAATACTGAGAGTTGCGTTCATGATTTTCACTGGTACAGAGTCGGTACAAGTTGTGGCGCTTCCACACCCCCCGCCATCCCCACCCTCTGGTTACACCTACGGGAGCAATACGCTTCGTTATATTCAGATTCAAATAGAGAAAATGTCACAAATACATTCACGTCTTCAAGTATTTTATTTTCTTACAATCAGAAAAAAAGTATTTAATTTATTTACAGAGTTTTGTCTCCTTGTCTCTTGTGGAATCTTATGATAATTGTCTCCGCGCATATGGGTGGCTTTGACGTTCCCACCAGGACTTAAAAATGGCGGGTGATGACTTCTGAAGATGATGGGGCGCGAGTCCTGGGTACCACAATAAAAAATGTTCCAGGCATCGATAGTTTCGATAGGTGTAAGAAGCGTAGGTACATCTCACATAACATAGATATCCACAATCTCTTAGAAAAACAAGATAAGAAAATACGCACTAAAGTTATGGGCTTAGAGGGTCACCCGCTGTATAACATGTTTCCGGAGGTTAAGAACACCAAATACGAGCTTAGAAGAAAGTCGGCCGTGAAACCTAAAATAAACACGAAGCGCTTCATGAGCTCTTTTATTAACCGCCTTACTTTTAAATACAAGTTAGCTGATTTATTTCATTAGAATAATAGTGTTAGTTTATGTAATGTAGCTTGCCTTTTACCATCAATTTTTGTAACATAGGATATGTGTGTTTATCTTATGAAATAAAGACTTATTTTTGTTATTATTTGTTTGTTTGTCTTTGTTTGCGACCTTATTCTCCACCATCCTGTGAATGTAGGCTTAAAGATATATGAGCTAAGGAATGTATAGTTTGAAAGACTAGTTTTTTTCAAATGCGAAGAGTTCTTCAAATTCATTTGAAAAAGGTCCAATGGTTAAAAATGACCCCCGAGGAAGAATTTTAAGCTGAATACCCCCTGCCATCCGGATTTCCAGAGCCCTCGACCCCCCATCCCGCGAGAATTTCCAGCTTGCCATCCATCGGGGAGGCGTGGATTTCTTCTGGAATAACCCAATAAGTTGATATTACTACTGTAGCTTCGACCATTCTCTTCTGAACCTCTTTCTTGTTAGCCTCTGCTTATACCTTTTCATAGTTCCTGAGTCTTCGGGTGACAGCTGTAGCCCAGGACCATCCCTGGCATAAGTGAGTTGTAACTTGCACCACACATTTTAAGGTTCAGACCATTGGCTCTTTGCATAGGGCAAATTTTCTTGCAACAAGATTCCATGCTTAATATATGTAAATATGTTACAAAAAGTTATTTTTGTTTCTTTGTAAATGACATCACACCTCCCACCTCCCAATGATGCCTATTTAACAAAGGGGTGTAGAATGCTAGACCTCACCCAAAAGCATATCCTAACCTGCCCCCCTCTCCATACACTTGTCAAAAACCTATAGTGGAGATCTCATTCACAGGATTTTTGTTTGGCTATTTTTAGCTGAAATTACTGGAAATATGAAGGAAAGGTTTCTTTCTTTTTTACATGATACTGCGTGCGTGTACAATAATAAATACCTGATTTCGATAAAAACTCAGACTGCATTATTGCCACAGTCCTGACTCTTTGTAGTTCCGCTGTTTTGCTGTGGGCTTTTCTTTTGTCTTATTGAGGATGGAACTGTAAACTTGCTGGAACAAACCGAGTGCATGATTTTCGGAAAATTACTTCATTTCTTTTGTAGCCTGTGAGCAAACTCTCAGGCTATTATTTCTTTTGGGTTGTACAGATGCTGCCCTCCGTTTGAGTAATGTGCAGTTAGCGCCCTCTGAAAATGGTGCACCAATTCACTAAATACAGGTTTACCTGAAAATTATCATTGTCTTATTGGCATAAGCTTCCAATATTATGCATGTAGCTTGAAAATGTTAATAGTAGAAAACAATTATGTGTCAGTGGAACCATAATAAATCTATGATACATGTAATTTTCAAAGTGTTAGGGTCACTCTAGCACATTTTTTTCCTCTTATTTATTTTTTACCAGCACCTTTCCATGTTGACATGATATGACCAACATTATTGACTAAGATAAATGGAAGGGGAACGTGCAACTTCCAATTTATTCAGTCTTTCTACATTAATCTACATGTCTGTAATAGTAATATTTATAATGTCAGAACATTGTTTTGTAAAATAAATCATCTTTTCGTGTTTGGTGGCAGTTCTTCAAACCATATGTGCGATCGCTTTATTTTCCTTGAACCTTCTTCCTAGACAAACAAGTGCCTTTCAGGGGTAGAGTAAGGTAGGAGTTTTGCTGCTGTCTCCCCCCGCAGGTCGCTGCAGGGAGGTAATTTGATAATAGGCCAGGCTTTAAAGACAAAAAAAGCACATGGAAAGATGGCGGTATGGATCTAAAGTCAGATATTGGTAAAAAGGGTGACGGGCCTGCGCAACTCCAGCACGCATTTTACTTTTAAAATGGCTTTAAAATTTAAGCCAGTAGTTGTAACTGCAGTTTTGCAGTTTTATGAGTATTGGTTTTAAGGTAGGCACTGCTGGGTGATATTGCATTACAAAGAGCACAACCAACCCTCTAAATGTGAATTGTTATGTTTCGTTCCAAACACCATACATTCTTTGGGTTCGGTGAACTGCCCACTGGATATCAAAACTATTGACACTATTTGATTGCAGGTTATTGAAAGGAATTAGAAAGAAGATGTTCTACGCTTAAAGAGCCAGTGTCACCCAAAAGGCTTTGCGCGGTTGTGTTTTTGTTTTGAAGTTTGGCTGGTGCGTTTGCCGGACGTTTCGCAAATTATACCCTGCCGCACTGGCCTTTCAGCAAGCTGATATTTACAGTAGTAGCCTCTTAAAATAGTAATATCTTCCTCGCTAGATGTTACCGGAGAAAACAACTCTAGATCTGACTTTGTAGTCACACGTATGGAGCTTTTATAACAACCAATCGATCGATCTATCTCGATGGATGTAAAACCAGAGTAGCCACTTCCACTCGATATAAAAATAACAAGACAAAAACAAGTAGCAAGAATATTGACGTCTTCATCACTAGATGTCAGTGGAGAACTACTCAAGATCTGACTTTGCATTCAATGCATATACAAGGATCTATCACGGTCCGATCGATTGATTGCGTGATCGATCGCATTGACCGATGTCGATGGATGCAAAACCAGAATAGCCACTTACACTTTTTGTAAAAATAAAACATAGACAGTGAACACAAGAAATAATTAAGCAAAACAGCACAAGCTCATTACCATAAGCATTATTTTGGAGCAAGCCCGTAGCTACTGTTATTTGTGGTAAATCAACGTTCCTTTTGTTTTCAATCGGCAATGAATGTGGCACTATTTTGGCAAATACAGTGTCAGTACTATTGCTGAAACAAGTAGATGTTTTTCTTTCCCTCCGCTACTGATACACAGACTCCCTCAGCTGTACAACTTTGGCAGAGTGCGGAAGACTCGGCCTTCGCCTCAACTTTCCTGAACCCTACGAGGCATTCAATTTAAACATCTCCTTCTCCACCGCAAAAACACTTCAGAATTCGGAAATATACAATGAAGTCGATACGACAACACTTAAATGTGAAGTCAAAATTTACACTAGTGCTTTCGGATCACTAACGGCAGCAATGGAAGAAGATACACATCAGACTTCATGACAATCAAGAAAATGGCGTATTTTTCATATATGAAAAATGTACCTTGGCGCGCAAAGCACTTTGGGTGACACTGGCTCTTTAAGATCTCGTGATCACTGTGAGCAGAAGTACGATGATTATGCGAACATACCGTTAAAATGTGTAAACTACTGTTAAAAAGATCATTATTGCCATTCTCTTTCTGCCATAAAGGCAGTTTCGGTCTTAAGGAGAAAACGAAAGCGGTTGGTGGTCTAGGAAGGTTAAAATAAGGGAGATTGCAAAATGTGCGACCCCCTGTAATAGACCCTCTTTAAAGAGTCATTGGAACGAAAAAAAGTCATTTCATATTATCTTCAAAAACAATCGAACTTTCAATTCACAGAAATTCTGACCTTAACAATTCATATGCAACCTTAACAAACGGAAAATCTGAGGTCTACTGAAGTCTTATCGTCAAGAAGAGCCACCACAGCAGTCAACAAAACAATGCCCAAAACATTTTGGAAAACAATGCCCAATTGCCGTCAGAAGGAATTGAACTGAACGTTCATGTGAGGGTGACGATGCAAACGCCTCTGCAAGCAGGCAGAAACCGGTCCCCAATTATGTGCAAAAATGTGTTTCATCTTCCGCCATTTTGAATTTGCAACGGTCACCATTTTTGCGTGCATGTACTGCAGTTTTTCTGCCCTGTCGCTTTACACCTTGTAATAAGAGTAAAAAAAAGAGATACACAAATTAGGCCTAACATGCATGGAACTCTCGTGGGCAGTAAACTAAAACAGCAAAAATAACTAAACACAAATTAAGGATACTCAGTCTGTCAGTAGGAGTCCATGTTGTGCATTTATTTTGTAGGATGGGGACATCCAGGGTTTGAGATAGTGGAGGACTGGACCTACCATTCCCTATACATGTTAATCCTGGCTCCTGCCCGTTTTGCTGGACCCACTTCTTTGTGCCTTTTCCATTGCAGTCATGCTTCCCACCTCCTCTTTTCCTGCTTCACATAGTCTTCCATACCATTTTTCTCCCATGTTCAGAAAACTCAACTCAACAATCCCCCCTCCCCCTGACCCGCATATGCTGGGCTGTTAGACAACATTGCAGGAAGTGAATAGGAGGTTTTGGTTTGAGACTTCACTAGGTTGATCTCTGCATTGTTGTGGGGGTTTTTTTTCGTAGACAAGAAACTTTACTTCATGTTGTCTACGCCCCCCCCCCCCAAGAACCTCCCTGTAACAAAATGTGGGGGATCCCTATATGGGACTAGCATCCCATTGGAGTAAGTATTATGCCCCTAGCTGCTTCATGCTATGGAAACCGGGTTGGGCTCTGGGACCAATATTTTGATTCACTGGCTTGTAAGGCGTGACTTTTTTCTATAATGTATTTCTTAACTCTTGAGCCTGTGGGTGAAATCCTCTAGTGCACGCAATTAAAATCGGTAGAGCAGTATACTCTACGGTGTACTGTTTATAGCCAGTACATTGTGTTTGCTCTCTTTTGAGGCTCCAATTTGTTGTTGTTTCACAGGTTTGTCCTGAGGTAAAAAATTGATGTACAAACATGTCACAAAAACTCCCTGAACAAAATGATCATTTTTCCTCCACTGCAGTTTTTTTTGTTAGAAGGTTGGTTCTTTCCACACAATTGAAGGGGTTGCATTTTCTGTGTAAAAGAAAAACACAAAACATAGTTGTGTGCCATAATTAGGCCCTTCGGAAAGGGGTCGCAAGTTGACAACCTGTGATAACTTGCAACTTTCCTCACTTACGGCTCGGGTGTTATTTATGTTCACCTTGATCAAATAGTTTTTTTTTTTGCCCAGACACAAGTAAGTGCAAGCTACTCTTAGCAGTGTTGGCTTACATGTAGATATGAGCTGATTTAAAACAATAGTACTTACACTTAAGTCGTGCTTCATCTTCTTTCAATTGGATGAGTCACAGTCATTTGATTGGCATGGTTGCTTTCTTGATAAAACGCAACTGAACCTTAGATGAAAACATGCACCGTACCTTCTACGCATTGCTAAGTAAAACTGCTTGCAAATAGAAATACGTAAATGACTGTCCACGTTGTGAAATGGGTAATCTTCGTAGCGGAAATATCCATGGGCATCTTCCAGTAGAAAGGTGACATATTTGCATGAATAACATCTGTATAGATTAAAAACGGTGTGACAATGGCCTTGGTAGACTATTTCTACTGGCAGTTGGTATTTGACTTTCTTGAACCTAAAGACCTTGTTGCTGTCGCTGGAGTGTGTCATTCATGGCGGAGGTTCGTGTTTCAAGGAAATTACTCGAGGAAGCAAATTCTGTCAAAATGAGCTGAACTGGACATAGCGAACACTGAGAAACTATACCACAAACTCCTGCTACAGATCTTTGTACATCTTAGCAGCATAAACCTGAGCGCAACTACAATCTTTACGAAGAAGTTCCGCCATCTCATTATGATTTATGGCAAAATAACAAGGGAATTCTTCTGCGCACCCCTAAGCGTTTCACAAAAGTTACCATGGGGGATCGATCATTTATGGCGGCAGTGCAGTAGTAATGTGGGTCACTATAAGTAAATTTATGCATAAACCTAGAACAATGGGGAACCCGCGAAGCGGGTTGAACCCTAAGTCGCGAAGCGGGTCTAACCCTAACTTGATTTGGGTTGTTAACCCTAGTCCGCCATGTTGGATTTGAACGCTAACTTTATTTCTTAACCCTAACTTGAAGTCCGCCATTTTGGTTTCTTCTTCGTTCGCCATTTTGTTCCTTCGCCTGGAAGGTTTCTTCTCCATTTTGTTTCTTACGAAGCAAAGCTTCTAAGCCGCAGGTTTCTTCTTCGGCCGCCATATTGGTTTTGAAGTCTCTTTGAGACTGAAAGTCTCTGTGAGACTTACAAGAAAAAAGAAAAAAGAATTTGGTTGTTGCTGCTGGATTCGAACCTGCAAGATTAGAAGAATAAGAATTAGTAACCTATTACCTACCCGATTGCGCCACGCCGCGGCGGGCTGAAAGAGGAAGATGATTTGTCGGAGTGATAAATAAAAACAACGTTCTAGGTTTATTCGAGATGGCCGTAAGCCCCCAGTGGAGCGAATGCGTCTCCCGCTGAATAAACTCTAGTCCGCTGTATTTTCTTATAGGGACATCAAACTCTTATATTTGATGTTTATTTTTTATTCTCAACCTTGTGGGATGCAGAATAGCGCAGGGGAAGCCGCTCATAACCCAGAGGTTTGAAACTATTTTTGTTTTTCTATATCAATCGAAAATGAATCGATTGTGCAAAACTATCGTTTTGCTTTGTTATCTCTTACGCAAAAATTCTTTTGCTAATATTTTGATCATAGACTTTTATTAAAATTGTTGGCTCCTAAAAGAGCCGTTGGTTTTTTGTCTTGAGTTAGTAAGGTACAATCTTTTTCTCTTGAGTTATCTTGTTAATGTAGGCTTCGGTCGTAGGGTTTAATTGTCGTGTTTCGTAGAGGCAGACAAATGGTCGAACAGGACGTTGACAGCGAACAAAACGATGCCAGATCTTCTTTCCTTCTTTCTTGGTTTTCTGTTGGTAAAGACGAGCTACGTACCACTGCTCTGTGTCTGCGTCGTAGACAAAGGTCTTTTTCTTTAACAGGATAGCTGCTTGAATCAGGATGCCAGTAGCATGATATAAATGATAGCGTTTTGGATCTAATAAACCAAATCCACAGACAACATCTTCGTTTTGAAAGGTTTGTAACATAACCTGAAAAACTTCCAACGAAATCAGAGGAATTTTAAAACCAAAATAAACATTGATTTGGTCAAAAAGATCTTTAGCCTGCATGGTGAAATGAATGAATGTGTTGGAAAAAACATCTTTTAAGAGGTTGAGTTATTGCGCCGCAACTCTTTGTTGTTTCAACCATTGAAAAAATAAAAATGTTTCGTGTTTGGGACAATGCACCATCTTGAATAAATCCTTTTTATGATGTCCGCAACAGGTTCCCTCGTATTGACTCCAAAGTGAATCGGCTTTCGGACAACCGAACTCTTCTAAATTAATCGAAGGTAATCCCATCTTGTCAAGGAGATCTTTTTCTAAATGACCGCCTTTGTAAGCAATAAGTCCACCGCGGTAGAGAGCTCGAATAACCGCTTCTAGATCTCTTTGCGGTAAAGCGACTTCTTTGAAGCTCGCCTCAAAGCGCAAACCATGAATATGTTTATAAACAAAATTGACCGTTCGCCGATCTTTATAATTTAAATCTTTGTAGCGCACGCGGGAATAAAAATGTTGACTGTCATTTTCGCCTCGGATCGTACACCATCCTAATTCTCGAGCGATAAAACCACTGGAAAGAATAAACCCTTCCAGATCAATAATCAATGTGATCTCCTCCATGTCTTTTCCCAAAATAATTTGTTATCAACCGCTTTGTAATCTATATGATAATCCATCGGGCTTGTCCTAACACGCCCGCTTCACGTCACAATAAGACTACACCCATTTCAAAAGATCTGTACGTCACAATAAGACTACACCCAATTCACGTCACAATATGGTTTGTTGTTTTTCTACGCACGCGCAAAAACCTGAGGTTATTATAAAAACTCGTGGATTTTGAGTCATTTCATCCACGACCTTGAGTCAACCAACAACAACAACAGCAACGAGATTCCCAACACAAAGCAGCAAGACAAGCTTGAAGACAAGACTTTGACGCTTATTAGCCACGCATTTGGACCTAAATCGTAAGTATCCTTTTAAAATTTTTACTAGATATCCCAATTGGTAGAAAGATTTTTCTTAAAAAGCCAACGAGTGCGAGGAAGCGTAGGTTCGTTGCAAGTCGACATTCGCCTCAAGTTGTGAACTTTGTTGAACAACCCAAAGCGTGTTAGCACTTATCAACAACCACTACTGAAAACTCAAACCGTTGACTTTTTTAAAGAAAAACCTCTGTTCTTAAAGTGTCTTTAAGTAAGTAGACAACCATTTGGCGTAAGGGATTTCTTTTCAAAATCAACACAGTTCAACCCGTGTTCGTTGTTTAGTTAACAGCCGCACCTGTTGCGTGTTCAACTTCGTCAACAACTGTCACAGAGATCTGGTTGACTTTGCTTAAGAAAACCTGAATCTTTCTAAAGTGTCTTTAAGTAAATAGAAAACGAGTATCAGTTTGTTTCACTAAAAACAACCTTTGAGCGAGAACTGAAAATTAGCATACGAACCAAAACAACCGAAAATTAGCATACGGACCAAAACAAAGTTATAATTCTCTTGCTTTGAAAAAGCGACGACTGGAAATTACCATACGAACCAAAACAAACGAAAATTAGCATACGAACCAAAACAACGTTATAATTCTCTCGCTTTGAAAAAACTCTTAAACCGTACGAAAGCTTTTAAAGCGTACACAAAACTGATACCCGGGTTTTCCTTAACTTGTAGCCAAGTATGGATGCGTACGATCATTTTTTCGACAACGATGAGGATCTCGTGGAGGCTCTGGAGGCCTACGAAGACGCCGAATTTGCCGATCGGGCTATGGCGTTATACCAGTTACGTGAGGAGCAACGCGATTTTCAAAGGAATTTGATTCATCAACACGGAGGAGCCGTGGAACCTGACCAGCCGGGTCGTTTTGTATTTAATCTTCAACCCATCTCTACGGATGTTAATCGTCGCTTCGGTTTGTTGGATCGCCGGTATGCTGTAAACCTTCAGCAAGAAGGAAACATTATCGACAATATCACCCCTGCTTTGCGTGATGCCCTAGAAAGAGCTATGAGGCAAGTCGTCGATGACCCTAACCTTGGCGATAACTATCGGGTCTTTTTTGACTTATTCTCAGATCGATTAGCGCATGGAACTTATCGTGGGAACGGTATGAGAGTTCAAGATTTTCGCGAAGGAGGGCCTAGCGTGGATGCCGTATTTGAGCGACTTCAGCAAACTTTGAACTCAAACGAATCATTCGCGATGGATGATACGTTTCAAATGGAAGTTATGGTCGTCCGTCCACCCAACTGTCAAGGAAGTGGGAAAAAATTGAAGAACAAACCTGGCTATCAGAAACTGAACGACTTTGTGGTTAACAAGAAAAGAATTGTGCCTATCCGTAACAAGGATAATCTCTGTGGTGCTAGAGCCGTTATGACCGCCAAATACATCGTCGACGAAAAACATCGACAGCAGCAGAATCCAAATTACAAAGACCCAAGGCTTCAGAGCATGAAAAAGGGAGGACGTATTCAAGAAATGCTTGCCAAAGAACTACATCAACAGTCAGGCGTCCCTGAAGGACCCGTCGGACGGGATGAACTCGCCAAATTTCAAGAGTATTTGGGTTCCGGCTACCGCCTGATCGTTGTCTATGGAGAAGAACGAAATGCTTGCCATGCCTTTTCTCCCTATTCAGAAAACCAGAGGTTAATCATTCTGTATCATAACAAGGAACATTATGACGTCATTACTTCGCTACCGGGGTTCTTTAACCAAACCTACTTCTGTCCCTACTGCTTAAAGGGGTACAACAATGAAGGACATCACCGTTGTGAGAGTCTGGAAAACAAAGTATGCTCCTGCTGTCGCCAGCCCAACTGCTCAGGCTTCGCATCACACGTACCACAAAAGTTGAAAGCCACAATTCCTTGTCACCACTGCAGGCGCTTCTTCTTCAATCAGGAATGTTATGACAATCATACCCGTTTTACCTTAGCTCGGCAACTAAAGCCTGAAAACTCCGTCTGTCTTAATGTCCGTCGTTGTAAACATTGTGGAAAACAATCAAACTCGTTTAAAGCTGTTCGCGCCCATCAGTGCGGGACTAGCCAGTGTCCCAGCTGCGAAAAGTACGTCAAAGCCTCGGAACACAAGTGTTTTATTCAGCCAGACAGAAAAAGGAAAAGACAACAAGAAAATGAGAGAGAAGTGCGTGCCCGTCTAGATGATGAGTTTGCCATCATAGAAGCCATGGAAAATGCAGAAGGTGAAGAAGAAGGAAAAGAGGAACAAAAAGAGCCGCTGCATGTCTATTTTGATATAGAGGCCATGCAGCACCGAGGGAATCATGAGGCTAATCTACTGGTATACCAATCCAGCGAAATGGTGAACGCTAGAGTTTTATCAGGCCCGAATTGTGTGGAACAATGTTTGGATGAATTGAAACTACTAACCGAGGAAAACACACGACAAGTTTACGCCCTGGCCCATAATCTTCAAGCGTATGACGGGTATTTTATTATTCAAAAATATTACGAACATGGACAAGAAGTTCATCAAATCCGATGTGGAGCAAAAATTATGTCACTTACCCACTTCAACATCCGCTTCACAGACAGCCTCAACTTCTTCGCAATGCCTTTATCCGCGTTTCCTACTACTTTTGGTTTGGAAGAAGCAGCCAAAGGCTTCTTTCCTCACCTCTTTAACAGGCCCGAGAACCAGGATTACGTGGGACCCACTCCTGACGCCAAATTCTACATGACTGAAACCATGTCCTTGGAAAAGAAAGCCGAATTTGACGAGTTCTACGAGCAAGCATCCAAACCCGTTGTACTCTTTAATTTTAAAAAGGAACTCATTCGCTACTGCAAGTCTGACGTAAAACTACTCAAAGAAGGTTGCGAAACCTTTCAGAAACTTTTCTTGGAACATAGCGGGTTCAACCCCTTCGAGAAACTAACTATTGCCTCGGCGTGTAATCAGGATCTCCGCAACAATTGTATGTATGAAGACACGATCGCCACGGAACCTGCCTACGGTTGGGTCGGCCTCAAGGGAAATGCGTCCAAGGAATCGCTTGAATGGTTTCACTGGTTGAACCATTGTAAAAGAAAAGAAGTATTGGAAACCATGAGTGAAGAAGATTATCAGGTACACGAACTTATGGAGATTTACGATACGGACTACCAAAACCCCCTCAAAAAAGATCACATTCAACACGCTGGAAATGGAGGGGAACAATTTATTCCGGCCATCCGTACATCTGTCGACGGCTACTGTCAGGAAACGAACACTGTTTATCAATACCAGGGTTGCTTCTGGCACGGGTGCGAAGCCTGCTACCCAAACAGAACGGAAAAGCATTTCAGACTGGACGACCGCACGATGTACGAAGTTCGCGAAAAGACGCGTGAAACTATTACCAAACTTCGAAGTGCCGGGTACAACGTGGTTCAAATGTGGGGCTGCGAATGGTCCAAACAAAAACAAGAAAACCCAGACTGTGTGAATTATGTAAAAGACCTCAACTTCGTCGAACGACTCAAGCCTAGGGATGCCTTCTTCGGAGGCCGCACTAACGCAGCCAAACTCTACCACAAAATCAAGCCGACTCAGAAAATACATTACATTGACTTTACTAGCTTATACCCATTCGTCAACAAAAATTCAAGATATCCCATCAAACATCCCGAAATCATCACAAATCCAGACACTACAGACATCTCAGATTACTTCGGACTCATCAAGTGCAAAGTTCGCCCACCTAAAAAGCTCTATCACCCGGTCCTACCTAAACGTGCAGAAGGAAAGCTGTTGTTCCCACTCTGTGATGCCTGCGTGAATGAAGAAACTAAGAAGCCCTATCGTCAGCGATCCGCCGTGTGTAAACATTTGGATATTGAGCGAGAGTTTACCGGAACGTGGTGCTCGCCAGAGCTGGA
Source organism: Siderastrea siderea (assembly GCA_964030785.1). Taxonomy (NCBI): domain Eukaryota; kingdom Metazoa; phylum Cnidaria; class Anthozoa; order Scleractinia; family Rhizangiidae; genus Siderastrea; species Siderastrea siderea. The sequence goes on along the minus strand of OZ034971.1, from coordinate 45,202,775 downwards.
AAAGGCAGTAGACATGGGGTACGAGATTATTACGATCTACGAGGTGTATCATTTCAGCGAAACTAAAGTAGGATTATTTGACAAATATGTCAATAAGTGGTTGAAGGTGAAGCAAGAAGCTAGCGGGTGGCCGAGTTGGTGTCAGACTGAAGAACAAAAACAACAATACATTGCAGATTACCAAGCCAAAGAGGGGATTCAGTTGGAATACGGGAACATTTCAAAAAACGCTGGTCTTCGTTCACTCGCCAAGTTGATGCTGAACTCAATGTGGGGGAAATTCGGGCAGAAGCCAAACAAAACACAAGTGCAGCAGTTTACGGACCCCATTCACTTCCATGATTTTATTAGCAGCGATCAACTGGACATCCATAAAATTCAAATACATAAGAACAATGAGAACGTGGTGGAGGTATTCTACAGCAAGCAAATCGAGGATATGGATATTCAGCCTAATCTAAACATTTTTATTGCGTGCTTCACAACATGCTATGCCCGTCTACGACTCTACGAAGCATTGGAGATGTTAGGCGAGCGTGTTCTTTATTACGACACAGACTCGATCATCTACGTTCAAAACTTAGATGATCCCGACGAACCGCAGCCAGTCCTGGGAGATTATCTGGGGGACTTTACAAATGAACTTAAACCGCCTACTGATTATATCACTGAGTTCGCCTCCGCTGGACCTAAAAACTACGGTTATGTGACGGCTGCTGGTAAGACGGAGTGCAAAGTCAAAGGATTTAGTTTAAACACTGAAGGATCACGATACATTAACTATGAACTTTTACGGGACAATGTGAAAAAGGAAATTGAACATCCGCTGTACCATCCTCGCAAGAACCAAATGTTAACTCGCCAGTATCCTGTCAAGCGGACTTATAGGATTGTACGCGATCCCGCGACCTTTGAGCTGGAAACTCGCGAGGAAATTAAAAACTATCAACTCGTTTATGACAAGAGGGTCATCGATAGGAACACATTCATGACTTATCCTTATGGATATTTTTAACGGAAAGATAGGCGAGCCAGTAGACACGGAGTAGATAGGATGGACTTGTAGGTATGTTGTAATTTTAAGGAAAAGTTTGGTAAGACAGTTGACACGGATTAGAAAAGTCGGATTGTAAATAGTTTTAAAATTTTGGACGGATTGTAAATAGAAATTGGTTGTAAATAGGACCATTAGGGTCTTTTTAGAATAGTCTTTTAAAATTGTATCCTCTTGGGGTATTCGACCCATGTCTTGTAAATATATTGTAACTAGATTTTAGGGGTAGATACCACTAGGGTATGGGATGTAATTAGGTTTTTAGAATAAACACATTTGGCAGATTTTTTAAACAGGGCTGGTTTATTGAGCTCAAAGTTTTATTTTCTTTTTAGTTTGCATGATACGTTTTACAATTTTTTCCGTTTTAGTTTTCTTCCCGGGTAAAGCATCAATCGCTTTAATCATTTTCGTGTCCGCTTTCCACTTGTCTTGTAAATTCTTGGCTTTATCATAATCGATATCATGTTGTTTGGCAATTTTATCTAACCGATTAATTCCTGGGTCGCCTCTAGCCAGTCGTTTCTTGAGTTTGGTTCCAGGTCCTAAATATTGATAACCCGGCCAGTGAAATTCAATTCCTGTTTTCGCTAAGGCTTTTTGCACATCAAAGGCTCCTCCTTGTTGAATCCCTAAGGGCTTTCGTCGTACTCGAGTTGTCTTCTTAGTTTTCGTCCGGCGCCCCATTCTTCCCATCCGGGTCTGGGTTGTAGTTTTTCGACTTCGGTTTGCCGTTTTCGTTTCTTAGGTTTCGGGTTGGTTTCGTCAGGACGGGTTGGAAGTAACCTTCTTCTCCCAGTACTCGGTTTGGGTACTTTCGGTGTTTTCGTCTTGGGTGTTTTGACTTTAATCCTTTTTATAGTCTTGGGTGGGATAGGGTCTCCTTCGTCCTCGCCTTCCTCTCTGATTCGTTTGGTTAAATGACCCAATTCTCTTGACAAGGGCTTAATGTTGGCGTTGATGATAGAGGGTGAGTACCCAGAAGCGAGCCATAAATTTTTTTCCGCGGCTAATTTGGCGGCTTTGGTGAGTTGTGAATTATCCGTAATTTCATCTCGATATGATTCAATCAGTTCCTCCCATACTTTGGCTGGTACTCTATAAAATCCCTCCATTTTCTTTCGCAGCAAAGCGTCTACTAAAAATGGTCTTGTTGGTCAAGCTTTTAAAGCCTAAGATAAGCATACACAGACCAAGTCGTGTAAATCACGAAACAATTGATTACCTTTAGTCTCCATGAGCATCTGACGACGTTTTTTCACCGAATGTTGACGTTTTCGTAGTTCTCTCAAAATCTGTTTATGTTTTCTCAATCGGGCCATCAAACTAGGATCCACACTCACATTTTGTTTCAATAAGTTTAAAATGACTTCACTCAACATATTAATTTGATCTTTAGTGTCTGTAACAATAATTTTCGTCTTGAGATTTGACTAGGTTGATCTGCCAACGCTTTGAAAAAAGGTTTATGTTGTTCTAAACGCATCATCGTCGTCGTTTATAATGTCTAATATTATCTGTAATTCCTTTGAAGGCTTGACCCGCGAGTTTACCTGCTGCTGTGGTAAAAGTAGGAGCTGGTCCTGCTAACAAAAAACTAGCGCCGTAAGCCAATTTATCCACTAAACGTGGCTTTCTTCGACGTAATGCGCCTCCTCGCTGAAAACTTTTTGACATCGTGGGTAGGGTGTGGGTGGTCTTTTATAGTTATCCACTTCACAAGGGTCATACTTGTTTTTATAGGCTTCTGACACTCGAGTCGGAATCGGTGGGGCTAAATCCACAATGATATCATCCAAACCTGGTCATTTTGATAATAAAACTTTGAAGGGAATCCGTGTTATTTTCTCTAAGACTTTGTCGTAATTCATTCAAGGCTTTAGCATAGGTAGTATAAGCAAAGGCACTCATTCTCAGTTTATGTCGATATTGTTTAAACTCGTTCCATCCTTTGACAAACGTACCTGCTGTCGCTAAGACGGCTACTAAAATAGAATTGTGAATGATAGGACCCACAATCATACCTGTTGCCACTAAAAGCAAAGCTAAAGCATTCAATACGGTATACATCCATTTGAAATAACTCCATCGTTGTTTATACGTCCACCATTGACCATGATAAAATTCAAACAAGGTTTTTAGTCGTGGATCCATGGTATCTTCTCCCTCGTCTTGTATTTATGGTTCTTCGTAGACGTTTTCGTATTTTCCTGTTTGGGGGTTTTTGACAAGTCTTATCCTAGTTCCCTTCTTTGGTCTGGTCCAAAATTTCTTGGTAAAAAGTCCTGCTTTTCCTGCAAACGCTTTCTTGGCAATATCTCCACTCCAAAACCGATCAAACACGTGTCGTGTCGAAGGAATGAGTTTACGAGTCACCCACTCGGCTTTTTTGGCTACGGTCCATGGGGTACCAAACCCTCGTCCTTTCTGATAACTTCGAGTCCAACCTTGGTCTTTTAACACATGGGATAACACGCGTTCTTCATCCCCGGAAGCTGGATGTAAATCTAGCCACATGTAGCCAAAAGGTTCTTGCGTACAGGCTTGATAGGTGTCTAAACATTCTTTCCAACAGGTCGGAAAACTTTGCAACAGTAAATTACGAACCCCTAGTTGATCCCGTGGGTTTTTAAAGGCTACAATGTAATGCGCGTTTCGAGATATACTTTTAGCATATTTCCCTGCTGGAAACATATCTTGACATAAGTACAACACGGTGATATCTCGATGATGTGAATGTTTGGTGAATAAATCCAAGACCCGTTTATCATGACTTCCTTCATCCATCAGATCATCCAGCACTAAAATCCCTTGACCCTTAGGAAACCATTTGTCCAAATCCTCTAATTCAGGAATGCCTTCATGAAATTGGGCAAACTTCATTTCTTTAAATTTGGGTTGCCAGGCCCCATAACAATAATGAATACTTTGGGGATAGGTCTCAAATAAATCCAAATTGTCCTCTAACAATTTTTGGGTAAAAACGGTTTTCCCGCAACCTGAAGGACCCACCACTAAAATCGAGGAAGGGGTATGAATATGAAAGGGTTGCACCATGGGAAACTCCATTTTGTTTTCTTAGCTTTTAGGAGCTTTTTCAAAAGCAAGAGATATAATGAAACGTAACTACCACGCAACGCTTTTTATTACTTTTTCACGAGGTTGACAACACTGGTTGAGATAGGTGGTGCTAGGCATACGTAGTGGATCTAACATACTAGCGACTTTTTGATCATTTTGCACAAAATCATGATCTGAAAATAAAGCTAAGAAATCTGTTAAAGACCCACCACGGGCTTTGAGTTTAAGATAGGCTAAACAATAATGTCCACAGGCCGAACTGTGTAATCCTTGTAAGGTGGTTCCATTTGTCACCCAATGTCCTTTTTCCAGCGTCGTTATCCAGTCAATCAGGGGTCGTGTAGTTCGATACCATTCCAGAGGTAAACCATAGCTATCCATGACTTCACAGAGGTTGTTTTCTAACCAGACAGCAATCCAATGTTGACCGGGTTGTCCTTTCGGATCGGTGTTAACAATATAGGCTGCGTTCTTTTTAGGAGGTCGAGGTAATTTATCACAAGGAAAAGTACCTTGAAAGACTTTTTTCAAATAAGGATCTTGGTTCGCGATGAGATTACATTCTTGAGTCGATAAGGGTACAAATTCCATGTTCTTTTGCGAGCAAGCGAGAGAGTTAAACTAGTGTTGGTAGATGTCGTAGAGAACGTTGCCGTTGGGATCAATCTCCAGCAGATTTTCAAACTCACCGTACACGAGGATGGTGATATTACTGGCAGGGGTGGTTCGGTACTCCAATTTAAGCTGTAGGTCTCCAGACTGCTTGGGGTTGAGGTTTCGGCTATCGGCACAGCCATTGGCTACATTGTCAATCATAAACAGTGTACAACCTTTACCTTGACCCCAATCTTTTTCTTCTAGCATGTTACCTGTGAGGTGACACCAAGCTCCACTCGCTAGCAGATACCGAAAGTACCCTAACAAATCTCGACTGCTATCATTGCCTACCAATTCCAGCGTTTTGTAAGGGTATTCTTCCCCACGCACAATCTGTTTGATGGAAGTCAGATCAAATTTCTGGAAACAGAAACAGTTTCTGTCATACGCTCCATTGAAAGCACGACTGTCTAGGAGAGCTACAATCATGTGGTCTGGGACTCGATTTTGAAACAAATCTCGAATTTCTTCTCGGCTCTTGGTATTTTCCATACTGTAAGTTCGAATTTCACTTCGAACGGTGGGGTACTTGGCAACGGCTTTCCCATTATGTCTCTTGCTTTCCAAATGTCTGTGCACCGCTTCATTCAGTCTTAGTTGACACAAATGAAATCGTATCTTGATATCTGCCTCCGTCAAACGACCAGCTTTACCGACTCCATCCAGAAAGACTTTAGGGTCATTAAAGTGGAACTTCATCTTGATTTCTACGCCTGGCACCAAGGCTTTGCCTGTGTGAAAGACTTCTAGATGAGGGACAAAGACATAATGTCTGACTTTGCCTGCGGCCAGTTCAGCTCTTTCTGCACTCATGTTAGCCAGTAAGAGTTTGGTGTTGGCTGCCAAAGCTTGGTAATTAGCATGCCCGGCACCTGAATTAGACGCGGTATCCACATTGTTGGCGGTCCATTGTGGGGGAGGGTTGATCCCATTAAACCATCCTGCGGGTCTTAGCACGGTTCGTCCATCTTTGGTGTCAAAGTTGGTCAGAGTTTGTAGATAGGCCTTGTAGTGATACGTGTCGGATTGAGGACTGATCAAAGTGCCATTCAAGTACAGATCGATTTGTTTGATGATCGTGTGGGCTAGATTGTTGGCAGGCCACAAGGTTTCCATTGCATCCCAGTTGTTACCATCATTCTTTTTCATCTGTAGTTCCATCGTAAAGTAACTTCGATTCAAATCCACAAAACTTTCTAGTTTAGGAATAATAAATTCCATAGGGTTAATACCGGTGGTGGTCGGTTGAATGGTCACCATTCGATACGAATCAATACTATAATCCGTCTCCGGTTTCTTAAACAAGTCTAGTGTGGAGCTCATGACCATGTCGGCAGCCATGATGAAATGCGTTTACTTTTTCTGTTTTCTTTTCCTTATATACTTTGCGAGTTGATAACCAGGAGGTCGACGAACTTCGGCACTAATCCATCCCCCTGTTTGATGGTACACACGACGTCCAGAGCCTAACCCTTTATCTCCCATCCTAAACGTAGGTCTCGAAGGTATCGGTTCCATTTTTAGACTTTCGCTTTTTTCAAAGCTCTTTTAAATTTCTTAGCAAATTCTTTGCGCGTGAAAGTTATTTCCCTAAAATATCTCGAATTTTTTTGACTTTTTTAGGAAAAAGGGCTGTGGCCACTTTCACCGCCTGTTTGACTTTAGGTTTTTTCAAGACTTTACCTAATTCCTTTTCCAAGACTTGTTCTGCTTTTCGTTTAAGTCCTCGTTTAAATCCTGCTTGAGCCCCTTTCGAAATGTTACTGGGTAACTTGAGTGGGTTTCGTGTTTTTATAGCTCCTTTGAATCCACCTTTCAGAGTTTCTTTGATGATCCCAGCTCCTTCTTGATCGTCGGTTCGAAACCGCGTTAAACTACCTCCTCGCATGATGGTATCGTTTGAGACCTTTTCCCTTTTGTGCCTTCCTTTTATTCTTTTTCTTCATCCGCTGTTTGGTTTTTCCTACTGCCCTTAAACCAGGGACTAAAGCCCCGATTGGAATCACGCCACCTCTTTGTTTCATGCTTGTTTAAAGTGTAGGGTAAGGAGTGAATGACCGGGTCCAAAATAAGCTAAATCGTCTCCTGCTCCAGTGGTTTCCGCTACTTGTACTTCAATAATGTCCATCACTTCACGTCGTACCGGTATATATTGAATATGACGTGGTTCAAAGTAAACTTGACCTCGGTTGGTACGATCATATTTGACTTCACGTAGTAAATCCACAATCTTGTCACCCACCATCGTACTGCTACCCACATCCGAATACACATGCAGGGTTCTCCTAGGATCCTGAATCACACTTCGAAACGCTTGATTCAAGTTAATAAAGGTCCAGTTGACCCGCATACTAAGAAAAATCCAGGTGACGTTGTTATTATCCGTGGCACTGGTAAAATACAGCGGATCCGAAGCAGGAACAGTCACAAAATCCACCTCATTCTTGGCTGGGACTTTTCCGTTCGGAAAACTCATGATGAGATTGGGTCCTAGTTGAAATCCGCTTTCGGTTTCCACAAACCACCCCATTTTGAGACACACACGTTTGTTAAAAGCCGCAAACGGGCTATAATTTTGAACCGCTCCAGAGGTATATTGATGTTGTGCCACATGACTGTTGTCCAAGAACAAATCCTCTCCTTGCCATGTCCACGTTAAGCAGGTATTCTTGTTGTTTTCTTTGTAATGAAACCCATAGCTTTGCCAATTTTCTTCTTGAAACCGCTTATCCGTCCATTTTAAAATGGTTTTCATAAAACTGACCCCGTTCACCACCCATCCATGGTCTTGTAAGATTTGCAGCTTTAAATTAAACGTTTTGTTTATACGTTGTCTACCCAGGATAATGTAACACGCTTCTCCAAAAATATCTTCCTCTAAATCAGCTAAAGCCGACAAATTGACGTTGGTGTCGGGTAGGGAAATGGAACTCAACCCTACCTTCCATCCATCTCCCATCAATCTCAAAGGAGTCGGTAATCGTACCTTGAACGCATTCGAGGTATTACCGGGAAATTCTTTTTGGCTACTATGACTAGGTAAGGTCACAAAGAACGACATGTTGACAAATGATTAAAATCTTTATTCGGCTGCCTTTTTAAAGTGTAGGGTCACAAGGGTATGATCGTCTTTAAACTTGACTAGTTCTTCTCCATATTCCGTGTTTTCCGTAATGTTGACTTCGATGATATCAATCACTTCGCGGCGTACGGGTAAATAGTGAATGTGTTTTGGTTCATAGTAGACTTTGCCTTGACCTTGACGAGGATAATGCACTTCTTTCAACAAATCCGTAAAACGGGCACCTACCATAGAACTTCCTGCTACATCGGAATACACATGAAGCGAACGTATGGGTTGTTTCACAGCCCGATCAAACGCTAAGTTGAGGTTGGTAAATTTCCAGCTCACCCGTCCACTGAGATAAAACCATGTTACTCCAAAGTTATCCGTTTCATGTCGCATGTAAAGATTGTTTCCATTTTTATCTCGAAAATCATAGCGACCTCTGGTTTGTACTTTATGGTCATGATACACAATTTGGAGGTTGTCACCAGCTTCCCAGTCATTCTTCCAATCGGTGCGAATCCATCCCATCTTGATGCCCAACACGGAATTAAACGCAAAATGGGGTTGTAAGTCGGCGACACCCGAAAATGGTACTCGTACTAATTTGGAGTTGTCCAAGAGTAAATCGTTGCCACCCCAAGTAAACTTAAAGTAGGTATGATTCTCTCCATGTTTTTCCACAGATTCATACTCTCGTCGAAACTCTAGACTTTGTTGTTGCTGTAACCATTGGATGAATGCTTTCATAAACGTGACTCCATCCCGAATCCAATCGGTGTCTTTTAACTCTTTGAGGACCAATTTGTGAAACTTGTAATCAAAGGAATTATCTTTTTTCTTACGAACCGAAGACAAGAAAAATACGGGTTGATCGTAAGGGGTAATGTGTGTGAGGTTGATACCCCGATCTGGTATGGAAATAGAAGCTAAACCCACTTGCCATCCTTCCCCTAACAAACGTAAAGGTTCGGCTAAACGCACTTTAAACGAACTGGCATGATTGTTGGGAAATTCTTTTTTACTGCTATGACTTGGTAGGGTCACGTACATCTTCGGTCGATATCCAACTGTTATACTTGTGAGGCCACCCTTTCCATTTAACTAACAACTGGTTCTTGCGTCGTTTAAGTACTTTTTCGACCCGAAACACATCGGTCGCATACACTTTTTGTAAGTCTTCCTCGTAAAAGGTCCCTTCCACTGGTGTACCATCCCATTCGGTGATCTTGTAAGCAGGAAAAGGTTTGACTTTATCTACCAAAAACACTTCTACTGTCCAACCTGGTAAATAACCTTTGGCAAAGGGGCGATGAATTTTATTGAGACGAACCATATCTCCTTTTTTCAACGTGGGTTTTCGCTGTTTGGGTGGTTTTCCGTACAAAGTATTCCAAACTTGTCTTTCGTTTTTTATCGTGACCTCTTTAGGTGCCATCTTGATACTAGAATGAGTGCTAGCATTGTATCCTTTGACCACATCTTGCAATAGATCCGTAAACTTGAGTGTATTGGCGGCTGTAAAATAACGATACATCCTTTCTTTGAGCGTACGATTAAATCGTTCTACCACCGCAGCTTTCGCATCACCACCGGTAGAAAAATGTTTAATGTTGTTCTTTTTCAACCATTCCGTCATGTCTTTGTTATAAAACTCTTTGCCTTTATCGGTTTGTAACTTCAAGGGTTTTCGTCCTTCTTTCAAAATATGGTCAAACGCTTTAACGACCGTGGGACCTTTCTTGTCTTTGAGCGGTTGTACCCAGGCATATTTGGATAAAATATCAATCACTGTCAGCAAATAACGAATACCCTTGTTTTCTTTGGCGATATTTTGAGTTTCGATCAAATCCGATTGCCATTGATCATCTCGACTGGTGACTTGAATGGGTAAAGTAGGAAAGCCTTTACGTCGTCTGGGTCAATGTAGCGTATACGCCAAATCTTTGCGTAATAAATTTTGAGCTCGTTTGTTGGAAATTTTCCACCTCTTGGCAAAACGTTCCACCCCTCCTAAACTACCGGGTTTAGAGGGATCCCGATATCGCTTAGTGAATACACATCCGCTTTCGTGGTGGGAAGATGACCTTTAAATAACTCCGGGGCGCGATAAGCAAGTGTACCTTGACAGGCGGAATGGTTGGGGTTGAAACGCGGTTGCGAACACCCAAAGTCGATGACTTTACATTGGTGCTGTTGGTTGACAAGGACATTGGCAGGTTTTAAATCCAGGTGTAGCACGTTGTTGGTGTGAAGGTAGGATAGGGCGCGAACCAGTTGCTGTGCGTACTTTCGCCAGGGATAGTTGAGGTCTTCGTCGATCAGTGTTTGTAGATTAACGGCCAGCGGGATAAACTCCAGGATGATCAGTTCGGGTTCTATTGCAATCAATCGAATAACATTCGGATGATTTAAACCCTGGAGGTGGGATTCTGCTTTGAAGGCTTCTTGGGTTGCTGCGGGGTTTTTCGTGCTACTTTTCATCTTCTTGATTGCAGCTGGTTTTCCACGATAGACTCCTTCGTAGACTTCTGCAAACCCACCGCTACCTAAACGCTTTCTGATCTCCATGATGTTTATGGCTCAAATGAAACCAAGATTTTATACCGTCTTTGAGAGACCGCTCGGATCGAAAAACGCATACTAATGTCGCGGTCGCTTTTGTCGGGTTTTTTCTTTGAAAAAAAAAATTATGGTGTTTTCTATGAGGTATGGTTATTGGTTATAAAGAAGGTTCCATTTGATCATGTAGCAACTCATTTCTGAGAAGCAAACATGGCTCACGCTGTTCAGACAAGAAGCTACTGGGATTTTCTGCCCGAAGAGATCCAACTCTACATCATGCAGTTAGCCATTCGCGCCCATCACCGAGATCAACTGCAACGCGTGCACCAGGTACTTGAAAACTTTTGGGACATTTGTGATTGCGGACCATTTCATATGTTGCGTGAAATCCATTTCGCTAAAAAATGGAAAGTTCTCTGCGGCATTAGACAGTTTTTAAGATCGCGCCACAGTGTGATCTTTAAACATCAAATCTGTTGCCGAAAACCTGACCCGATTTATCAACGATTTGCTGAGGAGCAAGAAGAGCAACAGTAGAGAAGCAAAACAAACGGCTCCTTTAGGAGCCACCAAATCTTAAGAAAGCTTTTGACCAAAAGCGTAATATTAGCAAAAGAATTTTTGCGTAAGATAACAACAAAGTTTTGACCAATAATGCGTTTTTTATTTTGCAGGTTTTGGAAAAGCTGTGGAACATATGTCGCTGTGGCCCCTTCCATATGCTGACTGAACTGAAATTCTGTCGCAGAAGAAATTGGCCGATTACCATCGGTATGAGAAAGCTGTTAGAAATGCAGGGCTTTCGCGGTAAGGAAAAGAATTGGAGAAAAACAACCCACTGCCGCTTAAACGAAGAGGACGACGAGTACGACAGCGAAGACGACGAGTAGTTTTACTACAAAAACCAACGGCTCTTTTAGGAGCCACCAATTTTAATAAAAGTTATGACCAATAAAGCGTAATATCAGCAAAAATATTTTTGCGTAAGAAATAAAAAGTGACCCAAAGTGGATTCGAACCACTAATCTTCTGATTTGGAGTCAGACGCGTTACCGTTGCGCCACTGGGCCATCCCACAAGCAAGCGAGAAAAATGACAAAGTCATATATAAGACAACCTGTTTCTAAATTAAAAGTACCAGGTAACTAGAGTTTAGTTGGGAGAGTTGGTCTCTGATGCGTTCAGTGTAAATACCAATATCTCGATTAAAGCTAGGAGCCCTGGTACCAAAACTTCAATCGTCTAATGGTAAGACAGTGCGTTGTACGGGAGTTTTTACGGACCCCCACCCCCATAGTTTGCGACAATCAAATGTATAACCAAATATGGTCATGAGCACGTGTAGTGACTTTCTCGGAAACTGGAGAGACGATGCAGCGAGTTGAACTGTGAGCATACTGTGAGTTATTTAGTGAGTTTTAGCTGCGGAATAAACCTGAAAACTAGTGAGTTCTGTGTACCGTTGTTGAACGGCTCAGCGTTGTGGCCGCAAAAATCTAGGTTCGAGTCCTAGTTGAGGTAATTCTTTTTATCAACCAATTTCACTCCTTTATCAGCCCGCCGCGGCGTGGCGCAATCGGGTAGGTAATAGGTTACTAATTGGACACTTTCTTCTGTTGCAGGTTCGAATCCAGCAGCATCCCATTTTTTTTTTCTTTTTTCTAGTAAGAGGGTTAGGGATAAAGTCTCAAAGATGACTTTCAGTCACACAGAGACTTTAAAACGGGGGAGAAGCAAGATGGCGACTTAGAAGCTTCGCTTCGTAAGAAACAAAATGGAGAAGAAACCTTCCAGGCGAAGGAACAAAATGGCGAACGAAGAAGAAACCAAAATGGCGGACTTCAAGTTAGGGTTAAGAAATAAAGTTAGGGTTCAAATCCAACATGGCGGACTAGGGTTAACAACCCAAATCAAGTTAGGGTTAGACCCGCTTCGCGACTTAGGGTTCAACCCGCTTCGCGGGTTCCCCATTGTTCTAGGTTTATGCATAAATTTACTTATAGTGACCCACATTACTACTCAGTGCCACGGCTTTGGAACAGTCTTCCCGTAAGCATTATATCTGCTTGCACTACGAATGATTTCAAACAGAAACTTAAGACATTTTTATTCAGCAACGCATTTTGTTAGTATAATTAGTTTATATTTAGGTTTTTATATAGTTTTTCTGCAAATTACTTTTATTACTGCCAATTGTAATTAGTTTTAGTGTAGTTTTCGTTTTTGATTCTATGGTCATTGTAAATAGGTATTTTTATTTTTTATTTTTGTATTTACTGCAATGTCTGTAATGCGCATTTGATTATTCTTACAGAAAATGCGCAATATAAATATTGGAAAGATTTCCGCACAGCCCCATACTTCATTATGCATGCAGAATAAATTAATTATGCATGCGCTCTATTGTTTTTAAGACAATGGTCCTTTGAATATATACATTGATAATTACTACTTACTTTTCCAATAAAAATGGATTTAGGTTCATCTACCTTTTTTTCTCTCTCCGCGCTCCGTTTTTCCCTCTTTCTTTTCCGTTTCTCCTCTCTTCCTCTACGTTTCTTATACCCAGACCCTTCCCGGTTTTTCTTCTTTTTTTTTTCTTTTGATTTACCCTCAGTCAGACTCGAACTCTCACTCTTCCGTCTTACCTTTGGTTTAGCTGTCCATCTGCTACACCACTACACCACGGTGATTTGTTGACATTTCCCCACCAAAAATTATTTTTTATCTTTACCTAGCAATGAACGTTATTAAAATTCAAAGAAATTTACATTTGAATCATTCTATTACAAAGACACCTCACGTTTCACATTTGCTGCACGAAAAAATGTTTTTGGGCCATCCATTGGTTCTCTGACGAATAAAGAGGGAATGCTTTTTTTGTTTCTTTCTGGCTCTGTTCAGCTTCGTACTAATTCACCTTTGATTCGTGGTTCTTTATAGTTTTTACACATGCAGGGCTAATAGGCGGTGTAGGTAAAACTGTCGAGATTGATGAGTCCAAGTTTGGCAAAATGAAGTATTACCGCGGTCGCTACATCGAAGGACAGTGGATCTTTGGCGGTATTTGCCGCGAAACGAAGGCCTGCTTCCTTGTTCCGGTAGAGCGCAGGGATTAAGATACACTTTTACCCATCATACGCGCTCACATATTGCCAGGGACACGCGTGATGAGCGACATGTGGAAAGCTTATGATTGCTTGCAAGACGAGGGCTATGAGGGCTATGTTCATCTCACAGTCAACCACAGCGTAAACTTCGCAGACCCAGACACCAGTGCCCACACACAGGGCATTGAAAATAGATGGTGGTGTGTGTAAGACGAGGTTTGCCTGCATGCGCATAAGCCAAAATTTGGACTTGTTTTTTTTTTTTTTTTTTTTTTTTGCTGATTCATTTCTAATTTTTTCTCGCTTCTTTTGCTTCCCTTTTTCTCTCCCTTTCTTTTCTCTTTATCTTCTACCCCTTATCACCTTTCTATCCACTGGAAAAGTTTTGGCCTCAGTCCTTCTAAAAACCTGGAAATGGAACATTGATCAACTAGGTGACTTGGCCTATTTTACCACCAACTTTGCAGCCAAAATTGGACACGTTTTTCTGGTATAGCTCTGCCAGGATTTGGTCGATATTCAAAATGGACACACGTATGGATGGATCTGTCCTTGCTGTGCTAGCTGCTTATCAAAACAATCTGGTGACGTCAAAAATGATGACGTCACAAGTGGCTGAATGGTTCCCGACTTCGACGTCGGGAAAATACAACTCTTGACGGAAAAGAGTTAACTAAACTATCGAAAATCGTTGATCATGACAAATCTTACTCGTTTGAGACTGATTTTGGTTGATTTATCAGGTTTAATGCAAAAAAAGAACACATTTGAAACAAAATGTCCTTTTCTTTAACCCTTTACCGTCAGCGTTTTTCCCGCCAAAGGGGTTTTTGAAGTGCTATGGTGCCAAATGCCACTAAACTTTGCTACAAAAGCGTTTTCTTACATTTTAGCTCAATTTTGAGCCAGCTTCTGTTGAAAATTGTACATTATTTTGGTTTCAGGCATGCGCATAAGCCAAAATTTGGACTTGTTTTTTTTTTTTTTTTTTTTTTTTTTTTGCTGATTCATTTCTAATTTTTTCTCGCTTCTTTTGCTTCCCTTTTTCTCTCCCTTTCTTTTCTCTTTATCTTCTACCCTTTATCACCTTTCTATCCACTGGAAAAGTTTTGGCCTCAGTCCTTCTAAAAACCTGGAAATGGAACATTGATCAACTAGGTGACTTGGCCTATTTTACCACCAACTTTGCAGCCAAAATTGGACACGTTTTTCTGGTATAGCTCTGCCAGGATTTGGTCGATATTCAAAATGGACACACGTATGGATGGATCTGTCCTTGCTGTGCTAGCTGCTTATCAAAACAATCTGGTGACGTCAAAAATGATGACGTCACAAGTGGCTGAATGGTTCCCGACTTCGACGTCGGGAAAATACAACTGTTGACGGAAAAGAGTTAAGTACATAAAGAATTTACTGATTCATTAACAAGGGTTCAAGAATTACACAAAGCAAAGGTATTTTAATTATTTAAAATCACTTTTATTGGTAAAAGTTGAACAAACTAAGATAAAATGTTTGGATAAAGTTACTATAAGCACCTAAATGTATCAGTGTTTAGGACCATTAAATTGAGATTGTTTGTGCCTCAAAATGCTGTAAAATGCGTCTCCGAGAGTCTAGAAATTAAAAATTTCCTGGGGGGGGCATGCCCCAGACCCCCCTAGTGGGGCAAGGCCCTTCGGCCCTTGCAACTGCTACTCTTTTCAATGCAACACCAACTTTGAAATCTTTCGAAAACACTGTTAGAGCAATTGGAAAGGTCGCTTCCGGGAAGACAACAAGTCAGTTGGAAGATAAATTCGAAGGCCGCCTTATAACTTGTTTTTTAACATATTGGCTGATATACTGAAAGGGAGAACATCAATCCCGTCCACACCATAATGATAATGACAGTTTGAACGTCGGGAGGTACAAATTCTCCAAGAGATGATTCCTATTGGAACTGAGGGAGAAGACTAAAATGGTGAGAAAAGAAATTGAAGATACAAAGACAGAAATAATGCAATTACAAGAAGAGACTGCACCCATAGTTGCTGAAGCAGACAAAACAGAACAAAAATGTAAAGAAATAAACAAGACGACAGCAGACGTCAGGAAATCAGTTACTGAATACCAAAGTCAAACACATGAATTCCAAGAAGAAACCAAAGCATCGAGGAAAAGAGTGTCCTGCACCAAGCCTGACTACAATTCTATTAAAGAGAAAGCATGAATAATTTTCTTGATTCAGTGCTGAAAAATGGAGTCTCCAACCGAAACTCTAGAAAGTAAGTTTGTTGCACGATGCTTAGAGCGAGTCAAAGAAAATACCGTTCAGACCGAAGTTATTCACGCTTTTACCAAGAGTAGGAACATATCAAAGAGCAGTGCAGTCACATCTTCAGTTCTCAAGTTTTAATGGAAAATAACTTAGAAACCTGGTTCTTAGAGCAATTGGAAAAGTCGCCTCCCGGAGAAACAAGAAATCCATTCCAAGATAAATTTGAAGACTGCCTTATGAAAATACATTGAGAGGACTTTCAAACTATAATATTTTTAGTAATATTCTAGACGATGTAAAAAAGGCGATAAATAAGCAAATAAATAAATAAATAGTAAAAAAAAAATGATTCTCTTCATAGTTTTCTTTGTATATCCATGTTTACTTTTATTAAATAACAGTACTTGATGGAGAAACAGCAAAAAATAGCATCCATTACAGTGATTACTATAAATGAGAAAATATTTTGTGGCATTTTTTAAAATATTAATTTTGAGGTGCCTGGTGTATTTATTATCCATTTAATTATTTTCTTAAAGAATGAGTAGTTCATGCATCAAACTCTTATACCCTACCAAGAGATGAAATTGTCACAAATATATTTTCGTAAGGAAAGGTACCAAAATAAGGAAATTAAATTTCAATTACTTTTGTGGTGTAAGACATGGATATTTCTCAGTGTAAGGCCTGATACTTGTCATGTATGGTATATTTAGGGAGCAAGGGTGGTTTAGTGGTGAGAGCAATCTCCTCCCACCAATGTGGCCTGGGTTCAAATCCCAGAAGCAATGCCATGTGTGGGTTTAGTGTGGATAAAGTTGTGGCTCAACTCTATTTTTGATTTTAAAAAAATACAAAATAGTCCGATTTATTCACACTTCATAATTATTTTGTAATTAGGTAGGTCGCCATACAAAAATTTCTCACAATCTGTGATAGAAAACTGCTGATGGAAATCTTTGTAAACTAATGAACTATGGCGTCCGAAAGCGAAGGAGAAGAATTTTTTGGGTTTGAAAATGAAGAGGTAGAGAGAGCAAGAGAGCGAAGAGCCGAACAATTGAGTGATGAGTCGGATATTTCAGTCCATTCGACCGACAGTGAGGAACGCAGTGCCAGTGACGGCAAAGAAATTGTCGAAGAAGTTTGGTCTACGGACGACTCACGGGTGCGAGTTCAGGAATTCACTGAACAAACTGGGGCAACTTCACGGATTGCCAAAGATGGAACAGCCCTAGACTTCTTTCTGCTGTTTCCAGAGAATTTATTCGAAATTCTAGTCACAGAAACTAACCGAAACGCCAAGCAGTCGATCCGAACGAAGCCAGATCTGCACTGGTATGCCACAACATGTGAAGAAATGCGTGCGTTTGTTGCTATCAACATACTATTCGGGATAAAAACCTTGCCTGAAACGAGGCTTTATTGGTCGAAAGATTCATTTCTTGGTGTCCCATCTGTACAGAAAGTCATGCCAAGAAATCGATTCGAGAAGATCCGGCAAGATCTTCACCTGAACAATTGCAAAACCATGTTGCCACGAGGACACCGAGCCTATGACAAACTGTTCAAAGTGCGGCCATTGTTAGATGTTATCTCTCACACATTTCGCGACGAATACAGGCCTTGATAGTTTGTTTCTATCGAGAAAGCCATTGTAAAGTACAAGGGGAGATTAGGCTTTAAACAATACATGCCAATGAAGCCTGTGAAAAGAGGAATTAAAGTCTGGGTCCGGGCAGATGCTACCAACGGCTTCGTTTGCGCGATTCAAGTTTACATGGGCAAAGAAGGACGCCAACCGGAACATGGCCTCGGCCATCGCATAGTTTCTGATCTAGTTCATTTTCTCCATGGGAAGAATTCACATTTTCTGGGATAATTTTTTTACCTCGGTTGGGCTAGCCGAAGATCTGCTGAGGAATAATTTGAATCTCTGCGGCACCACTCATTCGAATCGAACTGACTTTCCGGCCAATCTCAAACTACACAAGGCCAAGGTGAAAGCTCTTCGCGCGACTGTTAATAGAGAGCTGGAAAAAGCAAAGCAAAAGGCACCAAGAGCCGAGGACAAATTAATCAATGCCATGAAACTTGAAAAGACATATCAAGAACATACTCAAATGTTGACTGACATAATGAATACCGGTAATTTCCTTGATTCAGTGCTGAAAAATGGAGTCTCCAACCGAAAACAGAAAATGCCAGAAAGTACGTTTGTTCTAGGCCGCTTAGATCATGTCGGAGAAAACACAGTGGAGACTGAAGAAGTTATTCACGCTTTTACCAAGAGTAGGGCTATATCGAAGAGCAGTGAAGTCACATCTTCCATTCATCAAGTTTTAATGGAAAATAACTTAGACACCCGGTTCTTGGTGCAATTGGAAAGGTCGCTTCCGGGAGAAACAACAAGTCAGTTGGAAGATAAATTCGAAGGCCGCCTTATAACTTGTTTTTTAACATATTGGCTGATATACTGAAAGGAGAACATCAATCCTGTCCACACCATAATGATAATGACAGTTTGAACGTCGGGAGGTACAAAATTGTCCAAGAGATGATTCCTATTGGAACTGAGGGAGAAGACTAAAACGGTGAGAAAAGAAATTGAAGATACAAAGACAGAAATAATGCAATTACAAGAAGAGACTGCACCCATAGTTGCTGAAGCAGACAAAACAGACCAAAAATGTAAAGAAATAAACCAGAAGACAGCAGATGTCAGGAAATCAGTTACTGAATACCAAGGTCAAACACACGAATTCCAAGAAGAAACCAAAGCATCGAGGAAAAGAGTGTCCTGCACCAAGCCTGACTACAATTCTATTAAAGAGAACGCATGAATAATTTTCTTGATTCAGTGCTGAAAAATGGAGTCTCCAACCGAAACTCTAGAAAGTAAGTTTGTTGCACGATGCTTAGAGCGAGTCAAAGAAAATACCGTGGAGACTGAAGTTATTCACGCTTTTACCAAGAGTAGGAACATATCAAAAAGCAGTGCAGTCACATCTTCAGTTCTCAAGTTTTAATGGAAAATAACTTAGAAACCTGGTTCTTAGAGCAATTGGGAAAGCCGCCTCCCGGAGAAACAAGAAATCCATTCCAAGATAAATTTGAAGACCGTCTTATGAAAATACATTGAGAGGACTTTCAAACTATAATATTTTTAGCAAAATTCTAGACGATGTAAAAAAGGCGATAAATAAGCAAATAAATAAATAAATAGTAAAAAAAAAAATGATTCTCTTCATAGTTTTCTTTGTATATCCATGTTTACTTTTATTAAATAACAGTGCTTGATGGAGAAACAGCAAAAAATAGCATCCATTACAGTGATTACTATAAATGAGAAAATATTTTGTGGCATTTTTTAAAATATTAATTTTGAGGTGCCTGGTGTATTTATTATCCATTTAATTATTTTCTTAAAGAATGAGTAGTTCATGCATCAAACTTTTATACCCTACCAAGAGATGAAATTGTCACAAATATATTTTCATAAGGAAAGGTACCAAAATAAGGAAATTAAATTTCAATTACTTTTGTGGTGTAAGACATGGATATTTCTAGGTGTCAGGCCTGATACTTGTCATGTATGGTAGATCTAGGGAGCAAGGGTGGCGTAGTGGTGAGAGCAATCTCCTCCCACCAATGTGGCCTGGGTTCAAATCCCAGAAGCAATGCCATGTGTGAGTTTAGTGTGGATAAAGTTGAGGCTCAACTCTATTTTTGATTTTAAAAAAATACAAAATGATCCGATTTATTCACACTTCATAATTATTTTGTAATTAGGTAGGTCGCCATACAAAAATTTCTCACAATCTGCGATAGAAAACTGCTGATGGAAATCTTTGTAAACTAATGAATTATGGCGTCCGAAAGCGAAGGAGAAGAATTTTTTGGGTTTGAAAATGAAGAGGTAGAGAGAGCAAGAGAGCAAAGAGCCGAACAATTGAGTGATGAGTCGGATATTTCAGTCCATTCGACCGACAGTGAGGAACGCAGTGCCAGCGACGGCAAAGAAATTGTCGAAGAAGTTTGGTCTACGGATGACTCACGGTGCGAGTTCAGGAATTCACTGAACAAACTGGGGCAACTTCACGGATTGCCAAAGATGGAACAGCCCTAGACTTCTTTCTACTGATGTCTCCAGAGAATTTATTCGAAATTCTAGTCACAGAAACTAACCGAAACGCCAAGCAGTCGATCCAAACGAAGCCAGATCTGCACTGGTATGCCACAACATGTGAAGAAATGCGTGCGTTTGTTGCTATCAACATACTATTCGGCATAAAAACCTTGCCTGAAACGAGGCTTTATTGGTCGAAAGATTCATTTCTTGGTGTCCCATCTGTACAGAAAGTCATGCCAAGAAATCGATTCGAGAAGATCCGGCAATATCTTCACCTGAACAATTACAAAACCATGTTGCCACGAGGACACCGAGCCTATGACAAACTGTTCAAAGTGCGGCCATTGTTAGATGTTATCTCTAATGCAAACGGGAGGCGATAATGAGAAGCTTGTGCAGTTCAAAGAAGAGAGTACTGTCATACTTGAGTCGGCTAAGTTTCCAGTTCATAAGTGGGAATCGAATGTTAAAAGTCTTGAGAGTGAAAGCATGCCAAACCCTAGCAAGATTCTAGGACATACATGGAACAAAGAAGATGATACATTGGAGCTGCCTGCAAAGCCTTTCCCACACGATCAGCCAGTGACTAAACGAACTATCCTCAGTTACTTAGGAACTGTGTATGACCCACTCGGGATAATCTCACCCACTATGGCTGAAGGAAAGCACATCTACCGTGAGACTTGTGATGAAAAGAAGGGTTGGAATGCAGAAGTTTCTACTCATTTGAAGAATCGATGGCTCAAGTGGACAAAGCAGCTTAAAGATGTCAGAATTCCTAGAAGTGTTGCTACCTCAATTGGAGAGATGGAAGCAGTCCATTTGCATATTTTCGCAGATGCAAGCATTCTAGCATGCTGTGCAGTGGCTATTGCGGTTGTGGAGCAGGTGACAGGTGTGGCTAAAGGGCTGCTCACATCAAAATCACGAATCTCAAAGAGAAACACTTCAATAGCTAGACTGGAGCTTGTGAGCGGTCATATGGCAGCGAATATGGCGAAGAACCTTAGCACTGCTCTTCAGCGATGGCCCATCAAATCTACCACCATTTGGATGGACAGCATGGTGGCGTTGTATTGGATAACCAATCCTGGGAAAGGTTGGAAGGTGTTTGTGGCAAATAGAGTGAAGAAGATAGCAGAAACCACTGGTCCAATCAACATCACTTGGAAGTACTGCCCATCAGAAATGAATCTAGCAGACCTTGGAAGTAGAGGGGCGACGATTGTGAAGATGGAGAAAGGAAACTGGTTTACTGGTCCAGATTGGCTCTTGGATGAGAGACAGTGGCCACAGCAGCCAAGGCTGAACAACAACAAAGAGACAGATGAGGAGTTCAAGGCCACCCAAGAGGCAGTTCTTCGCACAGATGAGCACAAGTTGGATGAGTGGGATGCATTGCTCGAGAGAAGTACCTACTGGCGGACATTGAGAGTAACAGCATGGGTTTTGAGGTTCGTCAGCAATTGCAAGGCGAGAAGAAACAAGTTAAAGAAAACAGCAGGGCCGTTAGTAACCGAGGAAATCACGACTGCGAGAAACTGCTGGGTAAAGCGAGTCCAGAAAGCAGACGAAGCATGTCTACAATCGCCGGGATGGAAGTTGGTCAGAGATGAACATACAGGTGTTCTCAAGTGTGAAGGCAGAATTAAAGGATACAGGCCAACGTACCTTCCTGGAGGACCATTTGCTGAGAAGCTTATTGTTCACACACACAATCAGGTCATGCATCTTGGAACTGCGAACACAATGGCAAGTGTGAGAGAGAACTGGTGGATACCGAAGTTGAGAGCCAAAGTTAAGAAAGTTATCAAGAAGTGCAATGTTTGCAAAGTGTTCTCCACCAGACCATACGGAGTGCCGTCGACAAGTGCTTTGCCAGAATACAGAACAGAGGGGAGCAGGCCATTCGAAGTGACCGGAGTAGACTTTGCCGGACCTTTTAGTTACAAGGTTGGCAAAAAGGAACAAGGAAAGTGCTACCTTATTATTTTCACATGTGCAAGCTCCAGAGCAGTCCATTTAGAAGTAACAAGGACCCAAACAGCAGACGAATTCAAGCAGAAACTCAATGCATTTATCTCACGTCGAACAAGACCTCGCATCATCATCTCAGACAATGCGAAAGTATTCAAGACTACAGCAGATTGGATCAAGACCATCAGGAAAAGTGAGAAGCTGCAGGATTATCTAGCACGTGAGAACATTCGTTGGCAGTTTAACCTTGCAAAATCGCCCTGGTGGGGAGGATTCTATGAGAGATTGATCAAGGAGATCAAGAAGGCGATGCACAAGACCTTAGGACGGTCACATCTTTCCTATGAAGCATTTGAATCAGTCATCATGGATGTTGAAAGAAATCTTAACAATCGACCCCTGACGTATGTTGAAACAGAGGGAGGAGAGGAAGAAGTGCTGACGCCGAACGTGATCCTGTGGGGGCGAGATGCATATCCAGTAGAGGACATTGAAAATTCTGAAGCAGAGAAGCTGACGAAGATGAGCAAGCGATTGGAAGATGCCAAGGCCCATGTGTGGAAACGCTGGAAGAGAGAGTATGTCCACAGCCTAATGGAAAGCCACAGGCTGAACAAGGAAACCGCAACCACACCTAAAGTGGGAGAAATTGTACTAGTTGTTGGAGATGAGAAGAATCGCGGCGAATGGAAGAAAGGAAAGGTGGTGCGTCTTGTACAAGGCAAAGACGGAGTTGTGAGAGGTGTGACGTTGTTCCGTAAAGGACACACCATTGAGCGACCACTTCAGCTAGTTTGCCCTTTGGAAATCCGAGCAGTGGAAAATACTGATGAGCCTCAGGAGGGGAGGAGACAACAAGTTGACTTAAGAAGCCAGAGCCCAAGAAGAACTGCAGCTCAGAGGGCTGCCAAGAGAATTGGAGAACAGATGCATGCAGAGGAGGAGGATTGATAAAGCGGACTGTCACTGTGTAAAGCGGACTGTCGTCGAGCAAACCGGACTGTTGTTGATAAAGCAGACTGTCATTGTGTAAACTGGACTGTTGTCAAGTAAATCGGACTGTCATTAAGTATACGGAACTGTCGTGAAGCAAATCGAACTGTCTTTGAGTAACATGATTGTAAAAATTGAGCTACAATTTTTAGGGGAGTTGTGTACGGGAGTTTTTACGGACCCCCACCCCCATAGTTTGCGACAATCAAATGTATAACCAAATATGGTCATGAGCACGTGTAGTGACTTTCTCGGAAACTGGAGAGACGATGCAGCGAGTTGAACTGTGAGCATACTGTGAGTTATTTAGTGAGTTTTAGCTGCGGAATAAACCTGAAAACTAGTGAGTTCTGTGTACCGTTGTTGAACGGCTCAGCGTTGTGGCCGCAAAAATCTAGGTTCGAGTCCTAGTTGAGGTAATTCTTTTTATCAACCAATTTCACTCCTTTATCAGCCCGCCGCGGCGTGGCGCAATCGGGTAGGTAATAGGTTACTAATTGGACACTTTCTTCTGTTGCAGGTTCGAATCCAGCAGCATCCCATTTTTTTTTTCTTTTTTCTAGTAAGAGG
The DNA here is from genome assembly GCA_964030785.1 of Siderastrea siderea. Taxonomy (NCBI): domain Eukaryota; kingdom Metazoa; phylum Cnidaria; class Anthozoa; order Scleractinia; family Rhizangiidae; genus Siderastrea; species Siderastrea siderea. Next base: position 45,179,309 of record OZ034971.1, on the reverse strand, counting down.
GTTAGGGATAAAGTCTCAAAGATGACTTTCAGTCACACAGAGACTTTAAAACGGGGGAGAAGCAAGATGGCGACTTAGAAGCTTCGCTTCGTAAGAAACAAAATGGAGAAGAAACCTTCCAGGCGAAGGAACAAAATGGCGAACGAAGAAGAAACCAAAATGGCGGACTTCAAGTTAGGGTTAAGAAATAAAGTTAGGGTTCAAATCCAACATGGCGGACTAGGGTTAACAACCCAAATCAAGTTAGGGTTAGACCCGCTTCGCGACTTAGGGTTCAACCCGCTTCGCGGGTTCCCCATTGTTCTAGGTTTATGCATAAATTTACTTATAGTGACCCACATTACTACTCAGTGCCACGGCTTTGGAACAGTCTTCCCGTAAGCATTATATCTGCTTGCACTACGAATGATTTCAAACAGAAACTTAAGACATTTTTATTCAGCAACGCATTTTGTTAGTATAATTAGTTTATATTTAGGTTTTTATATAGTTTTTCTGCAAATTACTTTTATTACTGCCAATTGTAATTAGTTTTAGTGTAGTTTTCGTTTTTGATTCTATGGTCATTGTAAATAGGTATTTTTATTTTTTATTTTTGTATTTACTGCAATGTCTGTAATGCGCATTTGATTATTCTTACAGAAAATGCGCAATATAAATATTGGAAAGATTTCCGCACAGCCCCATACTTCATTATGCATGCAGAATAAATTAATTATGCATGCGCTCTATTGTTTTTAAGACAATGGTCCTTTGAATATATACATTGATAATTACTACTTACTTTTCCAATAAAAATGGATTTAGGTTCATCTACCTTTTTTTCTCTCTCCGCGCTCCGTTTTTCCCTCTTTCTTTTCCGTTTCTCCTCTCTTCCTCTACGTTTCTTATACCCAGACCCTTCCCGGTTTTTCTTCTTTTTTTTTTCTTTTGATTTACCCTCAGTCAGACTCGAACTCTCACTCTTCCGTCTTACCTTTGGTTTAGCTGTCCATCTGCTACACCACTACACCACGGTGATTTGTTGACATTTCCCCACCAAAAATTATTTTTTATCTTTACCTAGCAATGAACGTTATTAAAATTCAAAGAAATTTACATTTGAATCATTCTATTACAAAGACACCTCACGTTTCACATTTGCTGCACGAAAAAATGTTTTTGGGCCATCCATTGGTTCTCTGACGAATAAAGAGGGAATGCTTTTTTTGTTTCTTTCTGGCTCTGTTCAGCTTCGTACTAATTCACCTTTGATTCGTGGTTCTTTATAGTTTTTACACATGCAGGGCTAATAGGCGGTGTAGGTAAAACTGTCGAGATTGATGAGTCCAAGTTTGGCAAAATGAAGTATTACCGCGGTCGCTACATCGAAGGACAGTGGATCTTTGGCGGTATTTGCCGCGAAACGAAGGCCTGCTTCCTTGTTCCGGTAGAGCGCAGGGATTAAGATACACTTTTACCCATCATACGCGCTCACATATTGCCAGGGACACGCGTGATGAGCGACATGTGGAAAGCTTATGATTGCTTGCAAGACGAGGGCTATGAGGGCTATGTTCATCTCACAGTCAACCACAGCGTAAACTTCGCAGACCCAGACACCAGTGCCCACACACAGGGCATTGAAAATAGATGGTGGTGTGTGTAAGACGAGGTTTGCCTGCATGCGCATAAGCCAAAATTTGGACTTGTTTTTTTTTTTTTTTTTTTTTTTTTGCTGATTCATTTCTAATTTTTTCTCGCTTCTTTTGCTTCCCTTTTTCTCTCCCTTTCTTTTCTCTTTATCTTCTACCCCTTATCACCTTTCTATCCACTGGAAAAGTTTTGGCCTCAGTCCTTCTAAAAACCTGGAAATGGAACATTGATCAACTAGGTGACTTGGCCTATTTTACCACCAACTTTGCAGCCAAAATTGGACACGTTTTTCTGGTATAGCTCTGCCAGGATTTGGTCGATATTCAAAATGGACACACGTATGGATGGATCTGTCCTTGCTGTGCTAGCTGCTTATCAAAACAATCTGGTGACGTCAAAAATGATGACGTCACAAGTGGCTGAATGGTTCCCGACTTCGACGTCGGGAAAATACAACTCTTGACGGAAAAGAGTTAACTAAACTATCGAAAATCGTTGATCATGACAAATCTTACTCGTTTGAGACTGATTTTGGTTGATTTATCAGGTTTAATGCAAAAAAAGAACACATTTGAAACAAAATGTCCTTTTCTTTAACCCTTTACCGTCAGCGTTTTTCCCGCCAAAGGGGTTTTTGAAGTGCTATGGTGCCAAATGCCACTAAACTTTGCTACAAAAGCGTTTTCTTACATTTTAGCTCAATTTTGAGCCAGCTTCTGTTGAAAATTGTACATTATTTTGGTTTCAGGCATGCGCATAAGCCAAAATTTGGACTTGTTTTTTTTTTTTTTTTTTTTTTTTTTTTGCTGATTCATTTCTAATTTTTTCTCGCTTCTTTTGCTTCCCTTTTTCTCTCCCTTTCTTTTCTCTTTATCTTCTACCCTTTATCACCTTTCTATCCACTGGAAAAGTTTTGGCCTCAGTCCTTCTAAAAACCTGGAAATGGAACATTGATCAACTAGGTGACTTGGCCTATTTTACCACCAACTTTGCAGCCAAAATTGGACACGTTTTTCTGGTATAGCTCTGCCAGGATTTGGTCGATATTCAAAATGGACACACGTATGGATGGATCTGTCCTTGCTGTGCTAGCTGCTTATCAAAACAATCTGGTGACGTCAAAAATGATGACGTCACAAGTGGCTGAATGGTTCCCGACTTCGACGTCGGGAAAATACAACTGTTGACGGAAAAGAGTTAAGTACATAAAGAATTTACTGATTCATTAACAAGGGTTCAAGAATTACACAAAGCAAAGGTATTTTAATTATTTAAAATCACTTTTATTGGTAAAAGTTGAACAAACTAAGATAAAATGTTTGGATAAAGTTACTATAAGCACCTAAATGTATCAGTGTTTAGGACCATTAAATTGAGATTGTTTGTGCCTCAAAATGCTGTAAAATGCGTCTCCGAGAGTCTAGAAATTAAAAATTTCCTGGGGGGGGCATGCCCCAGACCCCCCTAGTGGGGCAAGGCCCTTCGGCCCTTGCAACTGCTACTCTTTTCAATGCAACACCAACTTTGAAATCTTTCGAAAACACTGTTAGAGCAATTGGAAAGGTCGCTTCCGGGAAGACAACAAGTCAGTTGGAAGATAAATTCGAAGGCCGCCTTATAACTTGTTTTTTAACATATTGGCTGATATACTGAAAGGGAGAACATCAATCCCGTCCACACCATAATGATAATGACAGTTTGAACGTCGGGAGGTACAAATTCTCCAAGAGATGATTCCTATTGGAACTGAGGGAGAAGACTAAAATGGTGAGAAAAGAAATTGAAGATACAAAGACAGAAATAATGCAATTACAAGAAGAGACTGCACCCATAGTTGCTGAAGCAGACAAAACAGAACAAAAATGTAAAGAAATAAACAAGACGACAGCAGACGTCAGGAAATCAGTTACTGAATACCAAAGTCAAACACATGAATTCCAAGAAGAAACCAAAGCATCGAGGAAAAGAGTGTCCTGCACCAAGCCTGACTACAATTCTATTAAAGAGAAAGCATGAATAATTTTCTTGATTCAGTGCTGAAAAATGGAGTCTCCAACCGAAACTCTAGAAAGTAAGTTTGTTGCACGATGCTTAGAGCGAGTCAAAGAAAATACCGTTCAGACCGAAGTTATTCACGCTTTTACCAAGAGTAGGAACATATCAAAGAGCAGTGCAGTCACATCTTCAGTTCTCAAGTTTTAATGGAAAATAACTTAGAAACCTGGTTCTTAGAGCAATTGGAAAAGTCGCCTCCCGGAGAAACAAGAAATCCATTCCAAGATAAATTTGAAGACTGCCTTATGAAAATACATTGAGAGGACTTTCAAACTATAATATTTTTAGTAATATTCTAGACGATGTAAAAAAGGCGATAAATAAGCAAATAAATAAATAAATAGTAAAAAAAAAATGATTCTCTTCATAGTTTTCTTTGTATATCCATGTTTACTTTTATTAAATAACAGTACTTGATGGAGAAACAGCAAAAAATAGCATCCATTACAGTGATTACTATAAATGAGAAAATATTTTGTGGCATTTTTTAAAATATTAATTTTGAGGTGCCTGGTGTATTTATTATCCATTTAATTATTTTCTTAAAGAATGAGTAGTTCATGCATCAAACTCTTATACCCTACCAAGAGATGAAATTGTCACAAATATATTTTCGTAAGGAAAGGTACCAAAATAAGGAAATTAAATTTCAATTACTTTTGTGGTGTAAGACATGGATATTTCTCAGTGTAAGGCCTGATACTTGTCATGTATGGTATATTTAGGGAGCAAGGGTGGTTTAGTGGTGAGAGCAATCTCCTCCCACCAATGTGGCCTGGGTTCAAATCCCAGAAGCAATGCCATGTGTGGGTTTAGTGTGGATAAAGTTGTGGCTCAACTCTATTTTTGATTTTAAAAAAATACAAAATAGTCCGATTTATTCACACTTCATAATTATTTTGTAATTAGGTAGGTCGCCATACAAAAATTTCTCACAATCTGTGATAGAAAACTGCTGATGGAAATCTTTGTAAACTAATGAACTATGGCGTCCGAAAGCGAAGGAGAAGAATTTTTTGGGTTTGAAAATGAAGAGGTAGAGAGAGCAAGAGAGCGAAGAGCCGAACAATTGAGTGATGAGTCGGATATTTCAGTCCATTCGACCGACAGTGAGGAACGCAGTGCCAGTGACGGCAAAGAAATTGTCGAAGAAGTTTGGTCTACGGACGACTCACGGGTGCGAGTTCAGGAATTCACTGAACAAACTGGGGCAACTTCACGGATTGCCAAAGATGGAACAGCCCTAGACTTCTTTCTGCTGTTTCCAGAGAATTTATTCGAAATTCTAGTCACAGAAACTAACCGAAACGCCAAGCAGTCGATCCGAACGAAGCCAGATCTGCACTGGTATGCCACAACATGTGAAGAAATGCGTGCGTTTGTTGCTATCAACATACTATTCGGGATAAAAACCTTGCCTGAAACGAGGCTTTATTGGTCGAAAGATTCATTTCTTGGTGTCCCATCTGTACAGAAAGTCATGCCAAGAAATCGATTCGAGAAGATCCGGCAAGATCTTCACCTGAACAATTGCAAAACCATGTTGCCACGAGGACACCGAGCCTATGACAAACTGTTCAAAGTGCGGCCATTGTTAGATGTTATCTCTCACACATTTCGCGACGAATACAGGCCTTGATAGTTTGTTTCTATCGAGAAAGCCATTGTAAAGTACAAGGGGAGATTAGGCTTTAAACAATACATGCCAATGAAGCCTGTGAAAAGAGGAATTAAAGTCTGGGTCCGGGCAGATGCTACCAACGGCTTCGTTTGCGCGATTCAAGTTTACATGGGCAAAGAAGGACGCCAACCGGAACATGGCCTCGGCCATCGCATAGTTTCTGATCTAGTTCATTTTCTCCATGGGAAGAATTCACATTTTCTGGGATAATTTTTTTACCTCGGTTGGGCTAGCCGAAGATCTGCTGAGGAATAATTTGAATCTCTGCGGCACCACTCATTCGAATCGAACTGACTTTCCGGCCAATCTCAAACTACACAAGGCCAAGGTGAAAGCTCTTCGCGCGACTGTTAATAGAGAGCTGGAAAAAGCAAAGCAAAAGGCACCAAGAGCCGAGGACAAATTAATCAATGCCATGAAACTTGAAAAGACATATCAAGAACATACTCAAATGTTGACTGACATAATGAATACCGGTAATTTCCTTGATTCAGTGCTGAAAAATGGAGTCTCCAACCGAAAACAGAAAATGCCAGAAAGTACGTTTGTTCTAGGCCGCTTAGATCATGTCGGAGAAAACACAGTGGAGACTGAAGAAGTTATTCACGCTTTTACCAAGAGTAGGGCTATATCGAAGAGCAGTGAAGTCACATCTTCCATTCATCAAGTTTTAATGGAAAATAACTTAGACACCCGGTTCTTGGTGCAATTGGAAAGGTCGCTTCCGGGAGAAACAACAAGTCAGTTGGAAGATAAATTCGAAGGCCGCCTTATAACTTGTTTTTTAACATATTGGCTGATATACTGAAAGGAGAACATCAATCCTGTCCACACCATAATGATAATGACAGTTTGAACGTCGGGAGGTACAAAATTGTCCAAGAGATGATTCCTATTGGAACTGAGGGAGAAGACTAAAACGGTGAGAAAAGAAATTGAAGATACAAAGACAGAAATAATGCAATTACAAGAAGAGACTGCACCCATAGTTGCTGAAGCAGACAAAACAGACCAAAAATGTAAAGAAATAAACCAGAAGACAGCAGATGTCAGGAAATCAGTTACTGAATACCAAGGTCAAACACACGAATTCCAAGAAGAAACCAAAGCATCGAGGAAAAGAGTGTCCTGCACCAAGCCTGACTACAATTCTATTAAAGAGAACGCATGAATAATTTTCTTGATTCAGTGCTGAAAAATGGAGTCTCCAACCGAAACTCTAGAAAGTAAGTTTGTTGCACGATGCTTAGAGCGAGTCAAAGAAAATACCGTGGAGACTGAAGTTATTCACGCTTTTACCAAGAGTAGGAACATATCAAAAAGCAGTGCAGTCACATCTTCAGTTCTCAAGTTTTAATGGAAAATAACTTAGAAACCTGGTTCTTAGAGCAATTGGGAAAGCCGCCTCCCGGAGAAACAAGAAATCCATTCCAAGATAAATTTGAAGACCGTCTTATGAAAATACATTGAGAGGACTTTCAAACTATAATATTTTTAGCAAAATTCTAGACGATGTAAAAAAGGCGATAAATAAGCAAATAAATAAATAAATAGTAAAAAAAAAAATGATTCTCTTCATAGTTTTCTTTGTATATCCATGTTTACTTTTATTAAATAACAGTGCTTGATGGAGAAACAGCAAAAAATAGCATCCATTACAGTGATTACTATAAATGAGAAAATATTTTGTGGCATTTTTTAAAATATTAATTTTGAGGTGCCTGGTGTATTTATTATCCATTTAATTATTTTCTTAAAGAATGAGTAGTTCATGCATCAAACTTTTATACCCTACCAAGAGATGAAATTGTCACAAATATATTTTCATAAGGAAAGGTACCAAAATAAGGAAATTAAATTTCAATTACTTTTGTGGTGTAAGACATGGATATTTCTAGGTGTCAGGCCTGATACTTGTCATGTATGGTAGATCTAGGGAGCAAGGGTGGCGTAGTGGTGAGAGCAATCTCCTCCCACCAATGTGGCCTGGGTTCAAATCCCAGAAGCAATGCCATGTGTGAGTTTAGTGTGGATAAAGTTGAGGCTCAACTCTATTTTTGATTTTAAAAAAATACAAAATGATCCGATTTATTCACACTTCATAATTATTTTGTAATTAGGTAGGTCGCCATACAAAAATTTCTCACAATCTGCGATAGAAAACTGCTGATGGAAATCTTTGTAAACTAATGAATTATGGCGTCCGAAAGCGAAGGAGAAGAATTTTTTGGGTTTGAAAATGAAGAGGTAGAGAGAGCAAGAGAGCGAAGAGCCGAACAATTGAGTGATGAGTCGGATATTTCAGTCCATTCGACCGACAGTGAGGAACGCAGTGCCAGCGACGGCAAAGAAATTGTCGAAGAAGTTTGGTCTACGGATGACTCACGGTGCGAGTTCAGGAATTCACTGAACAAACTGGGGCAACTTCACGGATTGCCAAAGATGGAACAGCCCTAGACTTCTTTCTACTGATGTCTCCAGAGAATTTATTCGAAATTCTAGTCACAGAAACTAACCGAAACGCCAAGCAGTCGATCCAAACGAAGCCAGATCTGCACTGGTATGCCACAACATGTGAAGAAATGCGTGCGTTTGTTGCTATCAACATACTATTCGGCATAAAAACCTTGCCTGAAACGAGGCTTTATTGGTCGAAAGATTCATTTCTTGGTGTCCCATCTGTACAGAAAGTCATGCCAAGAAATCGATTCGAGAAGATCCGGCAATATCTTCACCTGAACAATTACAAAACCATGTTGCCACGAGGACACCGAGCCTATGACAAACTGTTCAAAGTGCGGCCATTGTTAGATGTTATCTCTCACACATTTCGTGACGAATACAGGCCTTCAAAGTTTGTTTCTATCGACAAAGCCATGGTAAAGTACAAGGGGAGATTAGGCTTTAAACAATACATGCCAATGAAGCCTGTGAAAAGAGGAATTAAAGTCTGGGTCCAGGCAGATGCTACGAACGGCTTCGTTTGCGCGATTCAAGTTTACATGGGCAAAGAAGGACACCAACCGGAACATGGCCTCGGCCATCGCATAGTTTCTGATCTAGTTCATGTTCTCCATGGGAAGAATTATCACATTTTCTGGGATAATTTTTTTACCTCGGTTCGGCTAGCCGAAGATCTGCTGAGGAATAATTTGTGTCTCTGCGGCACCACTCGTTCGAATCGAACTGACTTTCCGGCCAATCTCAAACCACACAAGGCTGAGGTGAAAGCTCTTCGCCGAGGAGAATCACTTTTTCGCCGCAAAGGAGGCGTTGTTGCGACTGTCTGGAAGGACAAAAAACTTGTATCTTTCCTAAGCACGCAGTGTGAAGTGCGAGGAAACGAGACCGTGTGTCGAAAGCAGAAGGATGGGACAATAATCCAGGTGCCTACAGTTCCTGTTGTTCAACTTTACATCAAGTACATGGGGGGAGTTGATCACAGCGACCAAATGGGCCAGTATTACGAGTGTTCTCGACGAGCAAAGAAGTGGTGGCAATACCTTTGGTGGTTTTGTGTCAACGTGTGTGTTGTGAATGCACATATGTCGATGTTGGAAGTGGACCACTTCCCAAATTTTACTCAGCTGCAGTTTCACCTCGAGCTGATCAAAATGCCCATTGGCGATTTCTCATCGCGGAAACAACGTGCAGGATGGAGCGGTCCAGTTGAATCACTGGCCAGTGCCTATGAGTAAAGGATGGTGCAAGCGATGCTTGAAAAATGGCACAACAACTTTCTGTCGCATGGGATACGAATTGTGTGGACTGAGGCTGTGTTTAGACTGCTTCAAGAACCACCCCTTGGCCAAAATATGAGGAGCGTGGCGCGAAATTCAAATTCTCATTTCAAGTTCAAATGATCGGTGATTCACTGCAATAAATCAGCACTAAAGACAATGCTTGAACAATTTTTCATCCATTTATTATGTCTTGAACATCTCTTGTAAATATATATTTCTAAATTGATATTTAAAATGATTTAAACAATGAAATATTCAAAAGAAGAACATTGCTTATTAGCCTTCATCAAGAGAAGAGTATTCACAAAGATCAAATCAACAAGAAGCTGATGTTGTGGTACAATTTGTATGTTTATTTATACTCCTTTTGCACTGAAGTTTACCATGAACAGAAAGATGTCTTGAAGAATAAACTTTTTCTTTTTGTTAAGCCTGAAATTGCTTGGTTTTTGAGTAATTCTCAGTTTTTGTAAGCTACCCTGATTTCCCTCTCTAAAGTGAACGTGATACCTGAGACCCCTTGGGCAGTTAAAGCAGTTCTCTGATAACCACTGGTGGGAGTGAAAGGGTTAAGATGTAGAAACTTGGAAATTAAAAAATTTCTTGACTCTTGTGTATTTAAAGTTTTAAAACACCTACAGTTGAACACAGTTATTGGAAAGTGACAATTCACACACCATGGGCAGTCAGGAGGCAACAAAGTACTCCACATTCCATATGTACACAAGCTTTAGTTGGCCAAGGGCCACAAATGTTCTACTCATTGAGGTTGTTTCACTGTGCCCTGTCTACCTACACTGTAATGCATACATTCAAAAGGTACCTGAGAGATTCTAGTGACTCTGAAGAGGACAAAGAAGGCCTCTCCAGGTAAGAGAGAAGATCCAAGTAAGAAGGCGAGATAAGCCTTGTCACTTCTGACAATGATTTGCAGGAGCCCCTTGCCAAGTGAAAAGGCACCGAAGCCAACGACGGCAATCAAGAAAGTGCCCAAGAAGATGACTATTTGAAATCCCTTGAGGCCAATCCCGAGGAGCCTGTTGGGCCTAAAGTTCAACAAAATTTAGCTAACATAGCCAAAGAACATTGGGGGATAAGCTTCAAGACATGCTTGGCAAGCATATCAAGCCTGAGAACTGCTCAGACATGACCATGGCAAAGGTAACTCTGAGATTTAGGGCCAGTTCAATAATTTTAGGTGCAAAGCTGACCTCAGATTGAGTAATGTCCTTTGGCATATTGAAATCCTACAACACTCTGGTGTCCACACAACCTCCCAGTGTGGACAAAGCAGGCTTTTTACAACCTTACATTGATCAGCTATGCCAAACCAGACAAAGCAGCAACAAATTAAAAATTTGCCAGGTGGGTGAGATCTGCTCTTCAAGAAGCTGGAATCGACATCAGCACTTTTTCCGCTCATAGCAGCTGAACTGCAGCCTCTTCTTATGGTCTCTCGTCAGGCTGCCTCTCCAAGAGATACTGAAGGAAGTGTTTTTTTTTAACTCATTCATTAACACACTGTCTACGTACATTACTTCAGTATCCCTCCAAGAGATACTGAAGGAAGTTGGATGGTCTTATGCAGAGGTGTTTGCTCAACAACAATAAACTCCTTGCCCAGAACATTGGGAGATGCCGCTTAAGAACATTTCAACAGAACTGTTAACAGTGACAATCCTTAGTCACGCAACTTGTCACTCTAGGCGGTTTTTGTAAACCGTCTGACCATAGAGCTACCTGTAAGTCACATGCATTTTTGACTTAATTATATTTTTCCACCCTAGACTAGCTGTCTTGTTATTTATGTCTTGTCACTCTCGTCTATAATTTGCACTTCTTTGGACCTTACAACTTGCCAGCACTTGTGTTCTTTGAAATCTCATGGTGCTCCATAGTGATATAGGATTGACAATAGTGAGTCTGACAGTGACTGACAATGAGGTCAGGAGACTCACCAAATAGTCCATCAGAGAGCCCTGATGATAAAATAGCCTTCCAGGGAGGGGGATACATAGATCTCAAGAAACTGACTGCATTGTCTGAAGCACACTGCATTGTTTGGATTGAAAGTTGAGAAAACAAGGAACAGAGATGGACTTGGTTTCCCATTTTTTACTCCCAGTTACACTTTTTACCCATCACTGTTATGCCACATAGTATATCTAGATATGTATTGTTTTAAACTGCATTGTGTTTTCCTAAACTATGTTTATCCGCTCAGGAACTTCCCTTAATTACTGTTACTTAATTATTTATTTAATTTGTTTCTGTGTGTGTTGTGTGCTAAAGAAACAGCTTCCATGCATGTGATTCAACTTAACTCTATATATTACCATGTTGTATAGGATGTTTAAATCTGAAAGAAAAACTCCTCTGGAAGAAATGGGCTAATGGCAGATCTCTCTGTGGAGTGTAGCTCATGCCTTGAAGCCACACCACTTAAGAACTTGTCTACTGGTCTCAAGAGAGGACAATCTTTTGATGTAGACTGACGTGCCGTATATCATTCCTTGGAGATGGGAGGTGGTTATGACAGGCTGGTGTCTTTTTGCAGCATCATGAACATGCACTGTTTATCACTTAAGGCGATTACGAAAGTCATGCCTCCATACAAGAGAAAAAGTACCAGCAAGGGATAAAGGCAGGTGCGCATGTGCAGAGAAGAACGGCATTCCCGTACTAGTGAAGCAGGAGGGTTCTAAATGATTGGACTGAACATTTACAATGTTACCACTCATTTTCTGGCCATAATGCTTGTGCATAAAAGCTTTGGAAGTGTTTTAACTTTAAAGCCGTTTCTCTCAGTGTTAATTGCTCCCAAGGAACTGTTGGGGATGAGAATAGAGTTCTTCCTTCTATCTTTTGAGGTGAAATTCACCATAAAAATTTTGCTTTAATTTAAATGGGCAAGTGCTGCAGTGAGAGTTTTTGTTAAATTTTAAAAAGTTCTTTACTCATCCCTGCAATTAACCTCTCTATGCAAGTGCAAGTGATTCTCATGTTATTCCTAGTCCTTTTTTCCGGATGGACGACAAGACAGAATCCAATAAATTTTAACTTAAAGACAAGCTTCATTTAATTGAAGAATTAAACACCAGCATGAATTTTTAAACATTAAGGTATTTTTTCATTTATGAATTTTTAAACATTAAGGTATTTTTTCATTCTTGCGATATATCAATACATTTTCCCTGAGTAAGGTACCTGAAAATTCAGCACAAAATTTATCGACTTGATTCAGAAAAACCAAAGTTAAAACATGATCTGTTGTTGTAATTATCACAAGTTGTGTGTCGCCCCGCGAGGCATTTGTATTTAGTGACCCACAGCTCACAACACACTGTTTCAAATCAATTACAAATCAATAAAGAACAATGAATTTTGATGATTTGTGCTGCCAGTCTCTAGGTGCCATGTAGCTTGCTTAAGTTGGCAGTTGCAGCCATTAGGCTCACAAAATCAACCTTTTACTAATACGCGGTTCACACAGAAACTGTGAAAAAAAAAATCATGACTTTTTCATGACTCTGATTCCAATTCCATGACCTCAAGATTGATAAGAGAACTAGTGAAAACAATCAGTGAAATTCCCCACTGGCTGAATGATTTGATGCTTGAAAAAAACTTTGACCCACATGCAATTCTTTTTTACTTTTCAACCATCAGCTGAAAACAATTTAGAACAAAATCTTAAATTCCATGACTTTTCCATGACCTAAAGAATTTTTTCTGTTTTCCATGACTTTACCAAAACTGGAATATAAATTTCAAATTCCATGACTTTCCATGACCATGTGAATCCTGCATTAAATTTTCTTTGTGAAGCCTGCAAAAGCTGATCAGCCATCAAGGGCATCATAGTATTCAAATCATCCTTCTTCCATATAACAAGCTATTTTGAGGCCATTTGATTACAAATTGAACAAAATTAAAATTGGACTCACCAAAAGTTGAGAGTTTGAATGACCTTCTGCTGCTTCTGTGTCAGTGAATATGGAGGCTTCTGGTTTGCCTGAGGTTTAACTTCCCTGCTTCCCTAACCTTGCAAAACTTTTCGTGTGCCTATAGAAGACAAAAATCAGCATCAGTTTATTCAAATGTGATGCATAAAAACAGGTTTCTTAAAATTAACTAAAAAACCCTTTTAGTTAATAAAAAAAGCCTTTTTTATTATGGTTGTGTAATTTTTACCCACAAAATAATTATTTTCTGAAGTGTAAATAAATCAGATGATTTTGTATTTGTTTAAATCAATGATAGAGTTGAACTAAATTTTGCTCACTTTTGTAACACATTTCCATACAATCAGAATATACTGAAACGGACACCACTAACACTTGTCATAATTGTCAATTCAAGTATTTTGACCTTTCCAGTTTAACACTTCCAGACCAGGCAATGCAAGAAATGGCATTTCAGGGAGTTTTCCAGCAGACCCCATTAGAACTTAGTGCCTTTCAGTGTTCCAGATCACTTATAAAGGCAGAGGGTCAATAAGGAATTTTGAGGGGTCAATAGATGTGGATCTCTCCAAATCTTCCCAAGCTGACCACTTAGTTTGTTGGGTCATGCTGCCAGCTTTGTCAGGTTTTTGACCCAAGACCCCTCTCTTATCTGGAACACTGGCCTGTAGCACTCATGTCCACGCCTTGATTTTAACGTGAGAAAAACGTAACTCTCATTAAAATGATTATAAAGCACTAAACCGCTAAAATGTTCTTAAATACTAAAATGCAAGCCATGTCTTTTACCCATACGTGTTAAGGGAAAAAGTTAAAAATGTTATGAGGGTGGTCCACCATATCAAACAAGGTAATATCTTGTTTGTCATCAGAGGTTTGTGTGAAACTGTGCTTTGCAGTTGTTAAATAAAATTGCTGTTTAAATATATGTCAATCATTGGGAAACGTGTACGTAAAAAAACGTAATTCTGGTCAGGTTCACAGATAAGCGTGCAAAAGCTCGGCGAACACCGATTGATATAGTTGATAAGTCATGTTTTTAGTGCCGTGGGCACCCTAGATCATGGATGCAATGTAAAAGCACTGTTTACTTTTCAAGGTTTTGAGCCTTTGGCTAAATAAGCATTGCAGACTCGACAAACAAGCACAAGCTTAACTTAAGCTTATCCTAGGAGTAACCATAGATTAGGGAGTGCGTTCGACATGATTAATAGGAGTTGTTGGTCAGAAATAAACGGCCAGTGGAAGAGGTAAAGAAACCACACTCAGTTTACAAAGAGCTTTCTGTAATAGTCCTGGATGGGTGAGAAAATTACCTTGAAACACGTAACTCAATGACATGATAAACGGCAGTTGAAGCAAACAGGCAAAGACCGAATCTCACCTCAAGGCGCAAAAACAGAAAACCACATGGACTCAGGCCTTCATTTCTCGAGGGCAGTTTACACAAGCAGCGGCGTGGAGGCTCCTCTCCAAGTTAATCTTGTGGATTCTGCGGGTTCTAAAACCAAAAAGATAGCCTACTAAACTGAATAATGACAAAAAAGGTAAAGAAAGATAGACAAATGTGGAATGTACACACCACTCAACAACTTCAAGCCCCTCTCTCGCTCCTTTGCTCGGCTCATGCATCGGGTTACAATTTGACACATATTTCATGTACAGGACACAGAATATCCCTTTACATTAACCAATCAGAAAGCACCTCGTTCCCAGGGCCCTTTCTCTAGGTTCACGAACTATGGGGTATATGGTGCGCGTGGTCAAACGGGAAAAACTATCACCAAATATCATGAAGAATTTGAACAGGCTCAAAGTGAATGACAGTTCACGATAGTCAATGATATCGCGTGATATCGCGTGAGTGCGAGTTTCAACTATTATCGACTATCATGCGCGTTTAACCAGAGCCAAAAGGCCCCCGCAAACGAGGAAACGTTGTTGAGGAAACATGTTTCCCTAAATGTTTCCCTGTTTGCGCGCGAACGAAACATTTGTTGCGGAAACACTTTTTGTTTCCGAGAAATAAAAAATGTTTCCGATTCTTTTCAGAAACATTTTGTTTCCGCAACAAATGTTTCCCCGTTTGCTCGCCGAGGAAACATTTTTGACTGGATTCTGTGGTCGCGTAGGCTGTATTTCCTAAAATGAGCATGCGCAAACGTCTGTTTTCAGTGAAAGGTTTCTTGGTTTGCCTGGCAAGCAAACATTGTTTCCCGCACGTTTGCGCGCCCAAGAAACATTCTGGGAAACGATGTTTCCTCGTTTTGCGGGGTTCTTTATGCACTGGTCTTCACTCTGATCTGGCTAGATTTGCCCACAAGCCGAGCTCAGAATTTTTTTTTTTTTTTTTTTTTTTTGTAGAGGCGCAAACAACCCCCCAAAAACCGAGCGCGATCGAGCACGGGCCACCGGAATCGGAAATCAGACTTTTGGGAAAGCGTGTGATCTGGCTTGAAGCATCCTGCTGTTGTTTGTTCAACGCAGCTTGAGCGAACAGATCAACAACCTGACACAGGTGGACCATGAAGACATCATAATGAACATTGCCCCAGCAGATCAAGTCCACATTGACTGTTTTGTCCGATATGTTCTATGCGCACAATATTTACCAGAGGAAATGCTCTGCTGTTGCATAGTGGAAAGTCTCCAAGTCGCTTTTTATTGATTCTTATTCTATGGCACAAGTTTGAGGAGGAGGGGTGGGGATGTCTGAAAAATTCCATGACTGGCCATTATAGATCGAATCAAAATGGTGGCTTACTCCACGGCTACATCCACATCATCACAGACACAAAGAAGAGTGGACGCGTGGAAGCAATAAGACACGGAAGCGTACAGTGTAACAACAGTCGAGCCTCTGCGAATGGAGATTTCACTCCCTCCTTGAAAATGAGCAGATACTCCATTGTAGTCCCAAGGAGCAGTTGAAACTCACGGCAGTCACTCTTGTCTTTCACGCCTGCTACATAAACACGCCTTCTCTGCTAAAGGCAGCACGAGAAGATAGCCGTATACGAGAGAAAGGCCATTCCCTCGTATTCTCTTATCGTGGGTGTGGTCCCTGTGGCGGGAAAGACGTTTTTATGAAGCAGGTAATCAATTTCTATCTCTGGTAAATTAAGGAACTGATACTCTGTACAAAAATGAGAACCACACACTAAAAACAAGTAACGGAAACAGTTGATATTACGCCTTTATTGTCTTCATTTCGTTAAACTAGGTGCACAGGAATGTTATCCTACGTGAAGATGTATTATTGCTAATTCAACTTCTTTCAGCCCTTTCAGCATTAACAATGATCAGCGTGTACTTTCTCCTGTCAAAATCAAAAACCCAGTTTGGTATACAGTAATGAGAATGAAAAACTGATCACCTAAGGGAAATCTATAACTCTCCCATTCAGTTCCATAAGAATGCCTGTAGCACAGAAAAGAGAATTTGTACTTCAGCACCAGCGCTTAGGAGGAAGTACTTTGGTGTGGTGAGAGGGTGACTCGGAGAGATTGCCTCAAGGATAGGACAGGAGCTGTGGACCACTCCGAAGCAAATTAGTTGAAAAAGCATTCAATAACCGTACTATAAACACTCACTCTCCAGTCTCTTCGTATTTACAAAATGGCCAACACCAGCCACAGTTTCTACATTCGTTAAAAAAGGAGTTTAAATTACTGAGCACAAACAATGAACGAAACAGGTTACAAGAAATACGAGAGTTCTGATCGAGCAAAGCTGTTCTTTTCATCGCTGGGTGCGGTCGGATATGCGGCCACCAAGGAATCCTGAAACAAGATCAAAGAGGAAAACAGTTAGTATGAGATGGTAACCTCGAAATCTGAACAAAACTACTATGTTGCAAATCTGGTTCCAGTCAAGTTTTATCCAACACCGTATTAAGGATCTCTGATAACAGACCACCTGGTGGCGAGAGACAACTGTACCGAACTTTCGCAATTTGCCTGTTACTGCGGTTTTCAATTAAGCATTTGTAAGTCCAACACTAAAGCAGTTACTCTAACCAAACATAATGACAACAAAATTAAGCAATCAGAAATGAAGCAAATACAAGTAATTAGCGTCAAGTGCGGGAAAATGCGCAAGAACAAGTAAAACGATTAGTTTTGGTCTTAAATCTGATAAGATGAGAAAGTAGTGCGAGAAATTTTAACCGATCAGAGCGCGTTGAAGAATAACAAAAGCAAAACGCGAATAACGTTCATCACGAAACTGAATACCGCTCTAATGAAAACTGCGATGAGGGGATAGGTGACCCTTCAGCAGGATTATAGAGGCTTGGGCACTGGAACAAATTAAGATTGCGGGTTCCCCACAATAAGTGTGTCTGACGAGTCGGGGTGGGGATAGACAGTTAGTCACACAACCGGTTACACTGCCTAAGCCAAACAAACACAATAACCCCCTAGAACACACTTGTTTAGGCATATCTGCTCTCTAACACCTGCTAACAGCTGTTGACAGCCAATATTCATAAAACATTTTGTTGCCATGGAACCAACGTCTTAGTATCGTGAATTAGTTGTAACTACTCCGCGTATTCTGTGGAAGGCACAATGAGCATTCCATGACCGAAATCTTTAATAACCAAAAGGTAATCCAGCTGACATTTTGGGAAAGTGTTACCTGAGATCCAATATATAAGCTGTTGTAGATCTTCCAGTAGACATCACGGACTTTTCGAGCAGGGTGGAACATTCCCTGCAAAATGGAAATGTCACATAAGATGAGAACAATCACTTTGCTAACACATTCTAAAATTTCAGTGTCTAGTACTTAGAGTGAAAAAGTGGATCTTTTAGGATGAACTCACCAAAATTTTCTTCAAAGCATGTTTGTTTAAACTAAAGGGTTTTTTTTCCGCGAAACTTTCTTTCCAAAACGGCGCGAGTTCCGTACGTAACTGATATGACCATCTATTGAATTATAAGTTTTGATCCCTAAACTACTAACCTGTAAACAGTACTGAAGAACTCTACCGGGTCCTAAAGCAACTCTCATTCCCTCAATAGACTCCTGGACTGCATTGACAACATGCGGTGACGTTTCAAAGATGTTGGGCCACACATAATTCATAAGATGAGTGAGTGCATCTTCACAGCCAAACCCTGACACGCCCAGTGCCATGTGTTTTATAGCTGCACAGGCAGTTTGCCGATGAACCAGATCCCTACAAGGCAAAAAAGCACTATTGATTAGAAGGAATACAAGACTACGCAAGGCCGTTCAGGGCTAAGGCACACGGGGCAAAGAGAATTTAGTGAGACAGCACTTTCAGGTTGGTTGAGTGGCAAGGCAGATTCTCTCCTCACTCACTCACACTAAGCTTAACCATATCTTTGGCGACATGTTGTGGTTCCTAGTTGCATAAGAAAATGTGGCACTGCATCGATATGGAAGTAAAACACAAAGGATAGGGATATTCAAAAGCTGACGTTTCGAATGTAAACCCTTCGTCTGAGTGATGCAAGGATTATTGTGGGTTGAGTGTGGTTTACTTTAAGGAAAAGGAGCTACGCTATTGGTTGAAACATGGCAACGTGAAAAGAATGGGAGATTATTTGTAGTCCAACTTTTCTCTTCAATACAAAAGGCAAACACAGGCAGCTCCTCAAAAACTCGAGAACGGGAACACAACTGAATAGTTCCCTAACCTGTCCATGAGAGCATCCTCCAGCAAGGGCGTGACAGCATAGATGTAATCTTTTCCCATTTCTCCGATATATTCAAACAGGAAAGACAGAGACTTCAGTACACCATTCTGCACGTTCAGTTCTGGCACACGGTACTCATTCATGAGAGCAGGAAGGACAGTGAATGGTGAACATGTCTCGGCAACAATTGCTATAGCCACAGTTGTACACACTCTGTTTTGACGCTCCTGTACTTTAAGGTTATTGAGTAGAGTGGCAAGGACATCCTGGGGACTGAGTATCACATGAACAGTGTCAGATTTTATACTATTAAAAATAATGTGAACCCTCCACCCTCACCTCCCCTCTAAAAACAACTCCGACCCTTTGTCGCCACTGAATTTTAGAATTAGATATTCATGAATCAAAATATCAGCAGATTTTGTTGACATCTTCTTTCTTGAATCTCTTTTTGTGGGGAGGGAGCTTGTAAAAATTCGACAGACAATTCTTATCTGTTCATTTTTTAAAAGTGCCCCAAACCTCACCCAACCCCAAGCCAAGGATAAGCTGTTTCCTCCCGTTCCTTTATTAAAAATATGAAGGACAAAGAAAGGACAGAAAACTGAAAAAAAAAATCACATCTTCGATGTTCATAAAGTTCAGTGAAAATTCACGTTTCATAACAAGTTGCACACCCCAAGAATCACGTCAAAAAAGTTTGAACGTTTTCAAAAATGCAAAGCTTTCTCTTAAAATCTGTACATTTTCCTGCCTTAAATACATGGTAGAAGAAGGAAATGGAAAGAAAAACAGCTTTTTTAACGTATGTCTCACCCAATTGCCTTGGCGATGTAACCAAACGTGTTAACAGTAGCTCTTCTGATGGCTTTTTTGTGAGCCTTCAACAGTTCAAGCAACTCAAAGCAAATTCTCATCCATTCACGAGCCCCAACATGTTCCGCTCCTCTGTCAGCAATCCTGCCCACAAGGTCGATACAGTTCTCCTGTACTTTCTCGTGTCTGAAAGTAGAAATCAACATTTAGGGTGATTACAATTTAAATTAAGCCATCAATTGGCAAATTTATTTGCTGTTACGACTTGAACAAGATACTTTATTCCTTCAAACAGAAATCCACCCTGTACAAAATACACTCTGAGAAAGACAACTGAAAACGTAATGCAATATTTAGGCTTGACAAGAGGCAAGTGAGAGTTAAACTTCATCGACTGCAAAATTAGACATTACTAATTTCATGGTCGTGGAATTACATGTTACACGTAAAAATTGAGTCTTACGCAATTCAAATTTAAACTGAATTTTTAATCTCTACAGGAGGTAAGATGTAAGTAATATATATGCAAACTGTGAATGAAACATTACATACATGAAACACCATTGCAGTTACACTGTATATGGACAACTCAAGCAGTTCCAACGAACCGCTTGAGTTGCTAACGTCACTGTGATGGCAGTACACAAGAACTTTCAAATCAAAATTGAGCCGCCCGTACCTGTTCTTTAGAATGGGAGTCAGTCTTGGCAGCAAGTCCTTGATGGGTGGAGTCATTTTGTTCATTCCAATGACATTGACAATTGCCTGCAAACAAAACGTTCAAAACAGATGATTACTAAAACAACAATCAAATACCTAGCCTGTGAACAGGTTCCCTTGGTGTTATTTGAGCAAGTATCTTGGCAGCAGAGCAACGATTTGCAAATCGGCGAGAAGAATGGTGTAATAGCTTTCACCTTTCTTCGCACCATTCTCTTGCTGGCTTGCTTCACTCATTGGCTTACAAATCGTGGCTCCACCACCAGGATTCTCACACAAGTAACACTCTAAGTGCTTGCGGGCTATCAAACACCACCCTACATAATGATGAACTTACCTTGAGGGCTCCAAGGATACTTCCCAGTACTTCAGGGTACTCTTCTCCAAGGTACTCATACAACACCACACCCAAGTGACCCATCAGCTTTTCCTGTTAACAGTCACAACATGTCATCAGTGCTTTCTTACTGAATATGGCAAGTGAACAATCAAATTCTACATGAACACTACGAATGAGGTCTAAGAACAACATCTAACTTAGTCTTGATTGGGTTAACTATACCTAAAGCTTAAGAGTTGCTTCAAGCTATCAAAGAGCTATTGTCATTGTTAGTGAACGAGTCATTACTTGAACATGTTCTCTCCACATATTCACGTGCTGCTCACCAATAATAGCACAAATAAATGTAAAGAAGATCCTCGCAGTTATTAACGCAATTTATGCAGTTGCGGAAAGAACGCCTGAAAAAATCAGGCTTGCCGGGATTCGAACCCTGACCTCTGCGATACCGGTGCAGCGCTCTAACCAATTGAGCTAACAAGCCAACTGAGTGGGGTATATTACGAACCAATTTAATGACCAGCTCCCAGTTGGCTTGTTACCTCAATTGGTTAGAGCGCTGCACCGGTATCGCAGAGGTCAGGGTTCGAGTCCCAGCAAGCCTGATTTTTTCAGGCTTTCTTTCCGCAACTACATAAGTTGCGTTAATAACTGCGAGGATCTTCTTTACATTTATTTCTTCATTCCGCAGTTCGAATATATGAATTTCATATATTCATAATTTCATCTTCATCTTTCCCGGGTATATTACAAACCAATTTAATGACCAGCTCCCAATTGGCTTGTTAGCTCAATTGGTTAGAGCGCTGCACCGGTATCGCAGAGGTCAGGGTTCAAATCCCGGCAAGCCTGATTTTTTCAGGCTTTCTTTCCGCAACTGCATAAGTTGCATTAATAACTGCGAGGATCTTCTTTACATTTATTTCTTCATTCCGCAGTTCAAATATATGAATTTCATATATTCATAATTTCAATTACACAAATCTTGCCCTCAAAGTTGAAAAACAGCTAATAGAAATCACCTTTGTTTACCACAACTGTAAACAATAAAGCACAGCAAGAACGTACGGCTCAGTAGCTCTCTTCAGAATTTATACACTTTACAATTTCACCCACAGACTGAAAAATTAGAATCAACTTGTAAAGCACCACAAACAATATGACAGGAAAGTACTGCTCAATAGCTTTCAAGTCAATGATCATACTTTAGGAGTTTCCACAAACTCAAACGTTACACCCTTAGCTAATTAGCAAGAGTTAGTGATTCTTGTAAGGGAAGAAATCAAAGGAACCTGAAACTCACCTCTCCACAGGTCATCATGACCTGGGCAATCCTTGATATGAGATCAGCAGCCTGTTGTCTGACCTTTGCTGACTTGTTGTTCAATCTCCACAGGATGGTTCCACAGATCTGTGGCAAGTATGGCTTCACACGCTTACCCAGTGCATTAACAACTGTACCAAATCCATTCAGCATAACAATGTCCTGAGTAAAGAAACAAGTACATTTGTACATAAGAAACTAAAGCTTCTGAGTTCTCCTTGAAAAAATACTCAAGAGAGGGCCCAAGGTTCTTACTTTTTTCATTACGTTTTTTTAATCCAGTTAACCACAAATTGGAACTGTACATTTGTTTTAACCGTAGAGGAAAATCCCATAAAAAGCTGCTCAGGAAGGCACAATGCTAGAGGCAAATTATTATGAATACCGTGTGGCACTAAATTTTTGCAGGAGTCTAATTTTGCGGGTTGGCAATTTTTTGTGGTTTGCGGGAACTAATTTTTGCAATTGGAAAAGACAGGTTTTTTTCTTGCTGGGAATTAATTTTTGCGATTATCTGGAAGTCGCGTTCAAATAGAAATGATAACATTTTCGTTTTTTTTTGAGCACATGTAAAAGAAAGACGAAAAAACATACGAATGTAAAACAATGGATCGACAATAACTAGAGTACCACTTGATGTATTATCCACCAAGTTATCTATGGCATTTTCTCCTTCAAACCAGTATTTTTGTATATAACTTCTACAGTGGAGTAAATTTTTGTGGGAAAAAATTTGTGGTCATTTTATTTTGCGGGAACTTTTTTCACTAACAACAAGAACAAAAACTACTGTGCTTTGAACAGTTTACCTGAGTGAATGGGAAATTTTCTCTGGAACTTTTTTTAGATTGGTGGGCCTAACACGACAAGGTGGTACCGTGTGGCGATAAATTTTTGCAGGTTCTAATTTTTGCGGTTTTGCGGGTTTTTTCACAATCAGGCCTAACAATAAAGAATTAAAGTCTTTACCATCATCCGTTAGACTAGATTGTCAAAGTGTTAAACGGTTTGAGCCATCCGTTAGATGAAATTGCCGAAGCATTTAACAGTTTGAGCTAACCGTTGGAATGCTCTTGCAAACCGTTAGAACACTTAAAAAGCCGTTTACTATCCAATAGCTATCCGTTACATTTTACCCATTTAACAGATAAGCGTTAGTGTACGTTTTCCCGTGTGGTCACATTTGCCAAAACACATACAGTTAGAATGACTAGTATTTACCTCTTGTGTCTGTTCTTGAAAGGCATAAAGGATGCCGTCAATAAGCTGTTCCTCCAAACGTGAATCAACATCAGATGAACCAAGGTTACCCATTGTCTGCAATACAACAAAAAAAATATATCATACATAGAATTATAGTAACACCCTCATTATTTGAATAACCACACTTTGGGAGCTCCTGGCCTTTCTTAATTGAGGATAGGGAAATAATTTTATTTCTTTTCAACATAGACATCTAAGATTGTCAAAACACCAAATTGCTTAATGAACAATAACTGAAACTAACACAGTAAGAAGAGAAAGAACAAGATTTCAGATTAGATATTTCCATACACTGGTTCAGTGTCATTATCTCAGAGGGGTGCTTATTGAGATCATGAGGACAATAATTGTCCTAAAAAAGTCATTCAAAGGAGACACTACAAAGGGAGCATTTATTGGAAGGAGGACTCTGAATCAAATCATTATGGCATTGTGTCTGTTTATTAAAGTTTTCCAAAAAATCATGGTCAACAAAGTAATTTTGTTACTTGTGATGATAGGGATTGTTACCTTTTCAATAGTCTCCATGACCATTTTTCTGTACTGTTCATTCTCATCCTTCAAGTCATCCACTATTCTGTTGATGATTTCTGATGCTCCAACTTTGTTGGCCAATTCCACTGTCGTGTCAACAAGCTGTGAACCACGAACAAAACTCAGTAAATATGTAGGCTGTTATTTGTACCACATCAGGCCTTTGCAATTTTTTTTCTGTAACATCTTGGAGACATTAAGTAGTTACTTTACAAAGAATTGAGGGAATCAAACTATAACCCAAGTGAGAACAGGAAATTATATTAAGATCAAGCAGTCTCTCTATGTTTCAATAATTTCAAACTGCTAATAAATTAAACTTCTAATATAACCTTTATGAGCTTGGGAAAAAGTTCTATAGCAAAACAAACAAGACCTCTTTTTTTTAGCTAGAGTTGAAGGTCACGATAACCTTTTTGTCATAACTGGGATTTATCTATTCTTTTTTAAAAAAATCAACAAGAGACTACAAGAAAACAATGATGCTAACCTGTCTGTAATTTCTTCTGTCCAGTGCCATCCTGTGTTGCCAGAAATGTTTGAAGAAATCTGGTAAAATTTCATCCTTGATGTACTGAGCTTCAACACCATCAGTGCCACAGCACTGTTTTACTACCTGTTAATCACAAAAGTCAAACACTGTGAGTGGTTTCCACCCAAGGGTATAACTAGTTTGTCTAGTTTAATTGTCTGGGTAAGATGTCCCTTGACCCTTTAAACCCTAAAAGTGATGAAAGTGAAATTTCTCTTGACATCAACACTACTTGTTCAAACATTCCAGTAAGGAGAATAAATTAAAGAAAGTGACCGCGAAGGATGAGACAAATTCTCCCTTCTGCATGAAAAACAGTAAGGAGAATATTTTCATGTCAGGGCTGAAAGGGTGAAGTAATGGTGACTGACATTTTTCAGAAGATTAGTGGTAACCCCCTTGCAATTAGGTTGACCGAATGACGTGCACATGCATTGCATAAGTGTTCAGAGAGCACGAGGCATCCTGAAGAACAGTCGTTATTGAGGGAGGAAGTCAAAATGTAATCACCAAAACAAACTCTTTTTTAAGGAATACCCTCCACAATATGATCAAGCATATCAAAATAAATCCAACAAGTACACCATATTTTAATAGTGGTGTGTCTGTCTGGAAATAAACCTATAGGGTATTAGAAACCTTACACAGATGATAGATAATGAAGTACAATTAAAAACTGTGCACATAATATATTACACATCTACTAAAACAAAACTAACCTTCAAGACAATCTTCTTCATCTCTTCGTCAGGACTCTGAAACTCACGAATCAAGATCAACATAACTTCTCTGGTGTAGTAGTTGGCATATTCGGCATCCATGAGGGGAATAAGGTAACCGATGGCCTTGAGAAAGGCAGCAAGACCCTGGAATAAAATAAAGGGTAAATGTTAAAACAGCATGCACTCTTACAAGACCATCAAAGTGGAAAGTTCATCTTTAATAGCAAGTGGATAACTGCTCTCAATCTTACCTTTCCTCTGTGTTGCCTGATACCTTTCCACAATGGCTTCAGAACACTGTCAAAAGACTCAATACCATAGGGTGTGGCAGCCTCAGCAAGAGCAGCCAAGGCAAGAGCAGTGATAGTTCGGACTTTCTGTTGTTCATCTACTAACCCTAAGAAAGCAATGACAACAACAAATTAGTGATATCCAGATTCACTTATCACCAGAAATCACATTTAAAATGAAGTGACGCTTCATCTCCTTGAGCACATAATTCTAACTGACAAATAAAGTGAAGCTAAGCTTGTATCTAACAAGGCTTTACATAGAAGGCCTTGGCTTTCTGGCCTATCTATTCGTCATGGTCAGAGGTTGCAGCTGTTTCCTTATCCTATCTACATTCTTTGAGATGCCGGAAGAGGGAGTGTGTGGGTAAACTGGACAGCTGACAGCACAATAATTCGGACAGTTGCCCCAAACGGTCTGGCTAGAACAACAGTGATGACCAGATGATAACAAAAGCCTTTACGCTAGCACATGCTCTGTCTCACTTACCATGTTCAATAATCTCCACCAAGTTCCTCAAGTGAGGCAAGATGGCACAGCCCATGAGAATAGCTATTTGTTGAACAATTTTGATTCCAGTGTGCCGTGCCTGCCAAGACTTCTTGCTACGACATACAGCCTTCAAGAATGGCAGTAGGGAAGGAATTCCCAAAGCAGATGCAACAACAGCAAACGCTCTGAAAAAAAACAAAACACAGGCACCAATGAGTGTTACCATATTTATTTACCTATAAGCTGAGCTTGGTTATAAGCCAAGACCTTAAACTCAGAGACATGATGATGGTCTAACGCATTTGGAAAAAATATGGAAAATTCTCTGCTATAAGCCAAGACCTACATTTCTCAAAAAAATTACCTAAGCGTCCATTCAAGAAAGCGCTCCTCTCAGGAAACATGTTGAAAGTTATTATTTCAACAAATTACTGGTAATATCAGATATGAAGAGTTTTATTAGTAAGTTGATTTCTTATGATTCGCTCTGGCAAAAGAAGGGCTTGGTAAAAGGGAATGGCAGAGTGGTAAAACAACAGTCACCTCCCGCCAATATGGCTCAGAGTAAATCTTGGAGTTGATGTAATGGAATCAAAATCACTGTTGCCAAAAGCAGTATAACCATCAAACTTGTTTGGTGATTTCCCAATTGTGAGGTCTTTAGGTAAGAATTGCAATTTGTATGACATGCATCTCAACTGTTAAACAGTTTTGTAGGGTTTCTACTAGCTGTATGTTCTTAGTTTAATAACAACTTCACATTAAAGTTTACCTTGCTGTAGTGTTACGGACGTACTCATCAATGTTGTCAATATCAGGTCTCATGGTCGAGATCATTGTTGCCAAACCAGCGGCCTAAAGGAATTACCACAAGTAAAACATTATAACCTACAGTAAAAACCCGCGTATAAGAACCTAAAATTTAAGAACCTGTTAGGCTAAAATTTCATTTTAAACCCCCTTTTCATAAGAACCTATTTAGCCTGAAATTTTCAATAGGTTCTTATTTTACAAAAATGAAGGCATCACAAAATGTAACACAGCATTTTATGGACACTGCAGCATGAAAGACATGCATGCTAGTACTTTGGAAAGATAAGTTTACTGTATGGTTATCATCTAAACTGTATTCTAGATAACTATGTAATACAGCAATATATGCCATTACATATGCCCTGTAGTTAACTGTGCTGATCACTTGTGCCCCGATCAAAATAAGAACCTATTTAAGAACCTAAGTAGCCTAAAATCCCCAAAAAATACCATTTCTATAACAACCTATTTAGGCTAAGTTGGAAAAATCTTATACGCAGGTTTTTACTGTATTGCAAACCCAAGTAATACCTCACCCTTTCAGAAATATGTGTAACTTAATTTTTTCACATCACATATGCTAAAGTTTAGGACTGTTTCACATGAATTTTGGTTTCACTCTGGAAAATGCCTTATAAGGACAAGAAATCAAATGATCTGTTCCCTTAGCCATTTAACTTGTAAAGCTTTATAAAAATTGCAAGTGTCAACAAAGTTCGTGAAGAAAATATCAATCCGTAGTTTTCATCTGAAAGGGTGTCTTGTAAGATTTTGTCAAAAAAGGTTACCATGTGAGACTGAAGGTTTAACTCCAGGTTTTAAAGGCTACAGACGGCCCAACTATTATCATGGTTAAGCTCAAGAGAGTCATGAAATGATAAGCAACAAACTCTTACCAATAAAACTACAAGAAAAGAAGATTGGTATGTGTTTTGATGCCACAAACAGCACATACTAACCTTAGCCAAGTTGGAAATGATCTCACGTCCCTCTACTCTCGCATAGTAATCTTCATCAATCAACAGAGGTTCAATAACCACAAGGATCTGAAAGAAGCAACACAACATTTAATTATCAACATGTCATGCACGGCAAAAGATTAAGGGTGTGGCTAAGAAAGCGGGGGAATGTAAGATTCACTTTGCAATAGGGTATTGAGAAAAGAGAAGTAATGTTCAGAAAAATCACTTTGGGAAATCTTAAACACTGCTTTCTGCAGTATGAAGTAGACAGTAGCGCTGCTACCACCCCAGGGTGTGACGTTAGGTTTTAGGAGATTAATCCCAGCACTTCCATCAGTTACTTGACAATTTACTACATGTAGTACCCACTTGTATATGTAGGTTTCGAGAGGTGCTGTGGAGAATCTATCACCCACATCACATAAACACAACATGATAGCAGAGCAACAAGTCTTAAATGGTCAACATTCAGTTCTTGAGTCCAGTGAAATAACAACTACATTGAAACAATGCAGCTGAAAAATAAATAAAACAAACTAGAGATAAAACTTGTAAGGTAGAAACTTGTCCAAACATTTCTTTGCCGGTTTGATTCCAGGATAGTTTACGCTCTTCTGCTGATTAAGTTACTTTGCTTCAAACTCAAAGGATATCAAAAAGGTTGAATTACAAGAGCGTACCTTGTGAACAAATGGACGAACAAGATCGTCAAGCTTGTATAAGATACGATCAATGACCTTTACCAACAAGTGACGTTCCTGAAAGAAAGAAAAGAAATGTTTGTAAAGTTGGTTAGAGAACCTGAAAGAAAACAAATCCCTTGGAAATTCAGTGCATTAAAAATCACCAAAAATTCTCAATTTATGAAAAACAAGTTAGGGTTCCTTCCATGCACTTCTCTCCCTCCAGTTTTTAAATGGGAAGGAGGGAACTACTTCTGTGTCAAATAAGGGAGTTACTGTTTATTCATGTGTGTCATAACGTTGAGAAACCAGCATTTTAGTAACAAATAAGTGATTCAGATCATGAATGAATCCTGTAATTTTACCAGTCCTTATTTTAATTGCATTAACTACATTTGTTAATGTATGGACAATTTAACTAATTTCAGAACAACAAATCAAGGAGAGAATAAGAACGGTTTCTGTACACACCTGATCTTCCAGTGTTGGTGACATCAGAAGAGGAAGAATCTGATTAAACAGTGGTCCAGCACCAAACTCACGAGCCTTGTCTGTGATCTGTCTCAGAGCTGCCTTTCGCATGGGTGGAGTACCGTTCTTGATCTTCAACAGGAGTTTCATGATCTTTCTCTCTTTTAACTCTTCAGGGCTCAAAGTACTTTCATCGACATCCACCTAAAAATGTAGACACCATGTTGAGGTTAAGCTATCTTTCCCCTGAGTGGCTCATCAGGTTCGCTGTCACCAGATTTCAATAGCATAAACAACTTATAGTACGGTGTAATTTTAATTAACAGCTATACTCCATGTACATGTTACAGGTATAAGTTTTCAAACCAGGGGTAAATTTAATAAAACATTTACAAGTGTAATTTACAAGTGTAGCTATTGTTTCAGAAGTTGAAAACAAAAGCTACACTTGTAAACTACACTTGTAAATGTTTTATTAAATTGGCCCCAGAAAGAGAATCTCGACATGGTTTAGCCCCCTGGATGAAGTCGAACCCACATGGCTCACACAATAGGCATAACAACTAATAGATACGAAATAATTCAGGGCTACAAGAGGGAACTAGAATAAGTTTATACCAGTACAAAAAGTAGCACCCACAGATCAACACACTTAACAAAACTTGGAAAGCTACACTGATGTTTCTAACTTACCAGCAGCTTGTCAAAGTACTGCACGTCATCAGGTTTTAAATACGGCAAATTTCCAGGGGGCTGATCTTCCACCAGTTTGGCTGATCTGTCTTCTTGCTGCATCAAATAAAGAAAGGAGTCAGAAATACATTAGATACGTCCAGGGTGGTTATCAATAAGCCTCAAACAAGCTGGCCATTACTCAAAGCACCACAAGACTGACAGAGTTTGTTACAGGAGAATAAATGTACCTGGATGTAGAAACCACTGCCTCCTATAGGAGTGGGTGTCGCTGTCAGCTTGCGTGTTGGAGTTCTGATTGGTTGGTAACCAGGAGGTGGCTCCAGGATCTAAAAATATGTAATATTTAACATAAGTGAGACATGGGTATCACAATAATGTACCGCATGGGCATGTCGACAGGTTGAACTGGTGGCTGGACTATCCAGTCTATTTTGGGAAGTCACAGTGCATCTGGATAATCAAGGTGTAACTATTCCTGTGGTAATTTCCCTTCTACATGTTTAACCCCCCTGAAAAGGATCGGTGGGGATAAAGTAGTAGTACATGGTAAGGAATCATATATTGACAAAGAAACCAAAAATTTGAAACTATAATATGGCATTACTTAACTTCTTCTCAAAGCATGGCCTCTGGAAGTGGCCCCAATGCAAGGAATGACCACACACATATTTCCCACATTTACATTTTCTTGAATTCCTGTTTCTTTTCATCTGCTTCAACTTTAGATAATTTTGGACAGCATTTTTACTGTTTCACTCTAACAGAAACTGATAAAGATAGCAGCTTTTCAACTAAAACATCTTTTTGTTTCCACAAAAATCAAGGTTGTTTTATGGTGTTTTTCAAAACCAGGAATAAACTTTTGAAAAAATAAAGTTATAAATGTTTTTCAGAGCAGTAATGATTTGGCAAGTGCTTCAGAAGAAAACATACAAATTAAGGTGAAAAACAACCAAGCATGCAGTAAATGTTACATATACAAAGTCAACATTCAAACCTTGTATCCTTCCTTGGGAAAAAGGGAATCCAGTTCTTCATCAGACAGGTATCTGTTTCTTTCATCAATCTCCCTCTCCCAGCGATATGCCTGCATTTGTTCTGGCGTCATGGCCAACTGACCCGGGGTAGGGGTCTGCATCTGCATAGCGGCAGCCCCAGCAGGCGTCACTCCACTGGTGCCAATCATAGGAGTGGTGCCACCCATTTGACTGGCAGGTGTCTCGTCCCATCTGGATCGTCTCTTACTTCCAGGAGTAGGTGTAGCACCAGGTGTCTCAGCACCAGTGCGGTCTGTTCTAGGCGTCTCTGCCCAACCTGGAGTGGCATGGCCTGGAGTTTCCCCTTCAATAAAATAACAGAGTTAGAAAAGCATTCCACTTTGGATCTTTCCATTGGGAGCCCCACAGACTCACAGATCATTAAGAATGATTCCTGCATCAAAGTTATACAGACAAACCATGACTATTTGGGCTTGGGTAATCTTGAATTTTCCATCATCTTAACCCTTCTCCATGACACTGAATTCTTCCTGAGTTTCACGCCCAAATAATGTAAGTGGGTCAAGGGCAAAAAATTTCTTTCAACAGGATTTGCTTCCTCCAAGTAAACATTGATTTACAGAGAAGGTGACACCAAATGTGGTTTCTTCTGCTTTAGTTTTTTCCTGGAAATGGTCCTTTACAAATGCTTAAATCTTGTTTCACTCATGCAATCACAATGGGTTTATATTCAATTTTTCAAGTACATAGAGTATAAACAACCCAGACTCCTTTAGGATTGCCAAAGAGTCAGGATGCTCCAGGTTTAACTGTGGGAAAGCAGCAATAAGCTACATGCCATTACAAAACATTGCAGCAACAGCACTTCTTTTTAACAGTAACATTTACCTCTTTCTGTCTTTGGGGTTTCATCCCAGCGATTTCTTCTAGTGGACGAAATGCCTGTAAAAAGCAATTTCACACATCAGACAGTGACACTAAGTGGAGGGAGACCAAAGACTGCTCCAACCTTTTTCAAGAACTGGGAAAATAAACTAACATTTATACTGTACATTTGCAGCTGTGGGCACTAGGATTGTTTTGTTATAATTACAATCAAACTCTCGATTATGATCTACAAAAACATTTTTGGTCGCATTGTTTTACATACCTTGAGTTTGCTTATGACCATGTCACAAAAAAAAAACAATTTGGTACTGAACATTTGTATTTTGTTATCATACACTTTAAGTTTGAAATATTATCTGTATTAGACCAACTGCACATGCGCAACTGTCCACCAGATTGTTCTACAGACACAATAGATTACATTTATTATAATTTATAAATTTATAATAACATTTATACCTTTTTGTATTGCCTAAAAAGATTTAACAATGGTTAGCCCAGTTTAACTCAAACTTTGTAAGTAATTTCATCAAATTAAAGCAACAAAAGTTGCATTGCAGACTACCACCCTTCAAATGTTTGAAGACAAACCAAGTAATGTTAATTAACAACACCAAATTAGGTCATGTTTTTGTTACATCGCCAAGTTTAGATGTACTTAATTGGTACTTAATTTCGCGGGTCTTTAATTTCTTTAAAGACCCCCGAATAAAAATCCTCTCAAAATTTAAACACATGAAATTTAATACCACAATACCCATATAGAAAATTCAAATCACAGAAAAAAATTATTAACATGTAATAACAACAACATATACAGAATATGTATCGACAAGTACACAAATTATAAACTAGGTTTACTGGTAAGTTCCATTTTGTATCTTCTGTTGTGAAATAACGTTACTTTGCAAATATTTCACTTGTTCCAGTTTATCTGGAAATTTTAAAAAGTTCAGACTTTTTGAAAATAAAGTTGAGAACGCTTGAATGGCGAAATTTTATGCCAATTTTTCATATTTACCTACTGAAATCCAGAAAATAAAACCCCGCGAAATACTGTCTCGCCAAAATCCCGAAATTAAGTACCCGCAAAATTAAGTACCAATCAGGTAGATTGCAACAACACAAAAGAAGGAGGCTTGACTAGCTCCAATATTACCTCCAGGTGTAGCACTGGGTGTGACGTGTCCTGGGGTCACATGACTGGGTGTGGCCTCCCATATCCTGGTACCAGGGGTTGCTCCTGGTGTCTCTGAGCCAGGTCTGTGAGGAGTCACTCCCGGGGTCTCAGAACCTTTTGCACGTCCAGGAGTCTCGTCCCATCGACTAGCAGAGGGGGTTGCCATCTGATAGGAAAGAAAAAACCAGGAAAATATGTCTGAATTGAGCTTGATCACAGCCAACCTCCAAAGGTCTTACAGTTTAGTTGTCAATAATATTGTCAATGACATTCTTATTTATACTACTTCCACTCAATGCCACCCACAATTGCTTGGAGTTTTCAAAAATTCAACAGGTTTTCAAAATGAAATTATGCAAATTGTTCTTTCAATGTCTATGATCAGATCTTTTTGTAACAAAATGAATGAAGTTTTTATTTCTCTACAACAGCTCAAGTTGCTTTCAAGTAGCACCCATGGTTTACTGATTGAAAGTGTTGTCAAGTTAAAGACTTTTCTTGGTAATTTTAAGTTTGTAAATAGACATTAATTATTTTCCCTCTGTATTTCTTATCTTCTTGGAACACTAAAAGTCTACCAAGGAGATGATGATGACTGTTATTTCTTTCTAATTATTGTTCTTATTTCAACTCTTAATATGCTCTAAGAGGTCTGGACTTCCAACCTCAGCTTGATCCCAACTGCTGGATTTCTTCTTTGCTGGTGTTTCATCTCCAGAAGCCTGCTGATCCCATCGGCGACGCTTCCTCTCTGAAACAACGAGTAAATAACAAACAATTAGCTATGAAATACAAAACCAGTCACGCTTTGCATTTTATTAATTACAGGATTACATGACAGCCAATTTCCTTACACGGCAAAAGACAGGTACCCTGCTGATATCCTGCGTGTGAACAAATGGGAAAGCTGGAATATCAATAACGAAGATTGAAAAATCCATTTAACGAAAGGTGATTATGCTTTCATCAAAAGTGTTACAGGAATCAAAATCATTAACGTGGGGGGAAAGTAACTTGATTACTGTATTTACTGAAAAGAGCGCAGCTCTCAAATTGGCGCCACCCCCCCGAATAAGCACCGCATTTAAGAGCAAAAATGTTCATAAGCGCCCCCCGCAAAGAAGCGCCACATCCTTCCAGCAACAATGCAGCGCTTCTTGACTTTTGCCATGGCTCATGCTGAAATGCTTATACCGCTGACATCGTTATTTCTGTTATTATATTGTTATTCATTTGGATGTGGAAAGAGATATAGACCTTTAAAACTAACTAAAAGACTGGAATGAACAGATTAGAATGACTACATTCAGGCATTTTAAAATAAGGGCCAATCCTGAATAAGAGCTGCATGGACAAGTCAAAAATTTTAATACCATGAACGCTGTGGCGCTCTTTCGAGTTAATATGGTAAGTAAAGGATTCTTAAATCTACACCGTTGCTTGAATTAGATCCAAGGCTCCTCCATGTATGTCAGAATGAGCCAACAGTTGCAACTGTCTGTGCCAATAACATAGGGATGTTTGTTTTTCACCATTTTGAAAAACAAAAATAAAAAAATTTAAGAATTCTGATCTCACAATATCAGGTCTCGCAAGTTAACAAAGTAACAATACCTGGTTTTGCTGCTGCAGCTTCTTTAGCCTTTTGTAATTCTCCTGATGCAGATTGATCCCTCAGTTGACGGAAAATTTCCGCCTACATAGGAAGGACATGTACTGTTTGTTAGTGTGAAAACTGGTTTTGCAATAATATTATTATTCTGTAACAGACATGTAATTAAGTCAATACTACTAACTTATTACACATTCCCTAACAATTTGAGGAAA
This sequence comes from Siderastrea siderea, assembly GCA_964030785.1. Lineage (NCBI taxonomy): Eukaryota > Metazoa > Cnidaria > Anthozoa > Scleractinia > Rhizangiidae > Siderastrea > Siderastrea siderea. Next base: position 45,145,009 of record OZ034971.1, on the reverse strand, counting down.
TGGTCACTTTTACATTTATAAGGTATATAGCACTAGATGGCACTAATAAATCATTAAGTAGAGGTGCCTCTCTGCGAGAACTGTCAAATTTTCTCTGTCTGCTATTAAAAAATTGGTGTACAATGGTTTAGTGAACTACCGTACATGTATTTAACAAGTCAATCTAAATCAGCCTCCGAAATTTATTCTCCTGTATTATCACGCTTTACAGTTCAAATTGGGTATATTTCATTATTTTTTCTTTGTTAACATTTGCTTGTTATTGTTTACAAATATTATGATTTTTTAAAGAGCGCTGCCCTCAAATAAGCGCCGCCCCCGAATAAGCACTGCATCTGAAACACTAAAAATTTAAAGAGCACCGCGGCGCTTACTTGAATAAATACGGTATACCGGAACTGATCAGGATTGCAATGGTCCAAACTCTGATCTCTCCTTGGACAGGAGGGACAGGAAGAAAGCACTCACTTCCGGTTTCTCACTCCCATTTTCAGCAGATCTACCATGATTTCTCCTTTGCTATCAAACAATATTTGAAAGTTTTTCTCCAATTTCTCTCCTATTCTTCTTGTTCAACTTTCTCTTAACTGGAGCACAAATGTAGATATCTATGATTATGCAATCACAACACACCTGATCTTTTCTGAGATCCTGCTCTTGAATAATGTCCTTGTAGGTTCTCACATTTTTCAACAAAGCTGGATCAGGTGTTTTTCCACCTACAGAAACGAAAAACAAGAGAGAGAGAAACCCACATTAGCTGTTTGCAAATTTCCTAACAATGACAATACAAAATATCAACACATAACTATTGTAACTCAGTAGAAATTGTAAGAAATAGAAGGTTTAAGATTTATGCTAAGAACATAGTTTCATAGTAACTTCAACTCCCTATTTTTATCTTGCAGATCATTCTTGCCTGCCAGTCCCTCAGTCTCCCCTGACACAGTTCATTTGTAACTGCAAGTTGGGAGTCCTTGAGACCAGTAGGCAAAAACATTTGGTACTTAAGGGATAATGATAGTAAGGTAAATCACAAACAAACACAACAACAACAGCTATTTGATTGTGTGGAACAGTGTCTGCGGCATTGTAACACCAACCCAGTGGGTAGGAATCTTGCGATGAGTTGTCGCACTCACTGACATCTTATCCTTGGACTTCTCCTAATAAATAAGTCTTCAGAGGTCAGTAATCGACCACTGTGTAGTATGAGTTCCGGAATCTTTAATCTTTGTTACTTTTAATTAAAGTATTTATGATCTATCACTGAAGTGATACTTCTTTCACATTTTCAGAAAATAATTTTAAGTGTTAGTATTGTCTTTCCATTTTTGCAGATAACTCAATCAGTGTGTAACTAAGAAACTGCCCAGCCTCAGAAAAGATGTATACATGTAATGTTTGTCAACAGAGGACACTTGTTCTCAATAAAACTAGATTTGTTTTAATAATATAGGACTTCTCAAACGGACTATGTAACACTATTTTAGGTAATCGCTGCTAACATTCAAGCCTCGAACATTAAATAATGTTAAGATGTTAACTTTTAGAAACCATCTCAGCAACTGTAATACACACAATACACACATTCTGATATAGAAATTTTGAACATTCAAGATTATTTATTTCTATAGAAACTGATCCACAATGACTTTGATCAGGCCAAAAGAATTCAAATAATTTACATGTTGGATTTTTTTCATCATTTTGAATTTTTTTCTACTACTTTGAACCCTTTGGAAGAGTTCCATTTTTGTAAGAGGTTATTTGTTAGCACATGAATCACTTAAAACAGTGCTATCTAGCCTCTAAGTTTGAAGGTGGGTGAAGGGGGGGAGGGGTTCTGGGGTTTGACAAAGGACTGGATTCATCAACAAATGACTTTACATAAGAAAATTTGGCCTCTATGTAAAAAACATCCTTTGTTGAAATTAGTTGACTATCTTGTGTAAACCTTCTTAACATCTCTTATTCTTCTCCAAGGACAAAATCTTGCTCATAAATTTAAACCTTGAATTGTCGTAACAAATCTTATCCCACAAAGCTTTATTTTAAAGTCGAGATAAGAAGTTGATTATTTGCTCCATGTTGCTACACAACTGCCACACATTCCATCTATGTTGTAGCGACAACCCTTATTAGACTTCAGTCACAATATATGTAAACAACCAACAACATTAGTCATTTACTCTTGCAACTATTTTGTGCAGTTGACGAGTGGAGAATCCAACACTGAATGGAAAAAATGGGTTCAGGAGTAAGTAAAATGAAGTCAACACTGCTTATGTAATTAATACTATAAACACATAAATTAAACAAGCCAGCACAACAAAACCAAAGCACAAACCATGAAGCATGAATTTTTGGTGGGGCTTTAGTTTTGCCGGTGGCTATTTTTCATAAATTGCGTTAATAAAATTTTCTGATTACGGACGACACATTGCCTGCTGGGAGATCATTATTTTACAACTTCCTACTCAACCAAGGAAACATAAAAATGTAAGTTACAGTTGTGCTACAGTGCTAGTGAAGCTCACAGTGGAGTTTGCACTAACTTCAGCCATCTTCAAAGACAATAGAGAACTCAACTAAAGTGGCTGGCACAACAACAAGATAAAAAAATGCATACCCCTTATCAAGAACAGAAGTGCTGGTTATTGCAGGGAACAACTTTTTGTGCAAGAGTTTTGTTTGGCGATCTTTTGCTTGAGGGTCTAGGGTAAAATTGCAAAACTTAGATCCCGCACAAAATTCATGCTACATGGTAAGCTGTCTTTCCTGAGAGAGAAGTAGAAGTTTTAAGTCAACCCTTTAAATCTCAGGAAAACTTGTTCAAATACTGTTTAACCTGTGGGCGAAATCTTAATCTGTGAACATTCATTTGGATACTACCGAGTAGTACTTTCCTGTGGTACAACTTATTATTCTGTACAAGGTACTGGTAGATCTAACTTCTGAGTCTAGGCATAAAATCTTATAGTTTCAAGTTTGCTCTTTACCTTTGAGTCTGTGAATGAAATTCTGATCACTCAAAAGAATTTTGACCATTCAAATTAAACTTATCAAGCAGCACTTTCTGGCTGTCCTATTTGTTTATCAGCAATTTGCAAAATGGCATTTGGTAAGACAAAAAGACCACTATAAGCAAGAAAATTTTGCCTCTAAACACACTTTCTTGGCAAGTCTCGTTGGACTAAACCCAGAAAAAACATCCTACATATTACTGAATAGAATGATTCTTTCACCATATAAATTCTACGTCATACTTATGACAATATCTTTTTTTTCTGTTCACAAAAGAACTATGCTTAAATTAAAATTCACTGGAACAAGCTAACAGCACTTCACAACTGAATTCAGATTGTCTTCTCCCTCCCTAACTTTACATGGCTTCTTACTGAACGACAGCTACACCATTGCACTCAAAATACCATAACTATTTATCCCCATGACTTTTGAAATAGCTCGACAATCAACTTGTTTCCAAGCAGGCCTCGAAATTAAACTTTTTCCCAAGAGCAATTCTGCCCCTAAGTCCAAAATTTTTAGGAGTAAATTTGGTCTAACAAGGAGCAGAGATGTATTTATTATGAAAATGGGCCAAAAGTTGAAGGAGCAAATTTCCTTCTAAGTTATTTTTTTTTTGGAGGAAATGTCTTCAAACCAGTCCCAAATTGCACATTTGCGATCGTAAATTTCGAGCCCTTTCACTTTGCAATTTTACAAGATATGAACAAAAACCCATGATTACCTGACGATTACTTTAAAATCCCAATGATACATGACATAATTAGGAAGATTTTCGGGCCATTTCAAAGGACATCTAGGAACAATTGTATCCTTTCCCATCACAGTTCACATCAAACTCTAAAATACAACCAGTTATAATAACAGGAAGAGAATGAGAGTATAATACTCTACTAAACCTACCATCTGCAAAGGGATCATTTCTAGGAGGTGATATGACCATCTGCCGTCTCCGTGCTCTGTACTCATCTTCCCGCTCAGCAATGGTAGGCTGTCTGTGTTGTGCAAATGGATCCACCTATTAAATATTCAAATCAAAAATTACTTTACAACCTACATTTGGTATTTGCAGTGCTACAATATCAATAATTGGCAAGCTAGCATTTACTCCAGTTATACAAACTACAAACTAATAATGCAACATAAGCAAGCCAAAAGGAAATGAAAGAAATATTATGAGAATTTTAAAAAATAAAATTACCTAAACAATCAAAGTTGATTCAGGACTGAATTGATCTGGGCGGATCTTAAAAAGACCTTCACCCACTCTTTGATGAGTCACACAGACATCCTACTAAATTAGGACAACTTTAACCCTTTCACTCTCAGAGTCAGTTATGGAGACATTTAAAAGGTCATTCTAATTCTGTGGATGAAATCCTATGGTGTGGCCATTTAAATGGAACCTTTTCACCAATACTTTCACATGGTACTATTTGTATTGAAGTATTTTACAAAATGAAATTGGTCTGAAATTTTGGTTTTAGGCACTCTTGGGAATACAAAGGTTAAAACTAAGGTATTTCAAATGTTTCAGATAAATCTCAAGGTGTCTCAACTGGGGACAGCTCAATCAACTGTAACACTTCCCACAAAATATCAGTCAGGATTGAGAGAATATTTCCTACTGTAGCTAACCATGTCCCAGTATACATACATGCTCTCCAGATTGTGCAATGTCATTCAACAGTGCTGCAGGAGCTGTGTAGCTGTTTCTTGATGGATGCATAATGGTTGTAGAGTAATCATCGTCATCCTAGAAAAGAACACAAAAACAGTTCACAAAGGGTAATGTGAGCATTTATATTTTCTTTACCTCTTATTTTGGAACTGCACACATTTTGAGGAAATTATACAGTTTTGTTGCAAAACATACAGACTGTACCAAATAAACCAATAAAAAGCAAAATCATTCAATTTCAGTCAGATTTGGATGTGTCAATGGTGCCAATTACACTAAAAAGACATCCTCATTCATCTTGGATATACCACAGTTTTCCGGGTATAAGGAGCACTCAACTATATGGTAAGATGCACCCCAAACTTGGCCACTTGATTGTATCAGGTTTTTAAACTGAGAATAACACTGATGGACTGATGCCTTTGAAAACCTAACGAACCCACATAGCCAGCCAGAAATAAAAAATAAATACATAAATAAATAAATAAAATAAGTAAAAATTTTATATGCATTTAACAATTGAGATACAACATTAGGAATAAATATGTGTGGCATAACTAGCAGACAACATCCAAGGAAAGGAGTCTTGTGAGTTGGAGCTCTGTTTGGAGCAAAAGAAGAATCAACACTCACCTCCTCTTGTTCGTTTGGGGCAATATCGGTGGAGTAACCCTCAAACCTGTCATGGAAAAAATATAACAGAAAATTTAAAACAGAAAACCTGAGCCAGGTTGATCAAAGCAGGGTTAAGCTGACCCAGGATTAGCGTCACTTTTTAATTCACTTTTATTCCATAATGACATGGATTCCAGTAAATTGTTTTCACTTGACAACGTAATGTTAGGTCGGTGGTTCATGGCCCAGTCCCTGCCATTGTGTTGTTTCCTTAGACAAGAAAGTTGTTTGGTACTTGCCAAAAAAGCTAACATTAATGACCACCAACATGACAGCAATGATACGATTTGCAACCAAGAAAATGTCAAAAATTTACTGAAATACCTAGCTTTTGCCTTGAGATTTCCCATCCTTACAAATTATGGCACGCAAGTCAACATTTGGAACTTTACAGGGTAGACTTTCAAAATGGCTTTAGCTCGATGTAAGAACTAACCTGTAAGACTCATAAATGACGCAGCAAAACAATAGCTAACAAACAGAAATCCTGTCAGGTTCTTACACTGAGGCAAACCCTTCACAATGCTTGTGTGATGGACTCCATAGATTCCTTCGTGTGGAAATCAATATAGGACATATTCCACTCTTACTGTATAAATCGATGCTCAAATAGAAAATCATCCTTACCTATCACCACCTGAGCCATAAATGTCAACATCATATCCTCCTTCACCAACAGAAGCTAATCCAACCTGCAAAGGACAAACACATGCTTAAAACTCGCATTCTAGTTCGTAAGTTAATGGTTAAAATTCGAACTGAGCGAACACTTTACACTTTGATTTTAACCAGTTTTACGAAATGAGGCAAAACAACTGTTTACTGAAGCGAATTATGCGGAAGTCACAAGTGTAACCAAGAAAAGCACTCACATGATGACGTTAATTCTAAACGCGTACGTATAATTTTAGACATTAACTTACCTTTTCCCCGATGTCAACCTTGGGTAAATGAGATCTTTGGGCTTGTAAATGCTGAATTTGCTTTTCGATTTCTAAAGAAAGAAATTCAAAATCGCTATGAACATTGGATAAAGTGTAAAACATTGTCACTTACAATATAAAAGAGACATTTTACCTTCGTATGTAGTCGGAGCTTTTGCTAAAGCAGCCATCTTGTTTTACGACCACACGACGACTTCACCCACAATGCACCTGGAGGTGGACAAAAGAAAATGCCCGGATGAAACGGACACTATGGATACTCATACACAAACGGAAGATGGGCCCTTGCCGAACGGAGACCCAAGTCAACTTTGCGTGGGTGGCCAATCCTGGATAGGCTTTTGGATAAATTCTGCCGGCAGAATTTCGAGCAGAATAAGCGATTTTTGAGGCGAGCATTCTGCTGGCAGAATAAGGCATTTTCGAGCAGCATTTGAGCAGAATAACGGAAAACCAGTGACACTAATGATATGCATAACAGTTGTAAGAAAAAAATGAAAACTAAATACAAGACAAATGGAAAATACCTTGCGATTAATGTGATTATTAGCTAAAACGTACTCACATGATTTACTGTTTCGTCTAATATTAGTGATATAAAGTAAGAAGAATTACAAGTTTGCTACACATAATGAAAATCTAATTAGTATTTAGGGGTTAGGCCCAGGCTCCCTTCCATATTTTCTAAAATACATAATGCATCAGTCAATTCCAGCTGCGCCCATCTCCCTCCCCCCGGGCAACTGCGGGGCATTTGCGTGCCTTGTCAGTCCCGGGGGTGGGGCATTAGCAAATTTGGAACGGCCCGGGGGTCGGGCATTTGCCTACCCCCGGGCTTTTGACAGTCATGTGGTTTCCGACTCGAAATCCAAACACGGGGGATTTTATCGCAAAGGACCAGCAGTTCGTCACAGATTGGATCGTCTGCCAAGGACTGGACAAGCTTGTGGAGGTTTTCTCGATTTTAAGCATTTCTTCATTGCTCATCAAGGTACAATCATCACTTAATATAGCGAGATCGGAAACGATCAACGTGAATCGACGTACGCATTCTTCTTAAGGATTTAAATAAAATTTAGTCGCGATGATTCTTAAATTCTAAACATGTGTACAGGGATCGTCATTTTATACTTTTGCATATTATTAAAATATTCACAACAGATGGCGTTACAACAGACTTTTATAATGTCAAGATTTCTGTTTACTAGCGAACTGTTTAAAACAAAACATTAAAGTAACAATCAACTATCACGTAGTATTGTTGTCTGTGAAGTATTAAAATATCATCACTTGGCATTTATACTAGCTTTATTAACATCGGATAGTGCCGTTACAAACAATAGAAGACGGAGAGGTAGGCCTACAGAAATGAAAAATCACAATAAAAATGCTGAAAGTGGTATTATTGTGCAATGAATGAAAACTGCTGCAGTGTTGATTGGGGACGTACGATCCCGGGGGCTGGGCATTTGCCCTCTTCCTTCGTCCACACCGCGGGGCATTTGGCAGCTAAAGTGTCCCCACCCCCGGGAATTTGCCATCCGAGAGAAAAAAAATGCTAATGCCCGGGGGTTAGCCCGGGGGGGCATGGGCGCAGCTGGAATTGACTGATGCATAAGGTCCGAAGGACCAAAAATTTTTCGGGTACCGAGCAGAATTCGAGCAGAATAAGGGTGTCCGAGCAGAATTTCGAGCAGAATAAGCAATTTTTATGAGCACTGCCGGCAGGCAGAATAAGCCATTTTGCGAGCAGAATTTATCCAAGTTTAGTGGCCAACCCAGGGTGGCCAAACGGACTCAACGAATGCTGCAAAAAAGCCATTTCAGTGCAGCCTTGCACACGCTCTAGTACTAAAGAAAACAGTACTGAAGTCAGCTTACGTTGGGTGAACCCAACGCTTAAAAACTTGCGTTCACTTCCGTGCAAATTTGAGCTCGATCAAAGTCAGAACGCAAGTCATCGCAAGTGCACGCAAGTCATGGCCAAACGGAGTCGCAAGTTACCACAAGTTTTCAACTTGAGATAACTTGCGACTCCGTTTGGCCAGGGCTTTATGCTTGCACGCCTGTGATCTGTGTTCCTGTTCCACTATATGAATAAATGACGTCTATCTTCCCAGAATTACTTTGTAGCCCCCCCAGGCTACCGATGTTCACACTAGTTTGCATTTGCCCTCGGTTTGCTCAAGCAGGTTTTTTTTTTTGTTGGGGATAACGAAAAAAATTCTTCTTTTTAAGAAGGCAGCCAAAACCAACCCGTTTGGGACCCGGACCGGGTATACAACTTCGTTTGAAATCATCTTTCGCCCTTCAGGAGAGGCTTTTTTCTTCTCCTTATCTGTGACACAAGCAGAGAGCACCCCGCTAGCAGCCAGTGGGGAAAAAAACATTAAATAGCCGATAAATTTTACGTTTTAAGTTTATGTTGTCCTTGAGCTATTTCGTAATTGTGATAAAGACTTTTCCACATTTCAGCCAGTTTTTAATTTAAATACCATTTAGAGCGGTCCTAATAAATAAATAAATAAATAAATAAATAAAAATAAGGCCAGCAAGCATTTTCGGCAAGTCAAAAGCAGCGTAACATTTTCTAGGGCTTATCATCCGTCCCAATGTACGTAGCCGAAAATGTGATGCAAAAGAAGTTATTTGCTTCTCGATGAATGTGTACGCTAATAGGTATCCATCTTGGGAGAAATTACGTGTTGATTTACAAAAAAGTCCTCTTTCATGAGTAACGTGAATCCGGGCTTTGTCGGCGGGAGTGCGTGCTTTTCTCGCTAAGGCGTTTGGAACACCCAGTTATACAGATTTGGCAAAAGACTTGCAGCGATGCAGAAAAATTTTAACCAATGAACTGTCTTTTTCGCTTATTTCTGTTCTCTAATTAGCAAAATATTTTTCATTGAGGAATGAAAGAATTTTAAACGCGGTTTAAAGAGAAATGCGGGACAAAGCAGAGCCATTAGTTTGGTATTGATTTGCTTTCTACTATGGAGGTGAATTTGAAGCTTTGCGTCTTCTTCTTGGACAGATGTGCACCTCTTCAGAGAAGTCCTGCAGGTTGGTTTTCCGTTAAATTGTTACTACATCTAAGCCTTTTTAACTGTGTAGTGCTGCCATTAACAAGAAGAAACGTTGTCCCTCATCACCGTGACACAACTTTCATATCGGGATTCTGAGATTGTTCAGTCCAAGCCCTTGTAAAGGACTCTTTTGTGGGGTTTACCTCGGTGTAAGAACCTGACAAGATTTTCTTTGTTTGTTAGCTTTTGTTTTGCTGTACGGTATTGTTTAAAATGTTTTTGTTTCCTTTGTTTTACGTCATTCGTGAGTTTCACAGGTTCTTACACCGAGGTAAAGCCCTTTTGTGTAAACTTCGTCAGTAGTGCTTTTATATTTAAGGTTTTTTCAAAATGAAATTTGAGATTTGTCTTGAATTTTGATTTTAAGCACTCTTGGGAGTGAAAGGGTTAAGTCATAGTAAATTCAAGGGAACAATTATATGTTGGCTGAAGCATTTCTTTTCAGACTTTTTGTAAGTGATTTCGGCCTACTATCAATCCTCAGTCACTTCTCATAGCTTATTTTGTTATCAGTATTGAATTTTTATGGACCTGCTGTTTCAAATTTTCCTCCAAAGATAAATTATATGAGATCTACGTAACTTATAATTTTGTATTTCTTTCCTTTACCGATTGGATTGAGTTCATGGCCTTGTGCGCGATGGAAACTACAAAGTCACTGGTAACAAGCTACAGGCTAACTGGTCGCACATCTCTATTCAGGTAGGTACGTAAATGATTATTTGTATCTGTCATTTTATATCCCATATCACGCACGACTTTCTTCATCTATCGGAATTTTGACGACTTCGATTAAAAAGAACTTACAATTGGTGAAATTCTTTCTTGTGGCCACAGGTTACTTGTAAGATAGATCCGTCGTTTTTAGAGTAAAACTGCGGGCAGGAGCAATGGACACGAAAATCAACCAAAATACTTCACATGTTGTTTTCCTTTTTCTCACTGTTTCAACTGGCCTCTTCCGTGAGTAAATCAACCAAATTCGTTCATTTTGGACTTCTTCTCTGTTTTCAGGTTAACTGGAAGAGGTAAAGAATGTTGTTAAGTTAAAGAAAGCACAAGAAGGGTGAAGCTTTGGGACTCCAGAACAAGCAAATTGAGTTAAGTCCAAATACTTAGTTTAGTTACTTTTCGATTTGTAGAAGAACAGTACTATATCTACCCGGAGTAAGGCAAAGGTTGCTTGAAAGTCATTTGTTAAAGTTTTGTTTTGGGAAACAATCGTAAATTTCTTGAACGTGCCCCTCGGGTACCCATGTGCCCCCGGTAACTTGTGGTATGAAAGAATTTGAACTCAGTTCGGGTTGGATTAATTTAGTTCATACTTGTGAAAACTCGTAAGAGTTTTTGATGAAATTAATTTTTTGAATACAAAACATTAGAAATCAATTATTACAATGGCAAACATGCAGAAAATAAAAACAATTCAGTATTTCATCTAGCTATATAAGTGAGGTATTTTCTGTTCGCAGAACTAGCACTTACCGTCATTGGTGGTTTGTTATAGCGTTGTTAGTTTTATGTCCAACAATGTCCAACTGCCTGATGTATTTACCTGCCTAATTCTAAACACAAATTTAAAAAATGCGTTTTCTTGAACTTCAATGATGCATTTTTTGGGCAAAGAAAGAATTAGTTCGTCAATTCGTTTCTCAGAATTTCTTCCTATGGATTATTTTGCAATCTCGTATCTAAAACAATCATAACAGTTTTCTGTAATTTTGCGGTTTATTTATTGAAATGGTTTAAACGTTTTATTTCCTTTTCGTTTTCCTTGTTTAAATTTATCATTTACCATTTTCCAAGAAGGATCCACAAACTCAGAATGCGCCTGTTGTAGAACGAGAAGGATAGACATTTTGTTCGTAAAAAAGTGGGGTTTGACCTGTTAAGAAAAATAACACTGGAAAATAAGACATGGCTTTTTGTAAGCAGTTTTGTTTTTTCCGTGCTAGTTCAAGGCTTAGAAACTCCATCAAGTTCAGCTGATCGAAGTAATTCGCTTTGTACTCTTAGTATTTTTTTAGAAACGGCGAGAACAGAGACTGATTTTCATTTACTTCACGATTTTCGGTGAGTCTTAAAAATCACATGTCAGTTTATCACAGCTGAGTATTAGAAAGATTGTTTTGGTTATCTTTCCTGCCAAGTCAGTAGTAGAACGATTAGAAAAACAATTGCAGTATATATTGAGAGATTTGTTATTCCCAAGGAGTACTAAGAAAACATCAAGAACTTCAGTTTCTTGTAAGGGAGGGGCAGGAACGTTTCGGTGAGGAAGTACTAGAAGTATTACAATGGCAAACATGCATCTGAAAATTCAAAACAATTCAGTGTCTTCAGTATTTCAACTAACTATAATAATGCCTTTTCTGTTCGCAGAACTAGTAGTTACACATTGTTGGTTTGTTGTCTGATGTATTTCAGTACCTGCCTAATTCCAACCAAAAATTAAAAAAATGCTGTTTTTTTTTTAACTTAAATGTATGATGCATTAGAATTTAATTGGACGGGTGTCAATTCACTTCTCCGAATTTCTTCCTATGGGTTATTTTGCAATGTCGTATCTTAACAATTTATAATAGTTTTGTGTAATTATATTTTGCGGTTTATTTATTGGAATGGTTCAAACGTTTTCTTTCCTTTTCGTTTTTTTTTGTTTTTTGTTTTAATTTACCATTTACCATTTTCCAAGAAGAAATTAATCCACAAACTTAGAATGCACCTTTCGTAGAGCGGGAAGGAAAGACATTTCATTCTTACAAAAGTGGGTTTTGGCTTAAAAAAAAAACATAAAAATAAGACATGACTTTTTTTAGTGGTTTTTGGTTTTCCATACTGGTCCAAGGCTTTGAAACTCTAATCGAGTTCCTGACCTGAAGTAATTCACTTTGTATTCTAAGTATTGTTTTGTGCGAGAGCGGAAAGCGAATCATGTTTCATCTGCTTCATCGATCTGTGTCTTTAAAATCACACAGTGTGAGTTTATCAAAGTTGAGTATCAGCAAGGCTGTTTTGGTTACCTTCCCTGCTAAGCAGAATGATTAGAAAAACAATTGCAGCTTATAGTGAGAGATTTGTTTTTCCCGAGGAGTATTGAAAAAACATCAAGAGCTTTTTGGGAACACAGGGTAGGAACGTCTTGGTGAGAAAGCACTAGAAGTATTACAATAGCAAACATGCAGCCGAAAATTAAAACAATTCAATGTCTTCAGTATTTCAACTAGCTATAATACTGCCTTTTCTGTCCGCAAAACTAGCAGTTACTCATTGTTGGTTTGTTGTAGCGTTGTTTAATGTTCAACTGTCTGATGAATTGACCTGCCTAATTCATTCTAACCACAAATTTAAAAAGTGCGTTTTTCTTGTTTAAATTTGCAATTTACGGTTTCCAAGGCGGAAGAAATCAATCCAAACTCTCGAACGTAGTCCAGCTAATCATAATCAGAATGTTGAAGCTTGAACTCCAGAACTGATTACTTCATTTCTCCGTGGTCGTTTCATTGCGTTCATAACTCGTCTACTAATGAACTGACAACAACAAGGTCATCATACCAAGTAAGATCAAGTAGCGAAAGACTTGCGGATAAGTTACCATGAATTAAATGTGTACAGTCTTTAGAAACAATTTGTCAGATCTTTCCGGAGTCTAGCTGTGAAAACTTGTTGTTCAGTTCAATGAAGATCTGTCAGCAAAAACTAAGACGAGTGGAGGTTATAGGCAGCAACAAATTATAGTTTCACTACATTTGTCCACGAAACTTGAGTTTTCACTTTGGTGCTCTCTGAGAGCCGATGTGGGGCTGCGTGTATTTTCCCGCCCTTTTTCTGGTCTTAAAAAACTCGTGTATTTCAAGGAATTTTCATGTGTGCAATTTCCTTCTCTGTTATGTTGTCATTTTTATGGAATTTAGGTTAAACATTTAAAAGTTAAAATCTTTGAAGTTTGCCAGCTGTTTGCCTAGAATTGTTTTTTCCAGGGTACCATGTAAGCAGCCACGTTGACCCAAATTACCGGCTTACTTCTGAAAACATTAAATGGATAATTATGATTATTTTGGAAAAAAAATTCTTATCCGTACGTCAGTTTGTTCTTAGGTGTTTTTACACGAACTCTATGGCCTGATGGATTGTACTAACGAATAGGAAATCAACTTGGACCAGGGACTTTACAGTAGGGTTGTTTCTCTACACTTGAATAAGCGTTTGATAGACTTGCTCAGGAAATTTTGATACGTAAAGATGACGTCGAATTTATGAAATAGAGGGAAAACCAATAAATTTTCCTTGTTAGTGTTACCCTGCGGATCAAACACAACATTGCCAATTGCACGGTGAGCTTTCTAGTTTCTGGAATTCGGGTTGTTTTTCTACACTTGAAAGAGGTTTGAATACAACTGAGATTGCCGACGAAATTTTGATGCGTAAGAATTTCAGGTGTATAAAATAGAAGTAAAGCCTCTAAATCTTCTTCGTTGCTAACTTGTGGATCACATACAACATTGTCAATTATAAGGTGAGCCTTTACTTTTTCTCCGTCCCTCCCCTTTCATAATTTGCAACGATTTCAGATGACACTATAGCAAAAGCTTTTGGCAAGCCGCTGAATTGTCGAGATTAAAATTTGGCAACATTAAAATAAAATTAGCCTTTCGCAAAGAAACCGAATCTAAATAAATCCAAAGCCGAATACATGCTGATTGGAATAAACAACAATGTAGAGATTATCAAACGAGGAATACAATTAGACACTGTAAAGCACTTGTAATATGAAGGACAAACAAACTGTCGATATAAATTCTTACTTGGGAGGAACGTTCTTTACATTGCGACCCAGATTTCGATATAGATTTGGATATAGCCAGGCTTTTAGCAAACTTTAAGGATTTGATGATTTAAAAACATAGAGTTTGTCTTACAATACTCCAGTGCTGCCCACTTGAAATCAGATATTGTGGCAAGGTTTGCGATTCTCTTGCATGGATGGCATGATAAGTCTGCACGAAAGCCATGATTGATGTACAAAACGACTCATGAAGAAACACCAAAAACGTATGCTGACATGTTTCGTGCATTGAACTCGGTCAGAGGTTACAACTTTAAAGAATGGTATGAGTAATTTTTTTAGACGTTTGACAGAAAAAATATTGGGAAAGACGTTCTAGTCAAGGTGGAGGTCAATTATGGAATCAGATCCCGAGCGATTACAAAATTCTATACAGTCGCTTTCTAACAAACCTTTTTTGGCTTTACTTTACCTTAATGCCTAATTATTGTCGTAGTTTATGTTGTATTATAGTTAACAATTATTCACCGAAGTGGAGGTAAATATCCACCACTTTCACCTCCACTTCGGTGAATAATTGTTTTAGTATATACCACCCAAGCTGAATAACTAGCAGACCAAAAATTACTTTATTTTTGACGATTATACAAATGGTCGGAAATTTAAAATCTCGACTGGCGCCGGGTGATGCACATTGGCGCTCACAAAAAACTAAGAATATGGTTGGAAAGATTAAATAACTTACTATTAAATACTTTCAAACCAAAGTTTGGTGCCATTTTTGTGTTTTTGGGTACAACCTCCTCGTTTATTGAAATAATTTTCTCTTCGGAAACCGAAGCGAAACCGGAAGCCATTTTGTTTCTCTTCGGCTGCTCGGAGGTGAATAGTACTTTGCTAATCACCTCCGAGTTAACCAATCACAACGCACGAAAAGCACTATTCACTTGTGTGGTATATGCTAATAATTTATATTTCTTTATGGTATTCAGTCTCATTCGTAGGAAAAAAATTCAACCGATTGGCCAGTGTGGCTTAAATTCATCTTTTCATTACGATGTGGGCAGTTGTCTGGTTTGAACCTCATAATCGTATTAAATGCACACATATTGGTGGATTTGTGACCTTGAGAAAAAAAGAAAACAAAAATCCAAGAGAGTGGAACTAAAGTGGATAATCTATGAGCTCGCTGCTATAAATACAAGGTGAAATGACACCATAATTCGCAGGTCACAATTTTTAAGAAAAATATCCCAACCAAGTTTCATTCCAGTTACTTAAGGTGATTCCCTTCAATTGCATTGCGCATCCTTTCTACGCATCATTTTTTGCGTGATTAGCGCGCGCAGGAGCGCGCGCACGTTCGGAACTTCATAGGTTTTGTGTGGAAGATGAGCAGTTCAGAGAAATAACAGGTCGTTTTCTCCTAAACGAGCTCGGTGACCCCCATTTCTTAATGCATAAATTCAAATGGCACACAGTCGAGTACAACATACTGCGATTTCAAGAAAAGTTAAAAATTCTGCTTTGAGATATTTTTATTTAAATGCCGAAAAGAACACGCCTTTAGGTACAGCAGGGTATGTACGCACGGGGCAAATTCTTTAATTTTTTTTCATATCCTTAATTCCTGTTCAACTAAAATAGTGCACAATGCAAGATAAATGTCCACTTTGTTGAACTGCTCCAATATTTCAATACAAGGTATGACTTTTTAAGAAATTATGGTTCTAATTTCTGATTACTAGGGTCTCCTAGGAAAACCTTGCGGGTCGTATAGTTACTATCAAAGGGCTATCCATTTTGTGCCAAAACAAGCTCGGTGACCCCTATTTTTTATTGCATTTTTGAAATGTTCGGAACATAATTACCCGTTAGACCAAGTCTTAGAAATATTTAAATATTCCTTCTATTTCGATGGAATCACCTTAAGGACGTTCGCGCTAATTGTTTCTGCGCATTCTTACTGCGCACGTAATTCACTGCCACGTCATGCATTGAGCGCGCGCGCTGTTGGAGAAATATGGAGATGTATAGCGCTAGTGGGCACTTTAGTATCTATGCACGGGTTTAACTCTCTGAAATGTTCGGTGACCCCATATTTTCTTTTGATAATTCACTTTCTCTGTCAATAATCTACGTTTTGAGAAAAATTAAAGAAAATCTGTATTGTGGAAGTTTGATTTTTTTCAACTTTTCTGCCCTCACATCATCGAATTATGCTATTATTGTAGCTGCACGGTGTTCGCAAAAGTCCATCTTAGAGGATGAGTTCAACTAAAAGGATGACACCAGCTCACGTTATTTACTTGACAGTCCCACTTAAATAAAATTTGACTAAGAAAGTCGGTCTACAGCGAATCACTTTTCATATTTTTCAACTAACAAGCACTGAGGCCATGTCGAGTTGCGAGGGCCGATTTGTCAAAATTGGGGCAGTTTTCCACGTGCTTTATTTTGAAAACAAAGTCGGTGACCCCCCAATTTTTTTGCATTTCTGACATAGGTAACTCATTATCTGGCTGTAGCCGAAGTATGAAAAAAATCTGTATTGCAGAAGTTTTTAGCGCGAACGTCCTTAAATGTACAGATTAGAAAGTAAACGCCAGCGGTGACTAAAATTCTGTACAGCTACCTTGAAAGTAAAGAAAAAAAGCAGGATTAATTAAGAAAACATTTATGTCATTAGAATCGTGTGTTATCTAATCTTGCAGGTGCTGTAGCCTTCACTGCTGAATAACAATATCTCAAGAACCAACTAAACAAACATCGGAATGATTAAGCCCTCAAAACGAGAAACAATAACTGTTTAACTTAAAGTATTGCTTTCGCAACAATCAAATAAAAAAATTAATAAAAAGAAATCCAAACCCAACAATAAAC
Organism: Siderastrea siderea; assembly: GCA_964030785.1. Lineage (NCBI taxonomy): Eukaryota > Metazoa > Cnidaria > Anthozoa > Scleractinia > Rhizangiidae > Siderastrea > Siderastrea siderea. Next base: position 45,127,924 of record OZ034971.1, on the reverse strand, counting down.
TGCCACCAAACCTACAAGGTTTAAGCGGCCAACAACTGTCAGAGTCCATTATTTAAAGTTTTAAGAGCTAACAGAGAAGTACAGGGAAGAGGAATTAGAGGGCAGGGAGGGACGCCATGAGAAGGGGTGACGTAGGGGTAAGAGAGCTGCACCCCTGGGAGGGTGGAGGGACTCCACCCGCCACTCTCCCCCACTCCCGCAGGGAGAGAGGAGAGGGGGAGGGTGGAGTCCACTCTCAGGGTTAATATATTCATAACAAATTTTTGTTTCAGTTTGAGTGCTTCGCTTTTCGTTTCTGTTTACAGTTTTGGGCACTTGGTCCTTCTCCCTGGGGCTCAGTGCCTGGTTTTCGCCCTTCCTCAATCACGCTTGTGTAAAAAAAAATTCTGAGCTGGACTTGTGAAGACGGGTTATCTTTGGGCGTTGCGATATCCTAAAAAAAATCAGAAATGAGCGTCCATAGCTGTCATTTACTGGGCAATTTTTCTATGGGTTTGCCGATAACGATCCTAAACGTTGAATGCAGGCAAAGTGTAGTGGTGCACGTGTAGTGAAATTTACGCGGATGACAACGAAGTGTAAGAGGTGTGGATTGCAGGCATAACAATTTATTAAAGAGGCCGATCACGGATAGAGAAAGATGTGACTACGTGTGTAGTACCTGTACAATAGCACGCATTACATCATATATAAGACCCTGATAACGCATCATGAACCACAGCGATTGCAACGTGAGGGTAGGGGGCGCGTATTAATGCAATGCGCTGCATTGGAGCGCATTTAAACATAATAAGGAACCCGATAACGGATTGAATGAGACTTTGAACGGACTGTTTTGCAGTGGTGCGCATTTATTGGTAATAAAGAGGGCGATAACAGAGTGTAAAAGATGTTTACTAAAAGAGAAATGCATCGGAGAGCATTAATCGCAATAAAAAAAAACTGATAACGAACTGTAAGAGACTGACTGGAGACGTTTTGTAGTGGCGTGATAAGATAACTTGGGTTAAGGGACAGGTCAAATTGTTCGTCTTGTTGTTGTTGTTTTTGTTTTTGACCTGTTCCACCGCTTCAGACTTGGTCAAATGTTGCGTTGACAGATGAAGCAGCGGCGACAGGATTATCTCTTAGTGACAAAACCAAACTGTTCCACTTTCTTTACCATGTTGCACTCAAAGGCGTACTCAGAAGTGAACAGCTGCTCTTTGCATCTCTGACACTGTTGTGGGAAGTTATTTTGACCCTCTCTATTTTGTGCTATACTACTACTACAACCGCTACTACCACCACTACTACTACTACCACCACCACCACCACCCCCACCACCACCACCACCACCACCACTACTACTACTACTACTACTACCACCACCACCACCACCACTACTACTACTACTACCACCACCACCACCACCACTACTACTACTACTACCACCACCACCACTACTACTACTACTGCTACTACTGCTTCTACTGCTACTACTGCTACTACTACTACTACTACTGCTGCTGCTGCTGCTGCTACTACTACTACTACTACTACTACTACTACTACTACTACTACTACTACTACTACTACTACTACTACTATGAAATAAATTATGATAAGTGCCATAGGCTACGTTCGCACCCTATGGGCGCTATTTTAGGTTTTACCATCAAGATATGTCAACACTACTAGGGTAATGATGATGATGATGATGATGATGATGATGATGATGATGATGATGATGATGATGATTGACGTGAATATCACAATCCATTCAGAACGCATTAAATTACGGCCTTACAGGCTGCCCCAATAAAGCCAAACAAACGCGTACAATACCAACACCTTCGACGAACTTTCTCTCTTTCTGAGAGTGATATCTTTCAGTGACCTTGTCTCACCCATAGAGAAGATGTAGAAATTGCAGTGAGTATATTTTTTCCTGACAAAGAGGATCACTTGTGAGGCTTCCAGTATAGCTTTTGCTTCGACTGCTCTATCTAAAAAAAATATATATAAAAAAATTGCAAGGCTCATAAGATTTTCATGAACACTAAGCAAGCCAATTTAGTCTTACTTACCAAAAGATATCCAAGCTCAAAAACGCTGTTGTTTCAATTCCTTTACCTTCGAGTTTCGTAAGGCCAGAGAAAGGAACTTCGTGACTAAGTAGAAGTACGAGGAAAAGAAAAACAAGGCCTGAACACTTATTTAAAGAACTGAATACAACTACTCGAATTGAACAGGAATCTTTCAATTGTTCTCTTGCACCAAAAACCTAATATCCTAATAACACTGCTATGGTATTTCAATATAAATTCTATCTCAAATACGCGCAATTCAAGTTAAATTCGTACATTTCTGTGCAGTTCAAAGTTAAAATGGCCAAAAGAAATTAAATGATTTAACTATTTTCTCCTCATAATAAGGCAAAATAAATTTGGCGATATAATTACCTTGACTTTAACTTGCAAAATCGTCGTAAAATTTTCTAGTCTTCATTGACACGCGTGTTGTAGCGAAGTCATTGTATCGTTTTTCATTAAGACAACCCTGTGGAAAACATAAAGAAATAAGATTAATAAATGATACTTACACCTTTCTGCACACTCGTACTAGGCAAATATTATATAAACAAGTGTGGTCAATTTTCTCTCACCTTATTTGCACCGACACTATTTCCATTCTACGGTTCTTTCTCTTGTCTTGTCGTTTACAGAGTCAGTTTGAACGCTCATTGAAGGGTTTACCATGCTTTTGGACACAGCATGCGCAACTAAGCAAAAATATCACCAGTATTAGAAAGCATGACATGAAATTAAAGTTACTTCGTTCTCCGAGAAGGGTGAAGTGTTTGAACACTGAACACGGTGTGGATCCACGGTGAACAAGATGCAAATGAAGTTTGAAAAAAGCGCCAAATTTTTCAGCGCACGTGGACGCTGTTACCTGATTAGTTTCTCAATTCTCAGCTTCTTCCCCATTGACCAAGCAGTGACAGCTGAATGCCAACTATTGCTTAGCACAAGCAAGCCAAAATTAGCTTTTCATTTACAGTTCAACCGAAATTTCCGGTAATTTTTTGTGAATGAACACTTAGCCTGTTCCAGGCGTTCAGATAGTGGAGCGCGAGCGAAAACTAAAGCGAGCGAAAGAGCGGGAAAAACGAGGGGAGACTCGTTTTCTTTCCCGCTCTTTCGCTCGCTTTATTTTTCGCTCGCGCTCCACTATCTGAACGCCTGGAACAGGCTAATGAACACTCTTGGGAACGCTTGGGAAGGTACTTATAATTTAGTTATGCATCAGTCAATTCCAGCAGTGCCCATCCCCCCCGGGCATTAGTCGGGCATTTGCTCACGTTTTAATCCCGAGGGTGGGGTATTTGAAATTTTATCACTGCCCGGGGGTCGGGCATTTGCCTACCCCCGGGACGACCCCGGGGCATTTGACAAGGTGAGAAAAACGTTCCGTTGTAGTCAGTCTGAGGTCGTCCATGATCTTCCATTCCTTTGTACGTTGCTGTTCGCTGATTGATTTCAGTGTTTGTTGATTAAATACTGTATGAAGTGAAATTAATTCTACGTACTATATAGATTTTTAAGCTATCCGAGATGACCAGTTTAGTAAAAATATTTTGTTTTTGGCCGTTTGTTAAATACAGATCATGCATTTTCAGTTCTTCGAAATTATTTAAGCATTTCTTGTAATATAGCTTATTTAATAAAACACTTAGAAGTTGTGTATGTCAAAATCAAATAAATGAACGTGTTTTTGATATTAATAAAGTATAATTATTTTCAAAACAAATGAACAACGGAAGGGGAGACGCACAGTTTTAAAATAACCGAAGCGCATTGATAATAATGATGAGTGACACTTTTTTCGTTATGATTTATTATTAAAATCTTGAGCAGTGTTGCTTTCTAGATGATCCCGGGGGTGGGGCATTTGCCTTCTATTTTGGTCCCACCCCGGGGCATTTGACGGACTTACTTGTCCCCACCCCCGGGAATTTGCCATTTAAAAAAAAAATGCTAATGCCCGGGGGTTGGCCCGGGGGGGGGATGGGCACCGCTGGAATTGACTGATGCATTATACCGGCATATATCGGGACAGTATATGTAGCTTACATGATCCCAGATATTGGGACAGTATATGCAGCTTACATGAGCTGCTTACTTGAGTTCTTTACCGCTTGTGATCTCCTTGGACTTCTCATTGAAAATCTCCAATTTTTGCATGAATGTTGGTGCTTTCTTAGCTTCGTTTAATGAACATTGCGAAGATAACCGCGTTTGATGGACCACTATACAAAAACTAGCAGTGTCGCTGCTGAGAGTGAGGAGAAAAAGGAACCATGTGAAATTAATGTAAAGAGTGGTAGCAAAATAAGAAACATCGTGGCTCAGGCCTACAGAATGTTGCAGGTAGGCTTCATTTGCCTTAAACATGTTAAAATTAAACACTTAAATGAAGTTAGCGCTAAAGAATAGCAACAAGCAAGGACGATAAATTTGGGATAAGTTTGTCTACAGAGAACGATAGTAAACGGTATTTCCATAGAATGAATGGTCATTAATACAGAGAAATATGACTTATTTGAGACTTAGTTTGGCCTGGTTGAGCTTTAATCAGGAAATCGACTTATTCTTTTTACTTGCACCATGAGGCATTCGAACAGCTCGTTGGTCCCCGCTTTGGGGCATTTGCTGGTTTGTTTTCAAACAATCCTAAAGCCTGGGGGTCGGTCAGGCAGGGGGGAGGGGATGGGCACTGCTGGAAATGACTGATGTATTAATGTCACCCTTTCTTTGATGAAGAATAAAAAGGGAGAGAGGATAGTCTTAACTGGATCAGGTCCCACCGTAACAAAGGCCATTACATGTGCCGAGATCATCAAGAGGAAAATAAGGGTAAGTCATGAAGGTATGCTGCAGCTATAGTGGTTACAGATGATTTCACTGGTGTGAGCACTTCCATGTGAATGATGATGTGCCTGTTCTAATTTCCTCTGGTCACCTATTGGCGTAAAATTGCACAGAACTAATTGATGGAGGAAATTCTAACCTCCTAAAATGTAAAATACCAGAAATAAGCAGAAGTTCTGCAAATTTTAATACTAATACTAATAATAATAATAATAACAATAATAATAATAATAATAATAATAATAATAATAATAAAAGCAATTCTATAGCGCCATATCCAAGGGTTCATGGTGCTTTACAATGTAATAGTAATATTTAAAATAGATTAAAAAATTTACATCAGTGATAAAACCATAAAATATAAAAATACTTAACTAAAATATATATATATATATAGAAGAACATAAATATATAAGAATAATAACTACTAATATTTACACTATAGGCAGTAATTCTACTTAGTTTAAATGTTCGTGGAATAAGTGAGTCTTTAAGGCAGTTTTGAAGTTTGCAAAATCATTGTGATGGCAGACAGGTTCTGGTCCAGGTTCAGGTTCTGATTTGAGATGGGTGAATCGTTACCAGCAATAATTTATTTATCAAAAACTTGGGACTGCAAAAAGCAGTAGAATCATCTGTAATGAGTTATTTACTAGTCTTGCATTAGACTTGTAGTGCCCCAAGAGTGACAAGCATCTAATTTCTCCTTACAGTATAACTATTTTTCTTAATGACCAAATTGTGCTTTTCGTGGATGTCAGTCATCTCTGCATCTTTGCCAGAAGCTATGCGAAACTTTACTCTGCAGTTCTCAGTTGTCTCCAAACTCAATGACAAGTCAGAATCAAGGAAAACTTGTTGTATTTGAAATGGCATAACTTCAATCAGAAGACAACAGTTATTTCACCACATGATCCCTATGTCCTTACCATGTTAATATTCTCACAAATGGGTTCATGCCAAAAAAGCCCCTAAAACCTCAGTTTAGCCACTACACTAAAAAACACCTCTTAGATAGAGCATGTAGGACTAATAATTGCTAGGTAAATGCAAAAGGATTTAATATGTATTTTTATCCTTTAAATTTGTGAAGATAAACTTTGTCAGGTTCCACAAGTTTCAGTTCAAGATAATGTGGAACCCTGATATAGTGAGCCCCTATACAGCGCCTGGGAGTGCTGCGGTGTAGTGGTTTTGGTTTTACGACTCTCATTTGAAAAACTGCTCAGTGACATTTAATTAACTGGCTCACAACTGTTGGTAATTCTGCCATTCCTAGATGGGATGTTGTTGTATAACAAGTTAACCAATCATGATTTTGTCAGGTTTGTCCAACAGGTTTCCAGCACTTAGTGTACGTCTACATAACCTGCGATCAGGCCGAATTTTAGCAGCGCTCTCATATTCTCTTAAGTTGGTCGCTCGCTAAAATAGGGCCTGATACAATCTCTCACAGGAGTTCGTGTCGGCGGCCAAATTTTGGCCGCGGGAATCTCGCAATCTGATTGGCCCTTTAACAATAGAGCTGTCAACGGAAGTAAATTGTCTAGGAGACTCGATTTGACCGCAATCCCCAAGGAACAACTAAGGAACAAGTCTGCCGAAGTAAAATGTGTTGCTCTAATAAGTTCTCCACGTTCTAGGAGAATTGTCACCATTTCTTTCTCTCCTGAGAATGGCGTTCGGTTTGACACAAGCTGTCTCTCACCTGGAGCAGAGAAGTACAGCAGCAGTGAAGTATTTATTCCGTTTTATCGCATCGTGTCTCGGAATTTGCATTTGACGGCTGTCAGCTGGTATTGATAATAAACATGAACAGAGTAGTGGTTGTTTCCGCGTTTTACGAAACAAAACAAACAGTAGACGATCAAGTATATTTCACCAAGAATGATCAAGAAGTCAACCGATAATTGCGAATTCGGTAATTATAAACTTAACGGTAGACTGATGATTGGCGAGAACCGCAATCAAGTCGCAATAACGATTTTCAGTTTATTCATACTTATGTCGTTTTATTGATATCTGACATTGACATCAAAGGATCTGACTAGTTTTATAATAAATGTTCTTCATTTTAAAATTCGCTGCTGTTTAGAGATAAAATTTGCTGCTGATCTCAAATATTTATCACTTCTGGAACTAAATTAAATTACAACATACTCCTTTGTTTATAAACGGTTTTATTTATATCTTTATTCTAAAGAATGAAACTGAAGGTATTTCTCTTAATTGCCCAAGGTTTTTTACGCAGAAAATCGGTGACAAATGCGAAGAGAATATTTCCGGATACCACCTGAAATGGGAAAGGAATCAAGCATGCAGCATATTTTGGTACATGACAACCTCGTCGTGTTTTGAATTTTCATTCAGTTTCAGCTCAGACAGAGCAACCATGTACAATACCGGAACCTTCAAGTTAGCAATCGTGTAAATTTGAGTGCTTGGCTAGAAGATACATCGTAGCCTATGATTTTCTTATTTTGCCGACATTTGTGTGACTTTTTGCGAATTGCCGTTATGGGAAATTTGCATACCGAGGATCGTGCAAGCAGAAGAAATTTTGATTGGCTGATTCGTTGAATGTCAATCAATCAAAAAAGTGGGCGGCAGGCGTTCCGTAGAAGAATTGTATCAGGCTCTATTTTTCGTTTCGCCCGTCCCGCCTGAATGTTTCACCGAGCGAAACGAAAATAGAGCCTGATCACAGGTTAACGTCTACATGGAAAAATGTATTTTGGAGTAGAGCAACTTCCTTAAGCTTACTCAGGCATGATTTAGCACACATTCAAATCTTAGCAAGTTTTCTTGTAGGTTTTTCTTTATTTTGTACTGCAGTTGTCTCTAAAATTTTAATAAATTCTCCTACTAGGGCCTTCACCAACTGAACAAGTTGTTCTATACAAAGTAAGTATAGTTTGTATATTGTAGACTTTATTTTTTATAATTCCGTTTCACTGCTCTAAACTTGATTTTTGAGACTGGCTCCTTCATCTCCACAGAATTGAAGATACCTGGGAACCAAAAGAAGATTCTCTGGATAAGTAAGTCCCTGTCATAAAAAGCAAAGTAGTTTCCATTGATAACAGAAGTATTTTGTAGTAGCAATTGCACAGTAAAAACCATTTTTGCTGTTTTCACAGGCTTCAAGTGACAAAGCGAATTCCATCAATAAGTATCACTCTTTCAAAAGTTCCTTTAGATGCAACTCAGCCAGGGTAAGATAATAATAAAGATAATCACACAAGAGTCTTCCTTCCCATGCATGGGAGGGTAAGAATTATGTTGACATCCCTATATTGCTTTTAAAATTAAATATCTATAGCTAGTGTCATTCCATTTTGTGCTCCTAATAGAGTGCCAACAGTATTTCCATGAAATACAAATTATAAATTTGTTAAATTTTGTGCAATTTAGTTGTTTGTAAAATTTAGTTGAAAAATTGTTGAAGCATGAACAGCTGCTAATTTGACTAGATGACTAGATGAAATTAACTATTTGCAAAATTGTGCAATTTTGTCTTACTAATGTTTCACGGAAATACTCTGTGCACTCTAATAATAAACTCTAACAAAACACTTTTTCTATTATTATTTTAGGCTAATTAACTGATTTAAGCCTTTGTATATTTGTATGAGGGTGCACAAGAGGGTTCTCAGATCCCGCCATCCCACCTATTTTTTCCTGTTAATCCCACCATCTCGCCCTTCTTTACGTCGAAATCCCGATCCTGTCTAAATTTTTAAATAGTTTTCTACTTTCGTGACGTCGTACACCTTTATACGGTAAATAGAAGACAAGTACCGGTAAACAGGTTTTTATGGTCGATGGCCTTGATATCATATAAAAATATCGCCACTAGTGACCATAACAAGTGTTTCGTTTGTGTTATTCTGTTTTAGACCTGTTTTCCTTTTCTTGTCCAGGTATAAGTGAAAGGTAAAATTGACAAAGGTTGTTTGCTACGATATTCTCGGTCCTACTTTTTTTGGAAGACAGCCTAGACTGCGTATGTGAATGAAGGGGTGGTTGTTCAAGTTGTGCGGTGGTAAGCACGACTTGGTTTTGATCTGAAGGTCGACATTTCCTTAGACACAAATGTTTTCTCCACATGGTTACTGGGCAAAGAGGTCATGCAAGATCGGTCCAGTTATGAGATCTGCAAAAATGAAATGTAACAAAAGAATTATAAAAGTTAACTTGCCTATCTTACAGTTTATTTCAAAGCTTTCTGCCAATCAGTGTCTTTATACTACTTGCTTTCAGTAATTTTTTTTTTGCGAGAAAGGCATTCCTGCTCGCCCTCTTTTCGTAACTTGATATAGCAACAAAAATTTATGATGCCGAATACCTCATTTTTGGCGACCGCCATTACATTACCGTCCGCCAGTGTTGCCATACTGGCTAGACTAACCATAGCTGATCATAGCTGGTCCAACAAATGCGTAATGGAAAGGTAATGCAGACAAGGCCAAGAAATGGAACATGACATGTGACTTGATACCTCTTTCTGAAATCAACACAAAACATCACAAAAGGACTCATAATAGCTTGACATGCAGGTTGCTCTTCCTTGATCAATTCATTACTTGAAAGCCGACACACTTCATTCACAAACGATCCATTTCTATCAGCCTGCGCTGGTCAAATCATGTCTCGTAAAAATATTAAAATACTGTATCCCGCTACTTTCTCCTTGCAATTCTTGAATCCCAACCCCTAAAAAAACACAAAATCCCACTCCCACTCGCAATTGAAATTCCTGCTTCCTGCTTCCTGCTCCTGTTTTCAGCTCCCATCCCAAATATCACCACAAAAGTTAGCCAAATCCTGCATCCCGCCAAACCTAATGTGGACTCTCTTGTATATTTATGTTTGTTAATCTTAGTAACTTTGGCTTTTGTAAATTTGCTACACTACCTTAATTGCCTACAATTTACCTACAATAAATGCCTGTAGTATATACTTGTGTAACCATTCTTTGGTTATTTAGAGATAAATTAATGTTCTATGATGTTTAGTTATTTCTGACAGTTTAAAGCCCTGGCCAAATGGAGTCGCAAGTCAACGCAAATTTAGAAATATCAACTTGCGAACACAGACTTGCACCCATACAAAGGAAAACAATATTGAAGCCAACTTACAACGACTTGCGTTGGGTGGCCAAATGGTGAAAAACTGCATTCACTTGCATTCAGATTCAAGCTTGTTCAAAGCAAATGCAAGTTATGGCCAAAACGAGTCATAGGTTAATGCGAGTTTTCAACTTGTGATAACTTGTGTCTCGGTTTGTCCAGGGCTTAAAGCACTGTAAAATAATATAGTAGTCTTCATATTCTCACCTTCCTTTAGGTACCAAGCTCCTGGTAAATCTAAAAGTCCAGTCCAGTTTGGAGATGAAGACTGGGAACTAGCTTGGGAAGAGGATTCTCCTAAAGTCTCTAAAAGCAAAAACAATGGACAGAAGGACAAACGAACTAAAAGCAAAAATAAAGGAAATGAAGATGAGGAAACCTGTGCAAAAAGTATGAAGACTCTTCATGAGGTTTCCCGTGGCCACAGTGAAAGTCATTCAACGATGGACACAGATGAGGGTCTCCCTCAGGACAACACTTGTGGGAATGACAAGGGACAATCAAAGAGAGTGGCATTGAATAACAAACAGGGGGGATCACAAAGGACTTTAACCCAAGGAAACAAGGGCACTCACAGAAAATCTAAGAACTTCACAGAGTGTAAATCTAAATTATCCCCACAAGAGACACAGAAGTCTGAAGAGTCTTGACTCTTTACTTACAAGAGAAGCAAAGTTGAAAACTAGGTTGAACAATTATGAGCAAATTTTTTTTGCTTGTGTAGTTAAAATTTGTCCAGTTTTCATGACAACATTCCAGTTTTCGTTTGTCAAGAAAAACTTATCAAATGTAAAAATTGCTTGTTTGGGTTCTCAAAGGAAATTTGTTAAGGATTTATGACAACATTCCAGTTTTCGTTTGTCAAGAAAAACTTATCAAATGTAAAAATTGCTTGTTTGGGTTCTCAAAGGAAATTTGTTAAGGATTTATGGGGAAAAGTTCCCAGACAGTTTGCGTGCACATTTTTTGGAGCTTCTAGTGCATCTGATACCCTGAAAGCAGAGGTTTCTTGGTCGCCCTATGTTCTGTCAGGCACATAACTAACTTCTGCACAAAACCTTCCAATTCTTTGATCTGCTGCCATGTAGGATTTTGGATGAAATTTAAAATCAAAAATACTGCTCAACCGGTTTGAAGCTGACACATGCCACAACATTAAGTGGTGTCAAAAAGTGCGCACGCTGATACAACTGCAAACTTGTTGTACGTGACAGTTTTTTTTTACAATTTTTTGGTCACTCCTCCTAGCTTAGAAATCAGCAGAAAGACAAGGCAGCAATATTGTTCAAGATTTACTTTACGATTTACCGCGAGTTTAAATAAACAGGGTGCAAGTGATATTTTTGTAGAGTTCGCAAGTTTTAATTAAGCTGACGTATGATCCCGCATGCAAAATGTGCAAGAAAGGGAAGTGATGATAACTATGTGTGACGAATGGTGCCCATGCTTCGCAGAAAATCAGACTGTTTTGGACTGCGCAGAGGTTAGTTATTCGCCCACCAGAACATAGGCAATGAAGAAACTTCTGCTTGGAGGGAACCTGACTGCGGCAATTTTTCTGCTTTCAAAAGCATTTCAACACTACAAAGACTTCCATTGGCCATGCAAGTCCATTTATTTATCTGTTTCTGTTCTGCATTTCAGCTGCATGTCGCATACTTTTGGGTCTAACCACTGAATCACAAAATGGCATATTTTCCAAAAAAATGAATTTTATTGCAGGTTTGGGTATTGTAGCTATCTAACTAACCAAACGTTTTATTAAGGACTGGACACCAGGCACATTTACCACCTGTGAACATGATTTTGCTGTGGCCATCTCAACCAAACTTTTCCTTTTGTGAAAAAGATGTCAAAAAATTGCCCATGTGTGAACTGAATCAGTTTTCCTCCTGCTTAATAAAGCCATCATGAAACCCCTGAACTAACTGCCATTAAATTTTAGATTCTGCTTCAAGTAATGTCTCTTTAATTGTGTTTGCTGTCCACATATTTTAAGCTTGGCTGGGTTTAGGTGGCCTTTAAGTGAGCCCAGGCTGTTCCAGACACAACAGTATCTTTTGAAATTTTTCTGAAACAAAACATCAAGGGAAGAGCTGGGAACATACCTGTTTTATGCGAATTTTGGGCTATTTTATTTACTTTTTTCTCCAAAATAGAAATTGTCTGTGCCTGAATTTTGCAAGGGATTTTCAGTTCATTAAAGAACATTGCTGAAAGTTTTTTCTCTCATTTGTGCTTTCTTCGCACATAGAAGAATTGCAACATGTGACACACATGCGGCCGCCTGCTGATCCCTTGCTGATCACGCTTCTTAGTGCAAAGAAAAGAACATTTTTTGGGTTACGTTTTTTTTCTTACTGAAATGAAGGTCCCATGCAAAACTTAGGCAGTTTGGAGCAAACAATATAGGGCCTAAGAAGTGACATATCTAAGAGGGTTACACTCTTGGCCCTTCAAATTGCATTCTCTTCACTTTTCCAACATTTTTCTACTTCCATTTATTACAAAAATTCAGTTGTTATGTTACATGAAACCTTACTTCATGCCATTTAGCACATAAAAGGCCTACTTGCATTACAAATGAGCTCTACAAAGATAATTAGTCCAAAACACGACATTCCTCAGACTGCCGACTGCTCTGTAAAGTGTTGTCCTTCGTGGCGTTCTCTGTCCAGTGTTTGAATTCTTGTGCGACAAACAACACATTTCAAGGGGAGGTTCAGGTCATTTACTGCCACCTGTAGTGTCTTAACAAAGCAACGTCGACACAGAACTCTGTGTTTGCAGGGGAATGTCTGAATGATAGCCTTGGCACTGTTGCACACAATACACTGCAAAATGAAAAAAAAAGTCTTCAGACGGCTCTGAATCTATAAATTAATATACCCTTTTTTGTTTTCTGTAGAGCAGAGTTCAATCAAGTGTCAGTCAATCATTTGCTTTACTCCAAACTGTGATTTGCTTAAAAATCTTGTGTCACTTCTTCAACCAATCAGGGCTAAAACCGAAACCAATTGTGTGCCTGTTATCCCAAGAGGTGGGGGGGGGGGGGGGGATTACTCCCATATGTAAGCTATATAGGTATGTGCCGCAGGATACTGTATGGTTTTTGAGGTTCTCAGTCCTCAATTTGGGTATCCATTTTGGCCAATTTTGTACATAGAAACTTCCAGGAAAAACTGTGCAAACACCAAGAGGTCCCTAATTCACAAGATAGTTCACTTCAGTTTTCTCAAAGAAATTATACAAAACTGCACACCACTCTTGCTATCTCAAATGTAGTTTTCTGATTTCTACATCCTGTCCCAGACTTGTCTACTGGAAAACCGTATGCATATCCTTTGCAATGGCAGATACCTATAGACATACAGGTAGCCAAAGCATAAGTTGTAACTGAAAATCAATGCAATTGTGTGAAATTAACAGTGTTTCTTTGTTTAATACATCTCATTTACTTGCTATCTGGGGCAAAGATTCACTCTCCAAGCAAGAAAAAGCATCTTTCTGATTTATCCTCCCAACGAGTATTATAATATGCAAAGTTGTATACAAATCTGTCAGTTCACCCGCACAAAAGCATACCTTTGTTCACCAAATGAGCTATTTTTCTTGAAATGCACCATTTTCATTCACAATTTCGTCAAACCAGAATGAACCCATAGTGAACAAACAACTATACTCTGGAAAAATGCCATCTTTTCCAACATTTCTCGCTATAAAACGGCAATATTTTGGGCTTCTTGCACATGAAATCAAATTTAAATGCTGGTGTCCATCTGCCGACCTCTGTACACAAATATGCTAATCTCATCCCGCTGTTCTCTTCTGACTCTTCTCATTGGACAATTTGCACAATAACTTGGATATGACAAAATCTACTGTGGAGTGCGACATTTCATAAATGCATGAAGTGTGGCTATTTGCTCTTGCTTACCATTTGCACCCCCCAGACTCAGTAGAGTAAGAGAGCAACCTTTGCTCCAAATAGCAAGTGAGATATAACAAACAAAGAAACAGGTTAATTTCACACAATTTCATTGATTTTCAGTTATAACTAAAGCTTTGGCTACCTGAGACCTAAGTAGCATGTATGAGAGGGTATTCCCCCCACCCTGGAAGGGGTGCGACTTGGCCTTACCTCATCATCTTCTGTATCAGGAACTTCAGGTTCAAAGTTATCTAACGAGCCAAGTAGTTGTTCCTGTTGATCAAAGTAACAACACTGAGTTAACAAAATACAATTTACTCGACAATTATTCACCGAAGCAGGCGTAAATATCTACCACTCTTCACTGACACTGAGGTGAATTATTGTTTTAGTATATAGTAGCCAGTGGATACCCAGCACCAAATAGTTCCTTTCTTTCTTCAGGAGAAAACTTTATGAGGGAAAATTCACACACAAAATCCAGAACAATGCTGGGAGGTGAATAGCACAATCAGAGTGTGGGAAAAACACTATCGACTGGTTTGGTACACACTGAACTGTCTTATTCCCATAACAAACAAACAGAGGGTTGAAAAAAGGTCCAAAAGAACACCAATATTGTAAGGTTCAAATAGGACAATGACAGGTAATACTGTAAAGTCCAGTCAGGTTTCACAAAACGTTAAATCTAAGCTTATACCTGCAAATATAAACTAGGGAGAATATTTTGGGAGTTTTTGGGATAACACTCAGCTACACGTTTGGATGTTTACACCCAGTTACTGAGTGAAATTAATTATCGTTCCTTTGACAACCTGTCAACAGAACGACAGACGATCAATCGTTCTTGTCCAACGTACCAGTTTGTCCCGTAATTCCACTAGTTTTTCGACCCTTCTTCTTCTGAACTCTAATCCTGCGAGGGCTTCCTCTCTGATTTGTCTTTTCTTGTAAAGGTAGTATCGATAAAACAAATATATTCCTGAGGTTGCGGCGACAGTAAGCCAAATTGCTCTGCTATGGCGGTTGAAAAAACCCGACATGACGAAAGATCCTCGAATTTTTTATTTTAAAGCGCTTTGCAGCTCGTATTTTCAAACACAAAGCATCGCAGCAAAATTTCTTCCCGACATCCGATTGCGTTGAAACTTAAAACGAAACAGAGTGGCTTCCTGGGATCTGGGGTCGAATGAAGGAATAAATTCAACGGGAGGGGTGGCAGAGGGACGAAAAAATCCCCAATAAAACAAAACAAAGCAAAAAAATGGAGACTACCAGTCTCTACCGTCTGTTTCCTTTTCTAGCCCTGAGAAGCGATCCCAGAATAATCAGCAAAATAAGGGTGGGAGATGGGGGAACCTAAAGCATAAAGCCAACGGTTTTGCCCAGTGTTAGACTACGAGCAGTCTCTCTTTCCACTCAGGGATAGTCAAGAGAAACAAGTGAGCAAGTGCAAAAATCCCTTGCGGCATTGAAACATGAAACTACAATCTGGGACAAAACTGTTGAGACACTTCGGAATGAATGAGAACTTTGACTGTGAAAACCACTTACCTCAACAAATTTTTCCCTGTCTCCCCCTTATCAATGTTGCTTTGCCACCAGTCCCCCCCCCCCCACCCCTGATGAATCATCAGTCCTTCCAAACAACATTGAGTTGGGGGAGGGGGAAGGGAAAGCATTTCTGCGATCTTGTCAGTGATTCCATACAGGGAAATTGAGAAATTTGCACGCTAATTGTTAATTGCATCTGTCTCATAGTTTTGTCCAAGAATGTAGCAGCTTGACATGTGCATCATGTTTCAAAGTGCCAGGCAATTTTTGCGCTTGCTTGTGTTTCCCTCGACTATCAACTATCCCTGAGTGGACTGCTTGTAGTCTAGCCAAGTTTTGACACACAGGTCTTCAAAACTGCCTCTCCCTGAAAAAATATTTTGAAACCCAACAAGACCTCTTTGTCACTCATAAAACAAGTCTGGTCTCAGTTCCCATTTGGGGAAGCTAATATTTGCTGAATAGACTAATTCTCCTTTTCTGCTGGAGATGGCAGATGACCATAAAGGACATGGTGTAACATCGTGCAACAAAGGTGTGCAAAATTGCATGCCATTTCTAAATTGCGGTGATTGCATTGTGCCCACCCCTTCAATTGCTGCATCCAACACTGAACTCAACATTACAATTCTGAAGTATAATCATGCAGTAGAATCAGGAATAAATCCATTCTGCATTCGTGTAGTGCCTGCTGCACACGCTTTGAGCAGTCCCTCCATTTGCTCAGGGGCAATCAAGCGAGAGCGTGCAGATGGTGTCAGCAGTTGGCTGCCACATGGAAACAGGATGTGCATGTGAAGCAGCTGACTTTGACTTTCACAAAAGTTTGCATGTTCTTTTTGATTGACTTTCCCTGCTTAGGATGGAATGCTTAGTCTAGAAGTTGCATTTAGCACTGTATGAGGTTTTCAGACCACCCGGTAACACTATGTGGGAAAGAACTATTATCATTACTTTTTGACGAAACAATAAAAACGACTCTCATGAGAAAAGTGAAGGCAGTTACAACCTATAAAAATTCCTGTTCCTGTTTTATTATAAAAGCTCATCCTTGTGGCATTTACAATTTTACCATATCAAGCAGGAGAATGTAAACATGTACAAAGCAGTTCAAGCACAGCATTATTGTGGTTCAAAACTGATTATCTGAAAGTGGAGTAGCAATCCAATTATTGTATACATTTTTGCATGTTTCACTGAAAAATCTACGAGTCAGTCACTTCGCTACGTCATAATTTTTCATTCCAGACATTCCAAACCCGACACAGCGCCATAAATGGAGAACTTTGTTAATTTCACATTTGCTTAATTACATCTCAAAATATAACTGCAATAACGCACTTAGAAAACAAAGCACACCTTTTAAACTACGCTATACAAAAACAGGTTTTTACAGAAACAGTTTTATTGCGAGCGTTAATCGTTTTCGTCTTTTTTTCCGTGCTTCAAAATGTGAGTAAATCCGCCATAATCTAAGTTGCCCTCTTTGTCGATCGGTGCGTCACGCAGAACATCATCAACCTGATCCTCAGTGAACCTGTCTCCCATCGTAGTTAGAGCCTCCTTTAGTAATTCTTCGGGTATTTTACCGTTTCCGTCTTCGTCGAAACAAGCAAACGCGTTAACAATCACATCTTCAGGGTCTGTCCCGTTCAATTTCTCGCCGAACAATGTTAGAAACATTGTAAAGTTGATCGGTCCAGGCGACATTTTTACCATTTCCTCCAAGTAGTCATCCGTAGGATCTTTGCCGAGGGAAGCCAGCATGTCATGCAAATCTTCTTTATCGATGAAACCATCACTGTTTTGATCTATCATGTTGAAGGCCTCCTTGAATTCTTGAATTTGGTTTTGATCGAACATGGCAAAAACGTTCGAGGTGGCACGATGGGCCCGCTTTTTGGTCGTCTTTTTCGTTTTCCTGGATGCCATCTTGTTCTCTGGGTCCTAGAATCACAATCTGTGCAACAGAAACAAACAAATGCGATCTCAGAGGAAGCTTATCGTGTAAAAATTTGTATACAGCACCTCCCTAAGTTGTGAGTGAAACACGAACCTCGTATTGTTTTCGCTTTCCCGGATATGGAGTCCAGGCCTCCCAAAACTAAATACCATGACGTCATTTCCGAAGCTATGGCAAAAACGGAAGTTGCGTTTTCCTTCTCCCAAGGGAGAGGTCATGATCAAGTTCCAGAATCGTACGTTACACTTTAATGTTTATTAATGTTCATTATTAATGCTTATTATGTTTATTATTTTAATGTTTATTATTTATTATTATAAATGATTGTCAAAATGACTACTGCAGGGACTGATCAAACAACGTGAAAAGACGTGTGTTACAATATTTCGACTGGCCAATACCAGTCTTCATCAGGTTTATTATGGCAAATCACGAATTTACAGAAATATATATGTAGTACAACAATGAGCGGAAGTTACATATATGGCGTGGTATGGTGTGGGCTTAGAAATGATAGAAAATAAACAAAAACAATTTTCAGTTACAAATTACAGTTCATCACGTTCATTAATGCCTAGAGGCTCAAGAGTCTTAGCCTTGTGAATAATGTGAGCCTCACTTGCCTTTTTGAAAGAATAGCTTTTTATTATTGTTACTATTTAGACACCGGAGATATATTTAGGTAGGGGTTATTTATTTGATGGAGGTGGGGGGGGGGTACATATGTATTATATTTATTAAATACACGTACAATTTTGTACCAAGCATTTCTTGCTCATCAATGTTATCGTGTGTAAATAATGCACCGATCAATTCGAAAGTTCAACACCCCCCCCCCCCCCCGGGCAACCCCCTGGGCATTTGAACTTTTGAAGATTGGCTTGTTCAAATTCCTTCCCCTCGGGGCAAGAAAGCCGTTCAAATGCCCCACCAATTAGTACTGAACTGCCTCTCCTCAAAGACAAATTTGGTCTTCAATCAAGCACTTTACATGCCTTTCAGAGAGAGATATGCCCTAATGACACCTTCAATCTTCTTTTAAAGGCCCTTTTCAAAGAGTTATTCACTAACAAAGGTGAAATTCTATCTTGTAAATCCGTCAGACCCCGCAAAAACCGAAAAAATTCACAGGCCTATTACGTCAGAACAAGAGATAAATCTGGTTCAAATTCCCCACCCTTCCAACGCAACGTTCAAATTCCCCCCTTCCAGGGCACGATGCACAGTCAAATGCCCGGGGTATGCCCGGGGGGGGGGGGGGATGTTGAAGTTTCGAATTGATCGGTGCATAAAGTTATACCTTACCTTATACCTTATGTTCACGTACTGTAGCTACTAATGTTCAATTTTCAATTTCCTAGCAAACTTAAGTTTTTATCTCTGTGGAAAATTACTAAGACCCTAGAAACATGTTTGCTCCTGCAGGGGCGCAAAAAGAACGTATGACTGGGTGGAAAAATCACTTGTCGTGTGGAAACATGATGAGCCGCTAATGCCATGTGGCAGGCGTTTCGTTTCTCACGCTTGCACGTTCTTTCCACTTGACATATCCCTGAGTGGAAAGAAAAACCACCCATGGTCAAGGGTTTGGCAAAACCCAGAGGCATCATTTTTGCCAAGAAACATGCTGCATCAGAAACATGTTGCCTCAACTGAAGTGAGAGCCCGCTTGAGTGTGAAGTGACTATTACTTCCCCACAGGGGGTGACAGGTGTCTGCCCATCTGACGTAAGCTTGGATCCAGACTCAGTTTTAGCTGGACTCAGTTTTTTAATAGTTCTTAAAATTCTGCCAACAAACTTTAACATCACATGATCTCAAAATCTGGAAGTGCTGTTTATTGAAAGTTGTGATTTTTGAAAAATTTTGTCAAGTATTCATTTGTTGTCTTAAGATAACTGAATTGAAGGGCTCAATCAAAAATTAATATTATTACTATTTGTCTTTCGGAAATCATGTATCTAAGTGTTAGTAGTTTTGTGAAAGTAACTCTTGTTAATTAAAATAATGTGAGTAAGAAGTGGATGAGCCACCAAGCAGCAAGATAAAAAGTTTCCACTGTTCAGCAGTACCAAGGTGAATAACTATTTTATAATACACGAGATAAATGAAAAGCCAATTCCCGAAAATCAATTTGTTTTCTGATATATAGACAAAAACTAGCATGAAGAAGCATGAAGCATGTGCTATTCCAAATCTATGCAGCCAATCACAGGGCTCAAAAACACTTTTTACTACAGGGCTGTCAAAGGGCCAGAGGGTAGGGTTTTTCCCCGTTTATTGCAGTATTACGCTGTGGCTACTGTTCCCCACTTCTGCCGCCACTAGTGACAGCCCTGTACTAATGTCAACTAATCCTTCTATATAAATAAATCCCCAAATAAATAGTTCCCTAAATGTACTGTAGACATATGGTGGTAAATAATGCAAAAAAAAAGAAAGATTATCTACTACATAAAAGATGATGCTTTCTTCTTTAGCTTCAAGCTCCGACAAATACCCGTCCGAATCTAGCTACAACACCCGACCCAACAAAACAAAAAATAATTATCAGCAAAATCTTAAGCCCAAAAGTGCTAACATTGCCAAATTTTAGACTCAAAAAGTCAAATAATAAAATCCCCACCACTTTTTAAACAGTATCTCTACTGGGTCAACATTACAACTCCACTTCAAAGACCTATTTGGAATTGAGAAGAAATCGTCAGAAAGAGAAAAAACACTTGCTGTCATCAGGGTGATGAAATCCAGAATTGCCATATTACAGTGAAACCCCGATTTAACGAGGTCCTCAGTATAACGAAGATATCCTTTATTCCAGCTAAAGTTACTGTAAAATGTATGGAGCAGAACCCCAATATAACAAACCCAAGTTGAACAAAATCCCTGCTATAACAAACACAAACTAAAACATCTACCCTGATATAATGAACAAAATTAATGTGATCATATGACTGAAACTGAAGGCAAAACAGATAAACAGAGGTGGAAACTCTTTAACCCTGTTGTACTGGATTGCAAAATACTGTACATTTCTGTGAACAGCTCATTATGTACTTTCAGAGGCACCAAGTAGTGACCTCTGCATGGCTTTGTCCTTTCTCTTTTATCGGTTCTACAACTTTTTCACTTTCGATGGCTTCTTGTCTTCAAAGGTATAACTATTAGTACCCTAGTATCAATACAAAATTTAGCCATGCAGTTGTATGCACATGCAGACAAAAATTACGAATCGTATTTGATCATTTAAACCCAGATATGAAGCAATTAAATTGAATACTATTTTAACCAACCTTGATATGACAGATTTGGCCAATTTTCCACAGATTTGTTATATCCTCATTTTCCCAGTCTCTTGCACTTCATTAAATATTGGGTCCCACTGTGCTGACTGATATTACATTTTATTATATAGACCAGCGTGTTTTAGTGGAAAATAGACCACTCATAAAGTTCACACGAAACTACATCCGGGACTCGAGTGGCGTATTTTCCATATCCTCACTAGTGAGGGCATCGATGACGTCATTTCCCGCTTTGAAACTGTTGTTTGTGCGAAAATACTCATGCCTATATAATAAAAAGAAAATTACACGGCGGCTTGAAGATATGAATTTTATTTTCTCGTGATAAAAAAACAATATTTTACTCGCTGCGCTCGTTTGTAAAATATTGTTTTTACCACTCGAAAATAAAATTCATATCTTTGCGCCGCCATGTAATATTCTCTACATATACTTTTTCTGTCATATCATTTCACTTGTCTTACTGCACCTTTCGATAACTGGTGAATTTTGTACACATTGAACACCTTGTATAGCCAAGTGGAGGAAGTGGATGGGGAAATATCCATTTTGTTGGCATATTTGCCATATTTGAGTAAAACCCACACTGCTCTTTTCCAATCAAGTGGTGTTTTAACAAGAAACTTCATTCTAAGGTAAAGGTATTTTGGACTTCTACCTGTATCATTGGCAAGGTAACTAATGCAGGGAAGAAATCCTTGAATCTTAACATCAGATAGAACAAAACATCTTCCAACAAGTTTAAAATTTCTAAGCAACTTAAGGGGCTGCTACACGAGACAATTTTTTTCAGCAACTTGCAATGCAAGCCATTGCAAGACAAGTTGCACACGAAATTGCGCACTCTCTTGACAACCTGTCTCATAATGAAAAGTTGCTTAGCATGATGCGGAAAAAGTCCATTAATCTTAATTTTTTGCAATGTTGCGACATCCATTCAGCAGTGTGTAACATGTCTTCTGCAACTTGTCTCACAATGCTCTCGTCCTCATTGCGTTGCAAGTTGCAGGAAAAAATAATGTTGTGTAACAGCGCCTTAAACACCACTGCAAGTATTTTTTAATTCTCTTTGGGTAAGTTCCTTTGACTATGAAGCACAAACTGAGATCCCTTTAAACCCACGTTTATAGATCCACCACGTTATTAAAAGGCGCAGTAGAAACATAAAATTAAGGCGCTCAAAAAATGTTAAAAGGTGGAGTGACAGTGAAAATGGATATGGGGTGGTTTCGTTTGCAATAACAAAAACATCAGTTACACTCATTAAAAATTACATATTGACAGTAAAAAGACCCTGTAAGCTTCCTCGGACTAGAACAGGTCTCTGTAATGACTGTAGTGTTAATCATTTTCGTCTTTCTTTCCGTGTTTCATAATGTGAGAAAAACCGACAAAATCTAAGTTGCCATCTTTGTCGATCGGTGCGTCACGCAGAATATCATCAACTTGATCCTCAGTGAACCTGTCTCCCATCGTAGTTAGAGCCTCCTTTAGTAGATCTTCGTGTATTTTACCGTTTCCGTCTTCGTCAAAACAAGCAAACGCGTTAACGATCACATCTTCAGGGTCTGTCCCGTTCAATTTCTCGCCGAACAATGTTAGAAACATTGTAAAGTTGATCGGTCCGGGCGACATCTTCATCATCTCTTCCAAATAGTCATCCTTTGGATCCTTTCCTAGTGAAGCCAGCATGTCATGCAAGTCTTCTTTATCAATGAAACCATCGTGGTTCTGGTCAATCATGTTGAAGGCTTCTTTAAATTCTTGAATTTGGTTCTGGTCAAACATGGCAAAAACATTCGAAGTGGCTCGGTGAGCTCTCTTTTTGGTAGTCTTCTTCGTCTTTGCTCTTGCAGCCATCTTGTATTTTGGCTTGTACTGAAGAAAAATGGATCAAAGCAACACCTGAATGCGATCTCAAACGCTGGCCTCAGGTAAAATTTACACAGCAAATTCCACAAACGCATAAATTTCCACGAAGACTTCTATGCAAATTTCATCAAAGTTCCCTGGGAATTTTCATTCTCGCGTAAATGAAATATGAAATGAGCCCGGTAATCAGCGGCTTTACGTACATTACATGCGTAATCAAGCGTCATAATTTACTTTTTACTGCGTAAGGTCCTGCGTAAGAGAAACTGGCAAAATTGGAAAATCAACTTCGAGGTGCTGGGAGATTGTACGGCGAAGATGAAAGCTGAGAGAGGGCTCAGCATTAATAATCCGAACGAGTCCTGGCTTGAAAGCAAGGGAACTTGGTTTACATATGTGTTGCTCATCGCAATAGGCCATTTAGTTATTTTGAGCGTGCCTTTTTTCGATACCCCTACAGCATGGACCCTCACAAATACCTTCCATAATGTGGTAAGTTGGCACATTTCGTGTGTTAACGCTATTGCTGATTTTCAGAAATTCATTATTTTTTGAAATTTATGATGCGTTTCTTGATCGAAAAAAAGAGAATGGTTTAGCGTTTGTAACAATGATGTGTTACTATTTTTGCAAGCAAAGCTAATTCCCGTTAATCCAAATCCCTTGTCGAGATCCCCTTTGATTCTCTATGATCTATGAGAAAAATACATGAAATCTTCTTAGCTTGGTCAGTAGATATGTTGAATGTTGTAGGTTTACTGCTGGTAGCCGTAAACCAAACATACGATTCCGTCTGGATACGTGATTGAAACTGATTTTCATATGAATTGCCTTTTGGTGGAAATTTTAATTTTTTATTAAGCTTATTTTGCGTTTGAGTGTTTGTTGAGGAAGTCTTGGTAATGCGGCAGTCTTGGTTATTAAAATCCATTACTTTCCAAGAGATTTTTGCTTCCTTAAGTATAATTTCCAGGGTAAATAACTTGCAATATTATTAATGGAAATATGTTGTTCGAATATTTATCTACATGTATCAAAAGGAACATCATTAACAATTAACATATTAGTGTGGTAATTGTTGTTTAAAAAAACCCTTGCTATTCATGCGTTGCTAATGGCTTCATAGATCATCATGCACACGACTTGTTGTAAGTTGGAGTTGTTCAAGTTCTGTTGAAGTCTCTGGTTTCTGATACTTTTTTGCATTTGAAACAAATGGTTATTAAGAAGAATTATGCATCAAACATTCACTGAAACAGATTCAGTCAAACACACGAGTCAGTTTTGTGGTGGAGTACTGAACAGTCAGACATTCACACAGTGGACCACCATTGTGTAGATTCAGCCATGGTAGTTGCAAGAAGTTTCATTGTTTGTCATTGCACTTTTGAGGCAATTGGCTGCACAAAACCAAGTGGTATCTCACAAGCAGCTGTTAAATCTTTAAGGCACTACTAAACATTCCATATTTTTTGGCCAACATTTGCTGATTCAGCAGCATTATATTATTTTATTTTGTTTTATTTTATTAAGCTTCGCCAAATTATTAAATAACACTACAAATACAGAAAATACAAAAGCAAAAGGCAGGGCGCCCAGTACAGTGGTAGGCAATATTTCAGTGGACCTTTGTGTGACGTAGATCAATAATTAAAACCGAGCAAACTAAAAACAAGATTGGGTGTTGGTCAGGTCTCAGAGGGCGTTGTATTTTAGGCATATGGACTTCCATGAACGCGGGTCATCCTGGTTATAAGTGAGAAATAGTGCGTTATGGTAGTATTCGAGTAAGTGTTTTATAAACAAGGACAGATTGAGTGATTTGGATCGCATTTGTTCTGGTAGAATGTTCCATTTTTGAGATGTTGTAAAGAAAAAAGAGTGCTGAAAAGTAACAGTTTTACATGTGGGTGATAAAGGAATTGATGGTATCATTTGATTGGACCAAGCACCCCAGGCTGGGTGCTGCTGGATAAACATTGTAGGTTGATTGTTGGTAAGCTACAGCATTATGCACCTTTTGGCGCCAACAGAAGTGATGAGTGATGGTGATTGTTTGCAAAATGTTGAATGGCTTTTAGCAGTGTGTTCTTTTAGCATTGTGCCATTGCCATACAACAAGTGGTTAACAAGTTCAACAGAAATGTTAAGTCACTTTCGATTGACGGTCCTTTTGACTGCAGTTGCTGGCTACAATAGCCAGTTGTCAGACACTGATGACATCCCTCCACTGTTTTGCCCTAATTTGTGTGATGATACATTTTTCCTTTGTTGCAGAGCATGTTTATATTTCTGCATTACCTAAAAGGAACACCATTTCAAACAGCTGATCAGGGCAAAGCACGCAGACTCACACACTGGGAGCAGCTTAACAATGGCGAGCAATTCACAGAAACAAGAAAGTTCTTCACTCTTGTGCCAATCTTCCTGTGAGTCTCTTACTGACCAGTGTAACTTTTCTTTCCTAATAGTTTATTATGTTACCTTTTTTCCCAAACTTGTAAGTAAAAAGTTGACGTTCCTGAATTTGAAAGGTCATGATGAGTGTAGTCGATAATCCCTATCAAATTTTGGGAAGAAAGTCATGGCTTTGATGAAAACTGACTTAAAGTATCAAAATAAAAACATTCAGAAATGCCCCAGTTTTCAGACATACTAGGTAGACCCCCATTTGTAGAACTTTTCTTGTGGCACAATCTCATAGAAATTGAGATCTATCAACATTTTAAAGAATTATTTTGTGTCAGTTTACATAAAAAATAAGGTTTTTTCTGTATTGTGGGAATTTACTGGAAATTAAAATGTAATGTTAAAGACAGTTAAAAGATTCAGTATTTTTTCTGTTTATATTTCAGATTTATGTTGACAAGTTTCTACACGAAGTATGATGGAATTCATTTTGTTTTTAACTCATTATCACTACTTGGACTCTCTCTGGTTCCCAAGTTTCCACAGATGTACAAAGTGAGGTTGTTTGGACTCAACAAGTACTAATTTCAAAATGCATGGACAAAGAGAAATACTGTAGCTGGCAGGATCATGTAAACAGGAGCAGCAAAAGCTTATCAAAACAAAAGACTTAGAGAAGCTGATTATGCTGATTATGGTCTCTAAATGAAGCTGGGTTTTATCCCCAGGAAATTAGTTACAGTGTAACACTTAATCGAAGGTGTTTATAAAGTTATATTATGATAAGCTCTAATATTACAAGAATTACAATCTTAAAATTTAAGATTGTAATAGTCATTGTTTGCTTACATATCCCACCCCTTAATATGTACTGAGTATGTCTCTTTAGAATCTTTAGGATTAGGCAATGTCCATTGAAGGATACTAGATTTAAACCAGTTCAGTTAACAAATTGTATTGCTTGTTATTTAAGTTCTGTTGTTTTTCGTTCATGGGAAAAGGTACAGATAACAAACAATGGCTGATATAAAAGTATTATGGCATCTCACTGGTACAGCACCATTATATTATATTCTCTGCAAGACATAGTGATTATCATGTTACTCCAGGTAACTATCTTGAAAAAGATAAATTAATAAACGATAAAAAGGTAACGGCCAAAACAAAGAATGCCGGAAGTTGATCATTGACTGTTGATAAAGAACACATTACTGATTTGTCAGGGGCACCCAACGGTTCGTTTCGAGGAATATCTGTTTGAAAGACCGAAAATTGCCTGAGATTTTTGGATTTAATTGCAGTGAAAACTAGAGATTTCTTCGGGGAAACATCATGTTGGACTTGCATAACAAGAGGACTTATTAGTTCCTATTGTTTTCGGAGGGACAAGTATGTCATTTAGAGTGCAAATAAGGTCAGCTAGCATTTTCGGAGGACCATTAGCAGCTCGGAAATTGGGCGGATAGGATTCAGTTTCCTAAAATTTTCTGTGGCCTTGATTTTCAGCTAAAAAATCCTAACAGATCACTCTGCTGTATGAGCTTACACAAATATGCTTTTTGAAAGCTCCAAAACAATCTATGAAAGCAGAAAATGATTATTTCAAGTATTTAGCTAAAATTTTCTCGTTGGGTGCCCCTGATAAGTCCAGGCAATTTGAAGCAAGTTATTCTCAGAGTAACCATCACGCTGTCCAACATTTTTAGCTTTTTGTTGCTGGGACTTGGGTAAATGTTTGGCCATGACTCATGTCAAGCAGTAACTAGAAGTTAGTGGTGGAGGATTGGAATATTTGCGTCAGTTTCTGATTTAGTATTCAGTGAGCCCAAATGTTTATTTAGTAGAGTCTGTGACATGTTTAGCCTGAAAGAACAGATGACTTTGTGCTTGCCACCACCCACAGTAGCACTGGTAATGCTGAGCATAAAAAAGTCATCTGTTTTCTTGGGCTATTTTGATTTGCCTTTCATCAGTAAAATGTTTGGTTAATTTTTTTCCTTCTTTTCAGTTTGTTGTGCTTTTTTGTTCTCATGCCAAGTTCAACATTATTTATAAGTAGATCAGAAGGCTGTTCTTGTCCTGTTTATGTTACACTACAGTGGTAGACTGGCAGAGTATAAATGGCACAAAGGAAAAAAAAGTCAAACCAAAAATACTATAACCTAGCAGCAGTTTTCTAGTTTCTTTGCATGCTCTTCTAGGCAGTTGTAGAGCTTTTAGAACAGTGTTTCAAACCGTTGTATCACTTGTGATCAAATAGTCAACCTTTTTATAAGTCCCAGCATCATAATGTATACAAATTCTCCTTGCTGGCATCTATGTATTTTGTTGAGTACTAGTTGGGAGAACTTGTTTAAACATCAAGGCAATTCATCTTCAGTGATTAATTCCTTAGTTCACATGACTTATGTGTATTATAATGCATTGATATGACGAGGAGAAATTTGATGCTGATCACTGTTGGCGCTTTAAGTGTGAATGACAGCTGCCCTGGATTTTTCTGAATGCAGGTCGTTCAGTTATTCTTTAGTGGCACAGCTGGTCTGTCAAAAGCTGTCATGTTACTCTTGGCTCATAATAACTTCGGGCTTTGACAGTGGAACATCCAGGTTTTTCTCCTCTTTGTTAAGGTCAGCAAAAGAAGTGAAAAACTCTGTCTGCAGATGTACCCATTTTGACCGAAGTTTCAAGATACTGGAGGGGGGGCCAAATGTATCCATTTGTGTTTGACCTGAGAAAGTTAGTTAATGTTTTCATGAATTTAACTGTAAATTGATTTAAACCTGACAAAAGCAAGCATAGGATACATAATATTAAACTACGAGTCTTGGATGGACTGGATGGATGGATGGACTGTGATATTTTGCTATATTTTCATTGTAATGCTTCCATAAGATGTGCTACACGTTGGCAAAATAAGTTTTGGTAGTCAATATACTTTTGATCTGTTATTATTGCCATAGAGATGATATGTAAGATTATTTATTGTGTAATTAATACTGAATGTATAAACAATTTGATAAAGTAATCATAACATAATTTAACTGTGTAGCTTAATTGAATGCCATTATTTTATTGTAGGAGGGTACATCGCACTGGAACTGCCAGTATCACTTGTATAATTTGCGTAGTTACGTTTAAACTTAGCTAGCAATTGTTGGGATTTTAAAACTAATTTACAACTTTGACAGGAAGAAATAAGAAAACTATTTCCTGGCATCTCATCTGAACTTGGTTTTTGCTGTGTAGTGTTACTGTGCAGCTATGAAAACCCTCTGAATTGCTGTTTTAAGCCAATAGAATACAATATGTTGTAGGTGTAAGAAACTGCAGAGCACTTACAGGGCATCCAGCAGCCATGAAACAACTTCTTACTTGCACTTTAGCTGCAGCATCCACAGTTTATAAGCCGCACTGTACGTCAATTTTTGAGCACTTTAGCTGTAGGTTGTAGAGGGTAAAACAAAGCAAATAAGCTACATATTCTTTTTTAGTTGCTTCACTGACTTGTTGCAAAGCAGTTACAAAAGAACATGTTGCCTAAAAAAATGAGGAAATACAATTTAGAACATGAGCTTCTTAAAAAAAAGCAGCCCAGTATAGGACCTGTTTTCGCCTGCGCAGGAGTATGATCAGCTTTTACCCCTTAGTAAAAAAATTTACGGTAAGACTGATCCTTACGGCAGTTAAAGAAAGACGCAGAAGACGAAAACGGAAAATATTAATTTGGACATGTAAAGTAAAAATGTATGTATGATGTAACAAAAAAAATTGCCCGATGTTTCGGTTTGCAAAATCAACCTTCAGGAGCTACAGGAGTAGCTATTTTACCTTAGGGGACTGCAAAACGCTCACAAAATTTTGGATTTATCAACTGACGTAGATTGAAAGCTGACGTTTGAAAGTCAGTTAGATTGAAAGCTGACGTTTCGAGCGTGAGCCCTTAGAGCGAAGATTCGCTCTGACGAAGGGCCAAGGCTCGAAACGTCAACTTTCAAACGTCAGCTTTCAATCTCTTTACGGTGGCCAATATACCTTATCAACTCAGTTAGTAAAACCAAAATTTTGTTTCACGGCCCCATCGACGCAGCACCACAGTTTCTTTAGAAACTAACCCTCTTTTTTGTTTGCAAAACGCTCAGTTAGACTTACACTGTAACCGGCAACTGTCGTGGGCGCTTCTTTTGATCTTTTTTACCTTTCATGGATATTGAAAGGTATCATGGATATTTTTTGAGGTAAACGTACCTCGATAAAGAACCGTTCCACACAGTTTTCTTTTCAGTTGGGTAGAGGGGCTTATACGAATGTAAAACGCCCCAGTGTGGCGGAGCTCGGCGGCAGCTAATTACAACCGTCATATCACTGAGAAAGTAAAAAGTTACATTCAAGTCAATTGGCAAGGTTAGCAGACCTTTCAAAGTCCATGATATAGACGACATAAGGGCGCATGAATGGCAAAGGCTGCTCTATGGATTGAAGTTTGTTTGATGGCTATGGTACAAACGCGAAGTGATTTGGGCTTGGTCATAAAAAATGATTTGGACATACTGGGCCGTTTGTCGTGTGGGCATGCTCAAGACCATGACACAAATGTGCTGAACAAGACGTCGGCTGTAGCTGGCTTACGCCACTTCATTGTCTTTACTGCCGGCATGACACTTGATACCCAGGATAATGCTCCATCACTCTATCTGTGATGGAGCAATATGATCCGGCAATCGCGTCAAGATTTTATGTTGGACGACATCTTGCTCCAGAGTGTCATGTTCATTATCATACCGCGATTAACAGTACAAGGTGAAGTCAAGACTGGCCAAACTCTTCAGGAAGTCGAGGCCACTCAATTTCACCGTCAGGCCCATGTCTTTGTGAGAACAGGACCATAATGATGAAGGACTTCCAGCTCCACCAGTTCCGCGATAAGTCACTCCTGCTGTTGACGATACTTCCTATTATCTGAATAACTTATGTTAGATTGTACGGTGGTATTGACTGAGCTTGCGTAGTCACGATGACTAGGTTTTGCTCAACAAGCCTCACCTTTGGTATGGCTAATGAAGCCGAGATATCGATCGAGGGCAAATAACATATCTTTCATACCTTTGCGTTTTTGAGGTATGTTTTTTTTTTCAGTTCCTATTGCGATGTTTCAAAGTTAGGTACTTATCTGCAATGGAAGTGACATTATCACCTTTGTTAATGTTGAGTTAAAACTCCGGAGACAAATTAAGGGGGTACGAATTACGAGTGGACAACAATAGAGACTTCATAACTGCTCTGGCAAGGAAACTGTAGGGGATTAAGAAGACTAGCTGACAAAAAACAACTCGGAAAAGAACGGAGTGAATAGGTCAAGCTTACGAGGAAACCCTGGAATTTTGATGTTTTTATTGTTCAAAAGGGCAGAAAATGAAATGAAAGTAACCCACTTTTAGGTTTCCTCTATTACATGTTTCATCCCTTTGAGAGAATAATACACGAGACTGAAAACGTAATGCTCCATAAATCAGCCCCTCCCTACTTTGTGTGACTATGTTTTTGGTGTTCGCCAAGCGTTCGTTCGACAACCCGGAAGCAAATAAGGACAGCTCGTGTCTAACAGGATTTCGCAGCATGTAAGTAATTCATCACTTCATAGCACTTAGTTCACTCTGCTGACGTAATGTTTATCAACAAAGTTGAAACAAAGCTTTTAAATTTAAAACACCTCTCAGACTTTGAACAACAAACCTTTGTCTCAAACATACAATCAAGGAGAACCAGGTTCATTAATAACAATAAGTGAAACCCCCCTAGTCAATGTTCATCGAACTTCGTCTAACCGTGTCCAAAAAAAGTGAACTTAATGAAATGTTAACAGGATTAGAATTCAACCTTGTGAACTTAAAAGTAAGCATCGATGCAACTACCGACACAATTAAAGTAGCTTACAGGGGAGGTTGGGTTTGCTAAAGTAAATAAGTATAGAATAGGACTTGCCTAGTAATCTAGTAAAGGTGTTTGTCAAAAACAGGACACATGTCCAAAGTTTTGTGGGCCCCCAAAGCAATCTATGCTATATGGTGAAAGGGCTTTAAGATCTAAGTTAACTGGGGTGTAATCTAACCATTGTTTCCTTTGCAACCTTTTTCTGTATATGCATACAGAAGTGCATCTCTAACGACGGAGGTGAGATCAACTGACATCACAGTGGGCGTTGTTGGAGTCACATGCTTATTGTACCCTTCACAATTTTTGGAGGTCAAATAAGCAGTGCAAATAATATAGGTCTCGAAAATACGTTGTCATTATAAGTTTGACAATTTAATTGTTTTTGACGCGGACAAGGTGGCCCAAGTCTTGATGCGAGCACAACGATTTCTCAGAACTCACTTGAACTTACATGGTATACTTCATCAACGTCCTGCGAAGAAGTACTCGACTATTTTTTAATCAAGCTTTCTCTGCATAACCAAAGTAAGACTGCTTCGGGAATGGCAGCAAACATTGACGAAGAAGGAGGATTAATAGTCTCCAACAGCGAAGTTCAGAGCGACAGTCGTCAGAGTCTTGAAGACATGGGCGATTGGGATATGTCTATTTCAGAATTACTAAGTGAGCTTGGCAGTCGTCGCGGGAGGCTCCTGTGTATTTTAAAGTTGATATATATCCTGGCATGCACGGCTTATAATTTTTAT
The DNA here is from genome assembly GCA_964030785.1 of Siderastrea siderea. Taxonomy (NCBI): domain Eukaryota; kingdom Metazoa; phylum Cnidaria; class Anthozoa; order Scleractinia; family Rhizangiidae; genus Siderastrea; species Siderastrea siderea. Next base: position 45,096,162 of record OZ034971.1, on the reverse strand, counting down.
CTTCTCTGCCTTCTCGTATATCTGAAAGATAATCGAAATTACTGGTTCCTCAGCTTCATTGCTATACAACCATTTCTATCTGTGCATTGCCTACTGCTCAATCCAAAACACTTCACTGGGTCTTGGGCGTCGCTATATGTTATCGTCAATTCGATGATCTGTTTTACAATGCTGACTCGTCTTGCTTATTACCACCGTCTTCCAGATGAATTCATTGGCCCCCGTTTCATCATCGTTTCTCTACAAGGAAGCATCATTTTGTTTTTCTTCGCTTTTTTTCTGCGCAGAGAATTCCAAATGGAACTATTGTTTGAGGAACAAGATGTCATCACTCGACTTGTGCTTGATTTTGTTGACATATTTAACCTAGCAGAAGTTCTTTCAGCAAATGAATGTGTTGGAGTCGGTTCGTTTCTCTCAGAGGGGAGTTCCATGGAGATGGCAATTCAAGCTTTCTGTACGATGTCCTTTATGATTTGGGCTTTTGCTTTCTTCGGCGAAGCTAAGTGGGAATTAGGCGAAAACGATACCCCTAAAAAAGATGCAATTCTCTTGGCTAAGTTCTTTGTTCCTTTCGTGTCCATAATATTTCAGAATTTCCCTTTCTTGATCATTAGAATCGTGGTCTGGGCTCAGTACAAGTTATACAGCCTAGGATTTTTAGCGAAGAACGTGCTTGGCATAATTTTTTGTTCCGTACAACTTTACAGATTGTGTACGTGATGACCCTCAGGGGATGTAAATCCCACCGTTATTCTCGGCTAGCTACTCAGCACAATCCGTGCCAAAATCTCATTCCCAGTGTCGTAATGAGTGGTTCTAATATTCTGAGTCAAGGATAGAGGAGGGAAGAAAACGATTTCAGAAAACCCTTTTAGTGTACTTTGTCACCAGCGCAAATTTATGCAATGGACAGGGTAAATGCGCTTTTTGATTTGCGATTGAGTACAGACGCACGAATGACGTAACAAGCCGCAAAGTTCTGTGCGCGCAAATAAGCACCACGGAGATTTTTAAAAACATTTCTAATTTTCTGACAGACAACCGACATCAAAACCGACAATGTATAAAGCTAGGAGTAATCATAGATTAGGGAGTGCGTTCGACATGATTAAAAGGAGTTGTTAGTAAGAAATAAATGGGCGGCGAAGGAAGTAAAGCAACTGTGAAACTGCGAGTAGGAGGGGACTGTGAGTTGATAAAGGCTGCAAAATCCCAAAATGTGCAAAGAGGTTAAGTCGCCGTCTACAGTAAAGTACTCATAAATACTAGACAGAGGACGAAGTAAACATAACTTTGAGTAGTCTCCAATTACTACTTGTGCATATTATATTACTTCAGATTGAGACTGTGTAAAAGGATATCCGTAGTACAGTGTGTTTAGTATTTGGTGGTCTTGGTGAAGTGGAAATTTTGAGGTTGAGAAGTACTGTTAGGAAGAAAATTTACAAAGTTTTGAATCTAAAAAAAAAAATCTATTTCGGCAATAGTTGCTTAACAATATCACTGTAAATGTTAAGTTTACAACATCATTTCAAAGATAACAGTTTGATTATCAGTGAAAAAATGAACTCTCAATAGAAGTGATTACAAGACTAGTGTTTGATTTCATGAATAATTAAATTATGTAACAGTCTGATGAAACTTATTATGTTTTCCAGTAGTGTTGACACCCATACTGTCCCTTTCACATGAATTCAATCTCATAGTATCATTCATCGAAGCCTGAACATAGACTGCGAGTAGTCTCTAATTTTGGCGATCGCTTGTAGGGCGGGCGAAATACACACGCGCGCGCGCGAAATCTCGAGGAGACACGACGCGAGGGGAGCGCCAACGTCGCGTCTCCTCGAAATTTCGCGCGCGCGCGTGTGTATTTCGCCCGCCCCACAAGCGATCGCCAAAATTAGAGACTACTCGCAGTCTACCTGAACAGGATTTTGTTTATGACAATTAATACTCACTTGCCTTTCGTCTTGATGACAACTAATGACAGCATGGTACAATGACCGCCGAGCTCGTTGGGTTGTAATTTTTGACCACATATCATGGTGGTAGCTCCAGAACTTGGAATTGAGTTTGTTTAGAATCAACATAAAAGTGTGGCAAATCCTCGTCGAGACGCTAAACTTCGGGTTAGATTTTACAGCTGGAGTCAAACACATTTTCTTTAGACTTTGATGAATACAACCGCTGTCTTGTTATTGTATTTTTTTATTTTAATTTTTTACCATGTAAATTATTAACTTTTTTCTATTTTAAAATCTTGTAAATTGAGTATGAAGATCCCTCTGGGGAACTCAATAAACTTTATTCTATTCTATTCTATTCTATAAGGCCTTTAAACAACATTACCTCTGGTTTTAAAGGGCTATTCATTTAAACTTTCCAAAAAGAGTCCACAGCGCTACAAAATCCTTTGAAAAAATTTCGCAGCTCGACATAGCCCCACAACCCACCACAACGAAGGTAGCCTCCTACGCAGTCGTTTTCAGGGGAGGAGGTAATATGACTCCCCTAAAAACGACTGCGTGGGAGGCTACAACGAAAGAAAACGTCCCAACAACGGAGAAAAGCACAAAAAGCATCCACGAAAACGAGGCATTCATACACGAAGCCGAGGCTGTAAAGGATGAGAGTGCGCAATAAACACGAGCCCCTGCAAAAATATGTGGGGGCGCCATTTTTGTGTCCTCAAAGGAATGTCTGGAATGTCAAGGCCACAGGACAACCAAAAAGCAGCACAGGTAACATAACACAAGATTAGGGGCTGCGTTCTCTTTCGTCCAACGCAATAAATGGATACAATTCGGGAGGCAATTTGGCCGTGCTTTTGTACTGATAACGAACAGGTGTCAAAACGTCAATCAGCGAGTAAAGTGTTGAGACACTCATTTCTGGCAGAGTATTTCTATATCTTACACCACTATTTCGCACTCGCTGCGAAAAACGTCCCCCTAACGTCAAACAATGTTGTTTGGTTTATTCCACAAACGTTGACCTTTGCAGCGGTACAGCATTGAATAGGGGAGGGGGGTCAAACAATGTTTTCAACGCTCTCGATGGTAGACTCGATCTCCAGCCGTTTTGTGCGCCCGCGTTCCTTCGCGCAGACAACCAGACTCCTTCAAACGGCTGGAAATGGAGCCTATCTCGATCGAAGTCGTAGCAAGAAAAATAGACGTGCCACGCGCTCATTTTGTTAAGTGCCTCAACCACTTTTGTCGCTCAAGAACATCATTCACGCCACTCACCTGTGTCTCGTGGTGTACGTGGTTCTTCCACAGGGCCCCCACACAATTTTGCGATGCGGTCGACTGACATCTCACGACGACAAAACACGACGATTACAGTAAAATTACGGGGTGTTTAACTTAAATGTAAACACTCCTTGCAATATTTCACGTCAGAGGGAACGTTTCGGTATTGCCATACACCTGCTCATATTTTGAAACTGCAAACGGTCACACAGTTTGTGTGCGCTCCCTGTGTTTCTTCTTACCACGTTTTGACGTCATCGGTGCGTTATCAGAGTACACAGGCACGGCCAAATAGAATCCATTTGTTAAATAATACGGCTGCTCACATTTGAACACCTCTTCCCTTTCCTTGTTAGTTTAAATTACTCCTCTCCCCATTTCTTTTAGATACTATTTTCCTAGCACTGTTCAATTTTTACAATGTCGTATTTAGTTACAGTGTAGTGTGAACTGTCCGTACAGGACGTTTCAAGGCAGCCACGTTTCAATTTCACGATTTACTTGTAAAAGGCGATACCTTGAAACGCTAAGTTGCTACCGCAATATTGCACAACAGGGATGCAAATAACTGTCGGTCATTGGACAATGTCCGACTAAAATCGGCCCCTGTCAGACGAAATCTTAACTTCGGTGGGACATTATGTCAGGACCAATGTTTTTTTCACCAAATAATAAGTAAATAATGATAAAAAATAATTATTTTTTAAATTATTTGCAGCCCTGCACGATTTACTTTAAGAAAGGAACACTTGTTTCCGCGTGCACAAAGATTTCCTGTAACAAGGCATTAGTAATAAGTTAAGGCAGCACAGATCTGGGAAACTGTCCCAACAGAATTGAAGCTCCGGAACATTTCTACTTTCAAAAAGCACTACCAAATGTTTCTTCTAAATGACAAGTCTTAGCTAAGTAGTTGCTCTTTCTTTCCTCCACTGTTATTGCTGTTATTGTCACCACTGTTATTTCTCTATATTCTGTTAAATCTAGTATAACCGCATAATATAGAACTTTCCACGACTGAGTACGATCCTCTAACTACTTAAACATGAAAAAGAACTAGAAGGCTTTTGCTACTTTGGCTACTGTGCACAAATCAAGAAATATTTTGTACATATTTATTTGTGATTATCAATACTTGTAATACCTCAATATTTCTTTTTCTTTTGTAAATAAGTGACAGTAAACAGTGTGAAAAATAAAAATAAAAACTTGAGAATGAACACAAAGTTTTAATAAAGTACTCAGCTTCTACGTTCGAGTGTGATGGTATTTATGCAGTAAACACTGCAGACTAGTGGATCAGGATAAGAGGTTCCTTCTGAGAGCGAATCTGTCAAGTGTGAGCATGGAATTGGTTTCTTATTTAATATGATTGTGGTTTGGCTGGAAGAACTTAGAATCATTAAGTGTAACTGGTAGCCGACAATTTAGCAGGCTACAATGTAACATCACTTTAATGCGAGTTGTCCTTCCCGATTAAGGTACAATCAGTCTGTGTACGAACACTTGAACGGGACGACAGCCGGCGCTCGGCTGTCTGTCTTTATAGGCAGGATTTTGATCAGCTGATCAAAGGAACGTTTGAGCACCATGATTTAGCAAATGTTTTGAGTTCGTAAACGAACTACTCTTAAGCTTATAAACGCAAGACCGATTTCGGAACCTTAAAAGAGAATACTTCGTCAGTTGCTAAGAAAGATGATGATGACCTTCAACTGCGAAAGTCATCAACGCTTCCTAAAAATACACTCGATAAACTTAAACTAAGAAAGTCAGTCTTGGGGAGTTCTTGAACAATTATTGCGCGGCTACTGACCAGGGACGACTTCCCAGAGTCCCTGTAATGTGAAGCCATCTTTTAGTTTCTCTATTGCTAGTCCCAGCTGGTCTGAGTAGACTGGCTCACGATCACTGGACTGTGAGAGAAAAACAAATATAGAGATGTGACACTGCTGTATAATTGATGTTGGTATATCCCAAGCCAGTGGATAGCGTTTTTCGCGCGCTCTGATTGGCTACTCAAAAATAATATTTGCTATTCACCTCTCGCACAAGTTTTTCCTTATTTCTCAGAAAAAAAGGAACTATTTGGTGCTGTTATCAACTGGCTTGGTACATACTAAGACAACTATTCACTTCAGTGTCGCGGCTCCGCAAACATCCACCAACATTCACCTCCACTCCGGTGAATAACTGTTAATTACAAAACTAAGGTTGAAAACTGATTAGACACATGCCGTAAGCAGGCACCCAGTAGACGTAAACAACAGACTGTGGAGAGGGGATTTATTAAATACTAGTTAAACTCTACATTTTTGAGAGCTAAAGCCCTCATAATGGCTCTACCTTTCAGATTTCTCTGATTTTCACGGCTACGACTTATGTTGAGACGGTACTCTAAGCATGAACAAAATTTAAAGAGATCCAAGAAACATACAACTTTCAAAGCAGATACGTTGAAACGTTATCCTTATGGCGTTTAAAAGGGGATCTGTTGTACCTCTTAAGGTTTTGCTTACAATTTTAACTGTTTTGATCAAGTTGTGTGTACGAATTTTAACAACATTTTGAGAGCAAATATATCCCAAAATTAGCTGACCGTCTTAGCGACCTTTTAACACTTTTTTGCACGAAAAAAATTACATTGAAATTGAGCATTTTCAGCAGCAATTTTTATCCGTCTCAAGCTAAACAACTCATCTCAAGGGTCATTGCTACAGTAAGTATGAGGCATCCATCAGTCTCCGAAGACTATGGATTTGCGCAGCTGCTAGTCCTTTGGTTGAAGAGGCTGATCCAGGAGTCAGTCTTAATAGTGAAACGTTATGTCAGTAGCCAAATATATTAATCTAGGAGCAATGACTGTTATACCATTATCCATAAGGGAATTTACAAAGCACGTACAGATGCAACAGTTACTCTATCATCAGTAGCGTTAGTCTTTAGCAGAACCATTGTGAGGACTATTGTCCTTAGCGGTATGATATTATAAGAAGTGTCATTAGAGTAAAAGAGAAAATTATCGCAACAGTGTTTTTTTATACTTCCTGTAAGTGGACACCTATGCTTGGTTTCATGGGAGTTCGCTTGGGGAAAGTCTTCGTTTACTTGTAGAAAAATAATTACTAAGAGATTTTGACTTACTTTATCTCCGTCGGCAAAATAGGCCTGTAACAAAGGAACAAGCAAAGAAAGGGTTCAAAAATTGCCTGAAGTCTCAGATAAGCTTGGTTACTTGTTAGGTGGCCACCCAAACATCGCAGGGGATAAGCACGACAGGGGCAAAGGAGACGATTTTGCTCAATAAGTAGAACTTGCACTCCCTGGATAAGTGTAAAACGTTTTGAAATGACTTTACTGTAAGCCCAGCTTATGAACCAGGCAAGAAATGAGGTTCTCACATACACATACCAAATGCTGGCTGACACCTAGCCAGGACATATAGTTTCTCCCTTAGTCATGTGACCCAGTTATTATTATTATTATTATTTTTGTATTTATATTTAATTTCTTTTTTTTTTTATATTTATTCATATTTCCTTGCAAATGGGTTTCATGAAGGAAACAACTTTCCCAGCCACCCAGCCCCTTGTCCGTCTGTGAGTGTATGATACGATCTAGTAATGAAATGTTCTGCTATGGTTTTGGTTTAAGTTTATCTGTTTAGATGTGTACTCAGTCTTGCCAGTGTTCTTAATAAAGTAATGTTACTTTCCACGTGGCAGACAAATGGCATTCAGTGTGTCCACAAACCGCAAGACTGGTGTTGTATATCATGCAGTGGAGAACAGTTCAACATAAATTCTTTTTCAGCAACTTGTACTTACAGCAAAAGCATCAGTGCCTTCACCATCATTAACAATCTCAATGTCATCCTGAACTGGGTCAACTGTCACTTCATCCACTGTTTGTGGCTATAAAGTTCATAAAAAAAAAGAACACCACAATAATGAATTATTTTGATCATATTATTACCTTACCAATCAGTTTCTTACTTGACACCTACATTTGTTATATTTCAGGCAGAGAGTATCTGAGACCTTTTCAGAGATAATAATTATTATTATAAGTTGGCACTATTTTAGTGCAAAAAAATCGTGTTAACTTTGATACTTTTTTCTAGTCACTGATTGGGACCAGGGTGAAAGCTTAGCAAAAAGATGTACATAAAATAAAAATTCAGCAATCTAGACCCCAGCAAACTAATACACCAACCTTTTCCTCTGTTTCAAATTCAACTCCAAATATTGGACTGGCACTGTAAACCTACAAATTAGATTAACTCAGAATTACAACCCTTACGGTAAAATTACAAGACTGTATAATTTCTAGGTAATGTTTAAGCCTGCGGCCCTATTTTGCACTCCAGGAAAAGGAACTAAGTCAACGTTTAAGCCTATACACTCACCCAATAATAATGGTTCAGTTTTGTTACTAAAACCATAAGTTTCAAAAACTGTAAGTGTGTTTGGGTACATATGGCTAAGATGGAAATGGATTGCAACTTGAAAAAAACTAAACCAATTTGTTTTAAGTTTTTCCCTTGTGCCTCAGAAAAATTCCTAACAACTGACTGTGGTTTGTTATCCCTTTGAGAAAATCACTATAAAATGGAAATAATTCCTCCTGTTGTTTTAGGAACATTTTGTGTACCACAAAAGCTACTTAATTTTAATTTCAACTCAGTTTTGAACCCAAAACTTAAAACAAATTATCTGTACCTTGTGCAAGCTTTGAATCTCCTTTGCTGCTTCTTGCAATTTCTCCGCTGGGTCAACACGGAAGCCCAGAACATATCCACCGCTCTTAAAAAAGGAGAAATCAACCATTATAATAAGACGCCACGACAAGTGCTTAATTGACATTAAAATCTGGTCATTTTTTCTTTACTTTTTACATCATAACTCGGTGAAATATGTTCATCCTATAATAATCAAATTCTTGTCTCAGCACATGAACAAAATTTTACTAGCAGATGATAACATTCAACATTATAGGCTTTCCATCACAAATAAAGTAACTGATGATTTGGTCCTAGAAAAAAATTGTTTTTAGCCACACAGCGTGATCTACCAGGGACCGCGTGGCCTATTTTAAAGTGGGGGGGCTAACTCGATCGTTCAAGTGTGAGTGAGGAGGGAGGGGGTGCAATGACAGCCTAACCCGAAATTTTTGTCCTCTTTAGTGACTAACAATGCATCTAGGGCGGCTAAAAGTGTTAAAAGTTGTCAGTTTTTACCCATCATATAGACCGCTTTAACTAACAAGTCAAAGCTATACTAAAGAGTATCACAGACATCAAACTATTCGACATACCAGTGATTAACAATGTCGATACTTAGAACACGCTTTGGTGGCTTCATCCAGAATAGAAGACAATATGCTGTTACAGTTTTCACAGTTTGGAGATGATGATTCCTTTCCCTCAGTAATGTACCCACAATAACAGAATGAATGGAACGTTTTGGTTTACTCAGAATAGGACTCTGCACACATTTCAACACTTATCCGGCAAGGTGCAAACCTTGATGTATTCGCAATTAAGATCTCATACTCAAAAATTTCTTTCTTAAAACTTGTCCAAGCAAACTTGTTGTCATTACAGAATAAGGCAAACTGAGAAAACTGAGCTGACTATCATGAAATATATAGTTCACCAAAGTCAGTCTGTCGGTTGGTCTTGACTGCAGAATGCCTTAATTGTCATCGTTTGGGGCGAAAGAGATCTTTTGGCAGCTATCCTAGTTGCAGAGTTTACATGCGTAGGGAGACTCAAAGAAGTTTCGCTGATTTTCAGCAAATATATAAGCACATTGTTGCCGATAATCCTATCTGGAGACAGACTTCAGTTCGTAATGCCCGGGCCAGGAAAGAACGAAGAGTCAACAGAAGTCAAACTCTTTAAGAGCATAAAAGAGTCAATGAGAGTTCGCAAATTAGAAGCCCAACGACGGCGAGAGTTTCAACTTCCGTCGATTGTTATTAAAATCTAAGTTAGTTAATTCAAACTCTTCAAGGTAGACTACCCCAGAGCGCACGCGAGTTTCAACAAATCCGAAGCCAAAGGATAGGAAGGCGATTTGAACTCTTGAAGAGTATTCCATTTTTGTCTGGTCCACATGACAATTAAATCTGAAACCACGGGAAAACCACGGACTAGTTAACCCTGAAACTTAACACTGACTAATGAATTTTCCAACTTTGACGTTATTATTTTTAATGCCACCAAAAATTGGGGGGGGCTAAAGCCCCCTCAACCCACCCCTTGCACGGTCCCTGTCTATTCATCTCATGTTTTTGGTGTAGACATTGCTTTTGTCATTTTCTGTTTCAAACTTGGTCTGGGGATTTAAGAATAAAGTCTAATTTTCATGGTGATTTATAAGTAATTTTAGTATAATTTAAATGCTATACACACCATGCTACCAGTGCATACAACATCTCAAGGCATGGCTGCTAAGCTAAGTTACTTTTATTTTTTTGTCCAGTTTTAGCCCATTTTACTTTTTGATGTCCACATCTCAAAATTATACTAAAACAATTATTTGCCTGAGGCTCAGTAAATTGCCTGAGGCTCAGTAATTTGCCTGAGGCTCAGTATTTTTTTGTCCAGTTTTAGCCCATTTTACTTTTTGATGTCCACATCTCAAAATTATACTAAAACAATTATTTGCCTGAGGCTCAGTAAATATTGGCGAATATTTACCTTGCCTTTGGCTCACTAAATATTCACTAATAGTTACTTTGCCTGTGGCGAATAATAAAAATATCAGAAAAATTTAAATCCCATTGACACATTATATTACCTGATGTGATGTTTCCAATACCAGTGCAAGTCCAAACTTGGAATCCCTAATTTTCACTGATTTCTATTAAAAACAAAGACAACATCTAATGCGTAAATTGGAACATCTTCAAGAACAAGAATTAGTTCGCTGACTGAACAATGTTTCTGTCCTCACTGTCCTCACCCTCAGTTTTTTTAAAAGCCCATACTACAGATAGCTATTCTCGTTTGCATAACAATGTATTTGAATGTGGATATCGATGTGAGACAATTTTTGGTAGAAACTACAAAATTGCCTGCAACTGGCTCAAGTCTATATTTGATAGTATTGTAAAGTAAAATGAGAAAATTTATCTGTAAAGTGCAATTAAAAATATTAAGATAATGATTATTTGGCCGACGATGGAATGCTCTACTGATTTCTTTTTCTTTCAATTTTTTTTTAAGTTTTTTTTTTCATTTTTAACTTAAAAGGAACTCTTTACTCTTGGCAGCAGAGCTAAAAGAATTGGACGAAAATGAAATGACACAAAACAGGAATAACAAAACAATCATCTTCTCTAGACTTGCCAATAATCAAGAGCCCAGAGAATACAAAAGTTAATATTAATGAGACCGGAATTGAAATTGAAGACCTCATCAAACATGATTAATTTGGTGAATTATAAGAAATTAGTTTTAGAGGAATCTGTATCCACAGAGGATGTACATGTAAGTAAACACATGCTTAACTTTGTCTTTTCTGACAGTTTTTCAATCATTTCTTGTGCGGCAACATGAAGCAACTGCAGCCTCATTAAAGAAATTACTTGCACTTTTGTTCTTCATAATTAAGTTTTCATAAATTACTGTGATTTTATTAATATTTTTGAAGAAATCAGGACCACAGAGAAGTGTACACCTAATCAAAAAGTTGATATCCTCAAGGTCCCCAACAGGTAGCTAAATTCAATCAACTTCAACTTTCAACTTTCAGCTTTATTCAAAAATCTCTTAAATGTACATCAGTGAACTGGCCCACAGGTAGAAGTTGCTAATCTGGTAGGTGGGCCAGTCATACATCAATTGGAAACACAAATTAAGGCAAAAACAGGAAAGAAGTGAGGAAAGATCATGATGAAAAGTAGATATAACAACTGATAACAACTGAAGAAAGCAGAGGAAGAAGAGTGAGACTATTTGAGAAAATTTGGTAGTGATGCCAATGTTTACTGCAGCCAGTCATTTTTGCACTGATCAGGGATTAGGGAAACATTTAGAACAAACATGTAACTATACACTTGCATCTTACCATTTGTAGATATGGAATACTGACATTAAATGTGTCATTCATGTTTGCATGCCATACCAAACGTACATTAGTGATGTAAAATGTTCCAAGGTTGCCCTGAAACAACAGAAACAAAAACATATTAGTAACACAAAAAACATAGCAAATCACCCACGTGGCAGGAGCACCCAACGAGAAATTTTTAGCAAAATACTTGAAACATCATTTTCAGCTTTCTTAGATTGTTTCAAAGCTTTCTAAAGGCATATTTTTCTAAGCTACTACAGATTGATCTGTTCGGCGTTCTTAGCTGAAAATTTAGGCCGCAGAAAATTTTAGGAAAGAGAATCCTATCCGCCGAATTTCCAAGCTGCTGATGGCTCTCCAAAAATGCCAGCTGACCTTATTTTGCACTCTTAACGACATATTTGTACCTATGAAAACAATAGGAACTAATGACTCCTCTTGTTTCGAAAGTCGGAGGTGACGTTTCGCCAAAGAAATCTCTAGCTTTCACTGCAACTAAATCCGCATACCTCAGGCGATTTTGGGCCTTCCGAACAGTTATTCCGCGAAACGAACCGTTGGGTGCCCCTGACATGGTGCCATAATAATATCTGCATTCAGTGACTGCCAGTTTAAATTTCCAAAAGAGCTTTAATGATGTGTCATCCTCGGAGACCCAGGGGCAGCTAGTCGGGACGACAAGATTTTCATGGGCGAAAGTTTACAACAAGAGCGGGAGAGCCCCTGCGCACTTACTCTTACCGAACGAGTTCCAGAAGCGTTTGAAATCCCGCCTTCTGATTGGCCAGAAAATATTTTTCTGGCCAATCAGCGAAGAGGAACAGCTGGGCGACTCTCATGTCTTCTTACATGGGGTTGTTTTCCTCATCGAACGCCATAGTAGCGTGGCCCGTTCAACGCGAACATTTTTTAGGAGAGCTTCAGAAAAAAAAGATAAATAATAAATAAACGAAGTCGAGGAAATCGCAAACTATAACGTGGCCGCAAGAAAACAAACACTCACAGGGGATTTTTCACGGCGGACTTATCGAAGGTATTGCAAATTTTTAGAGCTAGCGACTTCCCCTTTCTCCAATGTAACTAATTATTTCTCCTTCTTTGTTGATCTTCGTCTGAAACTTTCCATCTCTGATGCACGGGCCACGCAACTACATTGATCCAGCGTGTCATGTCACCTACTAGAGAGAACTAGTTCTCTCTAGTACGTAACATGACGTCGCATCGACCGCTAAGCAGAAAATCGCCCAGATCGGCCTCCAGAAGCTCGGAAAAGCAATAAAAACGTAGCAAACACATAGCAGGTAATGTTTTTCAAACTGCATTTCCATTTTAATGCATTTTCAGCGGAAAACCGCCGATTATTTTCGATCGAATTTCAGTTCGATACAAACACTCGTATTACGCTTTGGTTAACTATGGTTCCCACGCTCAAGCGACATAGTTGCGTGGCCCATGCATTGGAGGTTCCCGTGGAAAGTTTCAGACGTAGTTCAACAAACAAGGAGAAATAATTAGTAACATCGTTTACTTGAGTAGCTATTAGCCTCATGCAACACTTGAGAAAGGGGAAGTCGCTAGCTCTAAAAATTTACGATACCTTCGATAAGTCCACCGTGAAAAATCCCCTGTGAGTGTTTGTTTTCTTGCGACCACGTTATAGTTTGCGATTTCCTCAACTTCGTTTATTTATTATTTATTTATTTTTTCTGAAGCTCTCCTCAAAAATGTTCCCGTTGAATGGGCCACGCTACTACGGCATTCGATGAGGAAAACAACTTCGTGTAAGAAGACATGAGAGTTGCCCAGCTGTTCCTCTTCGCTGATTGGCCAGAAAAATATTTTTTCTGGCCAATCAGAAGGCAGGATTTCAAACGCTTCTGGAACTCGTTCGGTAAGAGCAAGTGCCCAGGGGCTCTCCCGCTCTTGTTGTAAACTTTCGCCCATGAAAATCCCGTCGTCCCGACTACCTACCCCTGAGTCTCTGAGGATGATGATGTGTATGATATATACATTTGTTTGAGCCATTATGAGTCATCAGTGCAGTATATGCTCTGGGGCAAAATGCTGTCAGTGGAATATGTGTTCAGATATTTGCATGTGTGATGATCAAGGGAAATCAATGAAAAATTGACATAGAGTGATATAAATTAAATAACTGCAGAATTAATATCCATTTGAGAATGGATAATGACAAAAATCTCTTTTATCAACTGCATATCAATTATTAATTAATCAATCATTGAGGCCTTCCAGCTACTTGAAAAGTTGTGGACAACCCTGCTACAGGGTCTTGTGTTTTAGAGTTTCTAAGTGTTAAAAGAATATTTGTCGTCCTAAAAGATCGGATTGGTAAATTAATTTTCTTTTGAGAGTCATGCACAAGAGACGAAGAACTTGAGTGTTTCTTACTCCAAAGGGTTAGGATATTGAGGCATGTTCGTTTTTATTATAAAATTATGATAATAATGATGTTATTTTGGGGTGGCAACATCACCGCAAAGTGATTTACAGAATGATTTCAGAATGACTTAGATAATGATTTCACTTCAAGTTCAAGTTTTTTTCTTGCCACGCACTCTTCCAGATTGCATTGCAAATCATTTAAGAATATTCACGATCTACATGCCAAGTGTCTTCAGGCCTCACGGTGAGGCAAACCTTTTACTGACCTTTACTTAACTAGTACCTATAATCTTGATTTGTGTCATTTGGGGGTAAACAGAAGGAACTGGAGGCCAATAATTGAACAGCGCCTCTTCACGATCACATGATATTAAAGTTTCAATGCTCTTCTCGAACGTCGCCGAGATGCGCCAAGAATTCCAAAACAAAACTCATTTAAATGGCAAAGGAAGGCAGTGACTATGACATAACCAGCAATTCCATTATTTTAGAGAATTTATAAAGCGACAGTGACATTAGCACGTGCTACAAAAATGACAAGGACATTTACAACTCTTAGTTCAGCGACATCGTTCCTGAGAAGACGTGACAAAGCGACAAGGCTAGCCCCCTTGGAGGGCCTCATCATTTAGCAAGCATAGATAATTATCAGTTGTTAACAATTTTTACTGATACTCGATTCCATTGATTGTTCATGTCAGGATGTATGGCAAAGCTGAAAGGGCTGTACCTGATCACTGGAAAGGTTCCAAACACCATTTATCTGAAAAACAGGATCAAACCCAATACTGTAATCACTGAAAATAACACAATTATGGAAAGAGAAGGTTGTGCTGGTTTTGATTTTGTCAGCTTTTTTTTATTTTATGTAAACAACAATTTCTGCAAAAGTAATGGTCATTATAAGTTAAACATAACACTCAAATGAGGTGATGAAATTTCAAGCAGACACAACACACAGTAAAAAAATCAGATGATTATAGTGGTCAGCAAGCTTAGTTTTTCTTGGTACTGTCTTATACGGTGGCCCACAACTGTCACATCAAAACAAAATGCTCACATCAACTTCAAATCACTCACATCAAATTCAAATCACTCACAGCAAATTAAAAGCACTCACAGCAAATTTAAATTGCTCACAGCAAATAACAAATCCACCACAGCAAATAACAAATCGTTCACATCAAATACAAATCGTCCACATCAAAAATTAATACAAATCGTTCACATCAAATACAAATGCCGTCAGTGTAAAACGAAGACTGCGGACTGCAGACTGCGGACCAGGGGATGCATACTAAGGGTAAAATGCAGGCTAGGGGTTAAATGCAGAATGGAGACTGCAGACTAGTATAGGGGTAAAATGCAGAATGAATACTGCAGACTGCAGACCACGGGGAAAATGAGAGAAGAGACAGCCGGAAAAATGTCTGCGCTTGTAGAAGTTCGTAGTGCTCTATTATTTCGTGTTGTAATAGGAAAGTTTGTTTACTAATTGAGGAGTAAGTTTAGTGTTTCCACCAAGGATCATCCGGGAATACGTTGCTCATGAAAGAGTTTTGCTTCAACTTCAAGCTGTAGATTGTTCTTCAGAATTTGATCGGACTACGCAAAACAACCTGTGTGTGATAAACGAATAAGTTCGGATGGGAGTAAATGTAGAGCTAATTATTTCCTTAACAGGAACCTGTAGTATTCCAAAAGATCGCTTTTTACAAATGAACTTTATTTGTGAACTAGCTGAGGTCACCGGCTACATGTAGTTCCCGGTCGGTCACCCGTCCAAGTACCTTTTGCTTTCCATTTTCGTCTTTTTCTTGATTTTTTAAAATGCATATTGTACTGAAAAAAATTTGTGTGGGAGATTAAACGGAGTGAAATGTCTACCATAATGAAAACATTCTTCCAGTTGGCGAAGTTAAGCTCTGTTCAGCGGAATTAGTACTTGGATGGGTGACCGCCCGGGAACTATATGTATCCAGAGGAGTTTGACTTTTACCTCAGCTAGTTTGCAAATGAAGTTCATTTGTAGAAAAGCGATCTTTTGGAACACTACAGGTTCTGATTTAGCTCAATATTTACTCCCGTCCGAGCTTATTCACTTAATCACACACACAGGTTGTTTTGCATAGTGGATCAATCTACGGCTTGAAGTTGAAGCAAAACTCTTTTATGAACAACGTATTCCACCGTAGTCTTACGACAGACCAGCTAGTTTACAGGAGTGCCACTCAAACAACTGAAACAAATATTGCAAATGAAACATAACACGGTTACGAAACCCAACTGGTCGGAGGCAAATCAGTTAGGGTGCTAATTGACACATGACTTGTGGAGCCCCTTACCGGTCACAGCTCCCTGTGTGAGCACATATACAAATAATTATAACAAAGATATTTTAACAGGGGGCACTAGGGACCCTCCTGAAAGCTCGGGGTGCAAGCTAACACAGGCACAGTGCCTCACGCATTACGGAATTGTGCCTATTGAAACACGCCAGGCGAAAAAAGTGGGGTACCCTTGATGCTTTGCATGCCCACAAAGGCTACCGCACGTTGCGGTCCCTTTTGAATCCCAGTGTGAGAATGCTGACGGCATTGGGCTATTGATTGCCAAAGACAAAAGAAATTGAACAGAGGCAATGAACAACGCTATTGAATAACAAGTTTCAGTCGCATGGAAGATTATTACAGACATATGTTATGTTTTTAACTCGCAAGAACTCTATCATCTGACCTTAGCAAAGCTCGTGGAAACAGTTAATTTCTTGTGAAATTTCTAGGTCAAATTTTTCAGTTTTTGTATGCTGCCAAGTCAAGCTGTGCCCTTAAAACACTTTGACTTGCCCATCAGAATGCTTAAAATCGCATTCCTGAAGTACAAAATTTCAAAATTTCGCAGGGGAGAATGCCCCCGGACCCCCCTAGATACTCCAGCCTCCAGCGGGCATTTATCTCTTGCCCCAAAAGATCAAATTTGTAATTTGGTTTTCTTTTGAGAGACATGAAAGACAAAGATCTTGAGTGTTTCTTACTCCAAAGGGTTAAGATATGAAGGCGTGTTTGTTTCTATTATAAAGTAGTAATAATTTTATCTTGGGGTGCCAACATCAATCAGGTGATATTGAAGACACTAAATGCATGTTTCAATGATCTGCCGATATGTGCCAAAAACTCCAAAAAAACTCATTTGAGGGCAGTGACTATGACACAACCAGCAATTCCGTTATCTTAGAGAATTTATAAAGCGACAGCGACATTTGCACGTGCTACAAAAACGACAGCGACATTTACAACCATTAGTGCAGCGACGTCGTACCTGAGAAAGACACGACAAAGCGACAAAGCTAGCCCCCTTGGAAGGCCTCTTCATAGAGATCTATGTTTGTTACACATTCCTACCAGCTAACACTATTCAGTGTCCTGCGAAGCACTACAGTGTAACACTTGTTTTGCAATTTTTCAATGGAGGATGTACATGTGCACAAAAATTTACGCTACTACCTAGACTGCACTTGACAGTCTGGACATAAGGTGAATTCTGGTCAAAAACAAAAATTAAGGGCTCTGGATACGAATGTCCGAAGTGACTTTTTTTAACTTAGTGTAAAATGTCTCGCATTTTGCAATACCAACTAACTTTTTTTATTTCTTGTTAAAGAATCACCTCCTTTCGGTTTATTTAACATCAAAATGTCCAAGATCAGTGCTGCTCTGACCCACTCTGAATGGTTAATGCCAAGTTTGCTAATCCCAGCAAATACCAGCCAGGTAAAAAACAAACAAACAACCAAAAAACTGCAGAAGGATGATACCTTATCATACACTTGTTCCAGTGGTAAGAGACGCAGCTGTTTGTTGAGGATAAGTGCTCCACGTAGTTTGAGATCACGATAAAGCTTTGATGATTCATATGCTCTGGAAATAACAAGATTCAAGATGAGAAGTCAAATTCTCAGTAGATAAATATTGCTTCAGCCTGTCTGGGAATGTGTCTGTATATTACTTACCTGAAAACGGAAATAACTGTTGTAAATAGTCTGGGGCTACCAGAAACCTGTAGAAGAAAGAAGTTAAACATTTACCATCACATGAGAAATTGTAATGACACAAATCTTTTCTAACAGTGGGGACAAACTTTCAGTGGCCTGTGGGGGCACTCAATTACAGTTTTTCATTTGGTGGAGTCTTGCAAGAGAAAATGTGAAGTTATGTGTAAAATTGCTGGCTTTAACCTTTAAGCTCTGACCACGGAGAGTCACAAGTCAAAGCAAGTTTGGAAATGGAGACTTGTATAGAACGACCAACAATAGGTTGGCAAATGGACTTGCAAATAGATGCAAGTAAGATGTAAATTGTAAATTAAAGCCTTTCAGTGCAGCCTTGTGCGTCCACCAGTACTAAGCAAAACAATACTGAGACCAGTTTGCATCAACTCACATTACTTGGCCAAACAGTGAAAAACTTGTGTTCTTTCAGGCATAAATTTGAGCTTGAATAAATTGAAAACATTAAGTTATAGAGTTTTTAACAGTTTGGTCAGAATTTTTGATCAAGACTGGTGTTGGGGCTAATCCTCAACAATGAACTTTGTTTCCGAAGTCCCTTCCAATCTGTTTGTAGTTTTTGTAAACTCCTGCCACACTTGGCGCGCGCTTCTTGTTTGGTGTCGAAGCGAAACATTGTGAAACCATGTGGTAAGTTTTTAAAGGTCGTGTATTCACAATTCCCGCTTGTAAACGGTTCAACTGTATTTTCGCATAGGTTTTTACAGCAGTTGTGATGTCCAATAAGCCAAGATGAGACCCCAAAGTCAAGCGGTTGTGTTTTTTAGGAAATTACCCTGATGTGTGCCACCCAAGATTAAAGTTGTGTTTTCAAGGACTTTGTGTTATTCAGGTGTTTGTCCCCTGGACAACTGGTAGTTGTTTTTACTCACCAGATTGGTAAAGATAAACTCAAATCTTGTGTTGTTGCACCTTGTCAATAGATACAACGCTTCTGTTTGTCCTCGAAGTTTCTGAAATGAAGATCAAACAAATTAAATTGGAATATTATTAAAATTACTTTTCAGTAATAATTTAACTAGTAAAACAAAAACAAGGAAAAATTAACATACCGAATTTGCTGACCTTGTGGAGACATTGACTACACAACTAAAACCCACGGCTGCAAGAAGGAAAACACAGCCAGTTGTATTTATTTTTTAGTATCAATAAATGCCACTGTTAGTATATCAAAAGTACAAATTAGCAGGGGGTTTCAATTAGGACAGGCAGGTGAAAAAATAGATCACTGGTGAACATGCCAACAATTTTCTATTTCACTTGAGACTTCAAGTCTTACATAAAAGGGGCCTACTGTATACATAAAACATTGTAAGTTGGTAAAGTATGATTGTTTGAGGTGAGTGTAGTCCTGAGAAGTACTGTTTATGATGACATTTGACTGACATTTTGACAAGCTGTGCAGAAGACATCATCAGTGTCAAGTGAACTGTAATTGTCAGTGGATGTTGTAAGTCTCTGGTTGTTGTCCTGATTGGTTGATGAATTCACAATGTTATTGTCGTTTCTATTTACAATGTTACAAAACATTATGTTACTCACATAGGTTAACCCTGGGCATACTTTGTGAGTGCCATATCAATCTGAGGTTAGTGACAAGAAGTCTTCCTGCAAACAAATTACAGAGATTGAATTTAAACAACTTTCAAAAGAAGATGGTAAGCATTTCTTTCAGAAAACTTGAGAATTCCAACCAAACTTCTCAATGTAAGATACTATGATCTTCAGTTGAGTAAGGCGCAAGAGAAGTTTGGTCACAAAGTTTTACAGTCAAAATAGTCAGTGCGTTCCGCTCATTATTTAGGAATGATTTTCATTAATCAGGAACGGGTTGCATTATTGGAATCAAAATTCCATTTTCAAATTGAAGATTGAGATCTTCCCACAGTAGGCTCATTTGAAATAACGAATGCTGATTGGGTTGTTACTTACGTAAGCTAACAGTTCACACACGAAATAAGAAACCGTTGGCGGCTGTTGGTTTCAGTCGGTTGGCATTAGAGGGAATTTTTTGCAATTTTCAGGAACATTTCTTGTGCATTTACAGCAGACTTGTTTTTAAGAAATTATTCTTCACAGTTTTATAGCAACAGACTGCTTCTTCACGTGTAAAAGTATTTGCAACTAATATTTTGTTGAGCGAACACAAATCAGGTCAGATGCGTCAAGCCACCAACAGTCTGCTACTTGCACGTGAACATTCGCCTGATGTCAACGATAAACCAGTCAGCACTCCTTATTTGGAAAAAGGTTACCGTTGCAACATTACATTAATATTCAATTTGAAAGTGGAATTGTGATTCCAATAATGCAATCTGTTCCCAATTAATAAAAATCATTCCCAAATAATAAGCAGAATGCACTGAGTATTTTGACTGTAACATTGAAATTACCATGTTGTCAAGGGCAACTTGCTCCATTTCTAAGGCAGACTGCATGAATCAATCATGTTACGTCATACAAGAAGTAGGGAGAAGCACTTGCCTGTGGCTCACGTTCACCCTACACTTCTTTTGTGCTCTCGTCACTTCCTTGTGTGCTTTATCACAGAACAAAGCATGGTTTTGGCTTTTTTATTTTTTAAATACAAAGGTATTTTTGTGTGGTTCATGACTATATGGAAAAAGCAGATCTTAGCAAGTGGGGGGGGGGATAACAGCGCATTTTTCAGAGATAATTGAGCTTAAATTTGGAAAGAAAATGCCATACATTCTTTGTCTTTTAAAGCTCTTTTAGAATTATGGTTGCTAAATTATCTATGAAAAATGCGTGGCTACCCACATTTTTCTTTTTATGCACCGATCAATTAGAAACTTTAACATCCCCCCCCCCCCCCCCGGGCATACCCCAGGCATTTGACTGTGCATCTTGCCTGGGGAGAGGGGAATTTGAACATTGCATTGGAAGGGTGGGGAATTTGAACCGGATTTATCTCTTGTTCTGACGTAATATGCCCGTGAGTTTTTTCGGTTTTTGCAGGGTTTGACGGATTTACAAGATAGAATTTCGCCTTTGTTAGTGAATAACTCTTTTAAAAGGGTCTTTAAAAGAAGTTTGAAGGTGTCATTACGACATATCTCTCTCTGAAAGGCGTGTAAAGTGTTTAATTGAAGACAAAATTTGTTTGAGGAGAGGTAGTTCAGTACTAATTGGTGGGGCATTTGAATGGCTTTTTTGCCCCGAGGGGAGGGAATCTGAACAAGCCAATCTTCAAAAGTTGAAATGCCCGGGGGGTTGCCGGGGGGGGGGGGGGAATGTTGAACTTTCGAATTGATCGGCACATTAGATTACGACAGTTCTTGCTAAGATCTGCTTTCCCCCCATAGTCATAACCTTCGAAAAAACACCTCTGTATTTGGACTCACCGTCCTTAAGATATCCCAGGCTATTAAATCTTATGATGAAACCTAGAATTTCAAATATATAAGCTTTACAAATAAGCTACACTAATTTCAATAAGATATTAACGAGTCTACCTCTATCCCCATTGTTTCCCTTGGTGTCTTCGATCGAATCAAGCTTGTCAATTAACACCTATGCAGCAAATAAGATTTAGTAAGGGATTTTTTGCAAGGTAAACAATTCCGTGAAAGAAATCGAGAAACAACGGCTTTCGTTACTTTTAGGGGACTCGCGCTTTAAAGAGAAAAAATTGTCTGAATGCACGCGCAAAAATGACGAATTTAATTCACTCGCAAAAATGACGAATTCAATTAATTGCACAAAGTTTAGAAATAACTAAACTCAACAATAACAAAGCTAACCGTCATAGAATCAGTGCTTAACCCTAAACAGAAGTATAGATGAGTTCTTAGGCCTAATCACTATCGATCAGTGCTTAACCCTAAATACTGTAGATGAGTGTTTAACCGTTTTTCATTTTGTTTTCATTTGTTTTTCTCGCTAATAAACGCTCGTCATCAAATTTGTCACTCGTCATTTTTGCGCGTGCATTCAAACAGTTTTTCACTGGTTTTTTTCCTACGTAGCGCGAGTCCCCTAAAAGTAACGATAGCCGAAACAACTTAAGCTTAAGCTTACCTCTCCCGGCCTCAGCTGCATTTGCCTGTGGAAGAAAACAAAACCATTTAAAACTTTAACGGCCAAAAGCAAATTACAGCAAATAAAACTCACTGCAAGGTGATGTCAAAACGAACATCTCGATCCTCCCACAAGTTGCATTCACCCATTATGGTTTAGTAAAAACTGTACGAATTTTTCACTTGACAACCAACATGGTGGATATGGACGTGTAGTGGTTACCGTGTATATGTCATGCAATGAGCATGAACTGTCCTCAAGAGAAGGTATCTACTTTGGCCCTCAACGGAGACTGGCCAGATGTATCGTGAAGGCGAGGCTGTGGCATTCTCGTTCCCAGAGCCTACGATCTGTTCGGTCAGCGATGAGACGTAATTAAAAAAAGCCGCGTAGGTCTGGGACGAGAATGACAGCTCTTCCATGGTCGTCCTGATGCTACAACTGAAATAACCTGCGATCAGGCCAAATTTTAGCATCGCTCTCATATTCTCTTACGTTGGTCGCTTGCTAAAATAGGGCCTGATACAATCTCTCACAGGAGTTCGTGTCGGCGGCCAAATTTTGGCCGCGGGAATCTCGCAATCTGATTGGCCCTTTAACAATAGAGCTGTCAACGGAAGTAAATTGTCTACTAGACTCGCTCACAATTTCGATCCTACCATGCACCATCGCCAAGGAACAACCAAGGAACAAGTCTGCCGAAGTGAAATGTGGTGCTCTAATAAATTGTCTTCGTTCTAGGAGAATTGTCACCATTTCTTTCTCTCCTGAGAATGACGTTCGGTTTGACGCAAGCCGTCTCTCACCTGAAGCAGAGAAGTACAGCAACAGTGAAGTAACTTATGTATTCCGTTTTATCGCATCGTGTCTCGGAATTTTCATTTGACGGCTTTCAGCTAGTATTGATAACATGAACAGAGTAGTGGCTGTTTCCGCGTTTTACAAAACAAAACGAACAGCAGACGAACAAGTATCTTTCGCCAAGAATAATCAACAAGTCAACTGATAATTCGGTAAACTTAACGGTAAATTGATGTTTGGCGAGAACCGCAATCAAGTCGCAATAATGCATCAGTCAATTCCAACTGCGCCCATGCCCCCCCGCCCCCCCCGGGCTAACCCCCGGGCATTAGCATTTTTTTCCTCTTCGATGGCAAATTCCCGGGGGTGGGGACACTTTAGCTGCCAAATGCCCCGCGGTGGGGACTAAGGAAGAGGGCAAATGGCCCGCCCCCGGGATCGTACGTCCCCAATCAACACTGCAGCAGTTTTCATTCATTGCACAATAATGCTACTTTCAGCATTTTTTATGTGTGATTTTTCATTTCTGTAGGCCTGCCTCTCAGTCTTCTATTGTTTGTAATGGAACTATTGGATGTTTAACATAATAATAAAGTTACTATACATGCCAAGCGATGATATTTTAATACTTCACAGACAACAATACTACATGAAGTTAATTGTTACTTTACTGTTTTGTTTTGAACAGTTCGCTAGTAAACAAAAATCTTGACATTATAAAAGTCTGTTGTAACGTCATCTATTGTAAATATTTTAATAATATGCAAAAGTATAAAACGACGATCCCTCTACACATGTTTAGAATTCAATAATCGATCGTAATGGTTTAAGAATCATCGCAACCAAATTTTTAAATCCTTGTTCAAAGAAGCATGCGTACGTCGATTCACATTGATCGTTACCGATCTCGCTATATAAAGTGATAGTTGTGCCTTGATAAGCAATGAAGAAATGCATAAAATCGAGAAAACCTCCACAAGTTTGTCCAGTCCTTAACGGACGATCCAATCTGCGACGAACTGCTGGTCCTTTGCGATAAAATCCTCCATGTTTGGATTTCGAGTCGGAAACCACGTGTGTGTCAAAAGCCCGGGGGTAGGCAAATGCCCGACCCCCGGGCCGTGCCAAATTTGCTAATGCCCCACCCCCGGGACTGGCAAGGCACGCAAATGCCCCGCAGTTGCCCGGGGGGGGGATGGGCGCAGCTGGAATTGACTGATGCATAACGATTTTCAGTTTACATTCATTCATTGTTTTTAAATGTCGTTTTATTGATCTCTGACATTGACATCAAAGGATCTGACTAGCTTTATAATAAATGTTCTTTGTTTTAAAATTCGCTCCTGTTTAGAGATAAAATTCGCTGCTAATCTCAAATATTTATCACTTCTGGAACTAAATTAAATTACAAAATACTCCTTTCTTTATAAACGGTTTTATTTCTATCTTTATTCTAAAGAATGAAACTGAAGGTACTTCTCTTATTTGCCCAAGGTTTTTTACGAAGAAAATCGGTGACAAATGCGTAAAGAATATTTCCGGATACCACCTGAAATGTCTGAAATGGGAAAGGATTCAAGTCATTCAAGCATGCAACATATTTTGGTACATGACAACCTCGTCGTGTTTTGAATTTTCATTCATTTTCAGCTCAGACAGAGCAACCATGTACAATACCGGAATCTTCAAGTTAGCAATCGTGTAAATTTGAGTGCTTGTGCCTAAAAGATATATCGTAGCCTATGATTTTCTTATTTTGCCGACATTTGCGTGACTTTCTGCGAATTGCCGTTATAGGAAATTTGCATACCGAGGATCGTGCAAGCAGAAGAAATTTTGATTGGCTGTTTCGTTGAATGTCAATCAATCAAAAAAGTGGGCGGCAGACGTTCCGTACTATTTTTCGTCTCGCCCGTCCCGCCTGAATGTTTCACCGAGCGAAACGAAAATAGAGCCTGATCGCAGGTTACAACTGAAACCCCCAGTATTTTGCGGTTTGTAAGCAAAAGCTAGAGTTTATACTGACTGACACGTAGATTGAGTTGACTTTGCCGAGAAAAGTTTTCTTTTTCCTGTTGTTCTACTCATACACTTTTGCATTAAGGGTTTGTACGCTTGTAACAAAGGTAAAAACTAGTACGAAGACCGAAGCCGATGGCGCTTGTTTTGTGTCGCTTGTGTTGGATTAAAAGTGTGCATTGTTTAAAGGGTATGAAGAGCGACAAGACGATGACTAAAACCGTAATATTACACCAGAATTTATTCCTTACATCAGAAGATGTTGACTCGAGCTGCTCTACTTCCCACTGGGATCACTGAATTCAGAGAAACAACAACGCCATCACGAGAGCTGCAAAACAGCTAATTCCAGTAAGAATTTTTGCGGGTTTGCATGATCTGGAAAACAGAAGTTGAAGTGACATTAGCATCGTTACAAGTTGAATGGCAATACGAGTGCTTGTTGAGAAAGAAAAAATTATCACACTGTCCCATTTTCTGATTTAAGCTGCCCAAGTTTCCAAAGGCACGTTACATAGCTTAATGCAACTACCACCCAAGAAATAAGCTTAAACTAAACAGCCAGATCATAAATCTGTTAATTGGTTTCTGACTTCATCTCTTAGAGTCGCCTGTAGTTATCGGTTTTTCCTTTTTGCAACTTATCAGACGTATAGCAACGTTTTACATTTTCAAATCTCTTGCGGTACTGCGCACTGATGCAGGACCGTTGTGATTTCCATTTTGCTCTTTTAAAGTTACTTTCATTTCTCCATTTTGAATAAAGTCCTCCTGCCTGAATCCTAGAGTCGTTCTTAAATTTGTTCCTTTTAATTATAACAATTTAAATCTTCTTGAAATTTCGTGAGAAATTACACATTTTACTCTCTTTGCTCTCTGTCTGTAAAAGTCGATTGATTGCAAGTTTTAAAGCACCTGTCGTGGAAATGGAAGCGAGAAAAAAAAAATAGACATATCAATAGTTGCCTAAGTAAACATTGTTCCTGCAAGTACCGTTCCAATCCAAGTTAGTCAACTGAATTATCCACTTAGAAAAACGGGCTAAGTAATAATTATTTTTACTTTCCGTGGTGAATAAAGCAAGCGAAAGTGTCGTTTCCACAGCGGTCCGCATGTTGTTTTCGCTTGGCCTGAATTTCAGGTGAGACTGCCTTTTGAGAAAAAGAGTAAATTTTCTGCGGCTTTTAACTACGAGCTTTTTCCTGTTACGATGGCATAAGGAAGCTCCAAATTTCAAAAAGGCCTTTTCATTCGTCTCCAGGTATGGGCATAATTGTACAAACTTGCCTATTTCCAGTTTGAAGAATCAGCTGTGTAGTGCAACCATACAACGACTGTAGATCAAATTTGTCAAACATTCATGATATATCTCTGATCTGATGAACAGAACATTTTTTCCCTAACCGATAAGTCCAATCTCGTTAAGATGCAACGACAATTTTGACAGCAGGCAATCACAGCTGCAGGCACAGCTAGAAATTGGTGTGAATTAAAAACCAGACATGAAGTACACGATGAAAACAAGTATGAAACGACCGAAGATCTTTACAAGGACAGAAGACGGATTGTAACCGACGCTACTCAGAGCTGCTCAGTTAGCGGATATCTATGTGATAAACGAGGCCAAGGAGAGTGAAAATAATATTCAGTAGGACAAGAGGAAAACTTTTACCGCCTCCTTTGCATTCACGTCCAGTTAGCGAAGTCTCTCGCCGCAGAAAAAAACGGTTTTGAATCGATCCTGGTTGCTCATCCAGTCCATATAATTGCAAACAGATGTGAATTTAATAAACTGAAGTAAGGCAAGCGGTAAATTTGAAGAAAACGCTGAAATAAAACTGCACTTCCACAGTACAAACTTTGCTGATCACGCAGAAATCGAAGCGAAGAGCACAAAATCTGCGTGACGTCAGGACACCACAGTTTTTCCCGCCTACTGAATGTTGATTGGTTTTAATTCAATGCAACAATGATCAGGAGGGGAGGGGAGGGGGGTTCTGAAATGAGTAGAACAAGGCTTAAAACCACCCTGTAAAAAGGCTGAAATAATTTCTTACCTCCCTATTAAAGCTGTTAGGTAAGGTAAAACCCCCACCCCCACCCCCCCCCCCCTTCACTCCGGCCCCGTTTTCAGCCAGCTTCAGTTTCTCTGTAAGACCCTGAAGAAGAAAGGCTGTGCCTTTTGAAATATTGGTAAAATATATAGTTTCCCTACACCATTTAATCAGCATTATTATCAATACACGCGGCCAAATTGAAAACCGCCCTATCGTAGACACGCGCTTTGCGGGCCGCAAATGACTCCTAGCGGGCCGTTAATGCATTAACGGCCCTGCAGCTGATTGGTTCTTGGTTCATCATCCGATTAATTTTAACCAATCAGCGTCGCCGACGCGGGAAAACCATTCGGCAAGTTCAGTTTGAAGCACAAAGTTTCCCAATCAACGGAAAGTTAAAGAAAGGTTTAAGCTTTCGAAAATGGAAGAAGTTAAAGATTCTAGTCAAAACTCGGATCTGGGAAAGGAAGAATTGGATAAAATCGAAGCACAAGCTCAAGCCGAAAATACCAAAAGAGCCACTTCTTGGGGTATTAAGAAATTCCAGAAATGGTGCGAGAAACGACAGCTCAACGTCGATCTGAATTCTGTTACTTCGGCGGAGCTCAACGAAGTTCTAAGGAAGTTTTATGCGGAGGTTAAATCGGAAAAGGGCCAACCGTTAACCCCTAGTACCCTCACTGGCATACGAGCAGCGATTCATCGAAAACTAACTTCAGCCCCATTCAGCAGGACTATAAACATTTTACAAGACAAAGAATTTCTTCCTGCGTACAAGATGTTCGAGGCAAAATGCAAACTGTACACTAAAGAAATGAATCCTAAACCTATGCATAAATCTGCAATTGCAGCTGGAGATATGACGAAGCTACGAGAATATTTTTCTGGAGGTTTAGGTTCAACTGCATGGACAGAACCAGAGCGACTTCTTGAGTTTGTGTGGTTTTCAATCTGCTTCTATTTTGGGCGCCGTGGTAGAGAAGGTTGGCGAGAACTCACCAAGCAGTCGTTCGGCATTACAAAAGATGACTCAGGAGCACGGTATGTTACTGAAATGCAAACTGAACAAACAAAGAACTATCAAGGAGGGTCAAAGCAAAAAGACCAAAGTTATTCCGATGTGCGAATGTACGAAAACTCGTCGCCGCTTGATCCCGTTAGTTCTTTCGAGTTTTACATCCTCCGCCTTAATCCAAACTGTCAGGCTCTGTTTCAAACACCTAACAAGCACTTCAAGAAAGAGGGATCACAATGGTTTCGAAATGAGCCGCTTGGCAAAAACAAGATCGCCAAACTCATGGAAAACATTTCCTTGAAAGCCGAATTGTCAGAAAAATACACGAATCACTGCATTCGTGCCTCCACAGTCACATCTCTGTTTCAGCGCGGAGTTGACGCCAAACAGATTTGCGAGATCACTAAACACAAAGATGAAAGAAGCTTGACTCACTACATTTCTCAAACTTCAAGTGCACAAAAAAGGCATTGCTCCAGGCTTTTGCAAGAAGCGTTTGATGGCCATTCGTCCTCAGTAACATCTCAAGAGTCACACCGCTCATCAACAAATTCCGAAAGCAGCAACATCGCCGGTGCTAGTGCAATCACTTCAGTTTCTCAGTCACTGCAGAGTCAGTTTTTCTCGTTAGCCCAGCCATATCCGAACTGCACTCAGCACATTCAAATCGGAACTTTGAACATCTATCAGAGTGCAGGTCCTTCTCATTCAACAGAAAGCGAAACCGTAAAACGACGCCGAGTAGTAATCGAAAGTGACAGTGAGTAGAAACGTGTACTGACTAAGTGATTATCCTTGTATTTTCCATCTTTGTATCTTTTATTGTCTATTGCTGGATTTTTCGGGAGACTTTTAGCTGTTTTCAGCCTATTTTCTTTCAAACACAGCTAATTTATTGGATTGAATTCGCAGGTAACTTGTGCCGGCAATTAGATAGTTAGATAATTTTGAGTTTATTTGAAGTATTGGGTCAACTCATTCAGAGCAAATTGTATATTTATGGAAAAGCCTCATTAAATTTGTCAGATTTCTTAATATCATTTGGCCTTGTTTATTGATAATGATGATAATAAAATGACTTTTTTTCGGGAATATTGTTTATTTGCGCCCTTGTAGTGTCATTTGTGGCCCGAGCGCGAAGCGCGAGGGCCACAAATGACACTACGCGGGCGCAAATAAACAATATTCCCTCAAAAAGTCATTTTATTCCCTTATTGCTTTTTTATCGTATTTAGCTTTATAACACACTGGGTCATATAAAAACCATAGCAGAAACAAGGGACTGAACTTTACCTTTACAGTAAGTATTAACTCGCCCGATATCTTCACCTGGGAAAAACAGGAGCTGGAAGCTCTGCTCGATGTAAAAATTAGGGTCTTATATGCGCTTTTTTACTGTAATCATCTGTAATGCCTCTCTTGAGTTTTCCATAAAAATTTTACACAACAACAAAAAAATGAACACGTGATAAGACCTGATAAATTTTCGTTGAAACCAGGAGCCATAATCGGGGACGGAGACCGTAAGCGCGGGGTCCACGCGGCCCCATCGAAAAAGACAAATGTGCTATTTTTAGAAAAAATTGCGCCACCCTCAACGTCATAAACGCGCGTGGCTACACGCAAATTTGCGTACAACGAGGGCATGCTGGATATGACCAAGATGGTTATAATTATTTGATATCCGGTATGCCCAAATACACAATTGTTTTTATTATTAAAAACGCAATCACTAATTGCTATAAAATCAAGACAGAGAAAAAAAGAGAGAGAAACTCCGAGATAAAAGGGAACAAGAATCGATCGCGATCACATGACTGACCGAAAAAGGCGCCAAAACCTTGCGAAGTGTTGCAGCGTTTCTTTGCGGAGCTGAATGAATCAATGAAACTGCTCCGAAGTGAACGTACAAGCACAAGGTCTGGGAAAAATCTCCCAATTATGGGCTCTAAAATGTGGTACGTGTTTGATTTTTCCTGAAAATTGTTGTAATCGTCGTTCAAAGCGGATTGAAGCTGTACGATCTCACCGTTATGGCTGCGGGAGTTTAAATGAACGAGTTTGAAATCGCTCCGTTCGCACAACGCTGACAACAAAGCCATCATGTGTTTGTTTGATCGAACTGAAGACAGGATTAATAATTAAACTTGAACGATAATTACTATGCAGCTCACGGAAACACGACTACGGAGGTGAGGAACATTAGAATTCACCATCTTACTTTTTAAACGCAAACCACAAACCGCAGTTTTTCTTAGTTTAGAGCCCGCCGACGGAATGGTAAAAATAACACTCAAAGCGATTCAACGTATTTTACATGGCATCCGACTTGTGTCTAAATGTCTGGAGCTGCTCAAGGGAACACAGATAGAGCCACAACGAGTACAGGTAATCCAGTGTCAATTTTGTGTGGTATAGCCAAAAAATGTCGCCTTTTCTGGTACTGGATTTGTTCAATGCTTGTCGTTCAGACTGTTGCATGATTTTTGTACTGACTCGCCATAAAAAGTGTGACAATTTTTATTAAATTCTTCTTTCCAATTTTACTGTGCTCCATTTTGTCTGGTCTCGATATTTCGGAGTCAAAGCCTTCCGTATGAAACCTACTGTTTGTGAAATTTTAAGAACAAGTGATTGGACGATGAAAGAAATTGTAAACAAAGCGCTAAATGCTTTAATTAACAAATAAAAAAGCCAAAACCGTGCTTTGTTCTGTGATAAAGCACGCAAGGAAGTGACGAGAGCACGAAAGAAGTGTAGGGTGAACACGAGCCGCAGGCGAGTGCTTCTCCCTATTTCTTGAGTGCTCTCGTCACTTCCTTGAGTGCTTTATCACAGAACAAGGCACGGTTTTGGCTTTTTTATTTGTTTTATAATATAACTTTGCTCATATTTGTAAAGAAACTGGCTTTTAATTGCAAGAAATCAAGTTTTTTTTTTTCATAGCTTGCAAGCGCGCGCAAGAAAGGTTTTCAGTTTGCCAGCGCGCGCAGAATGGCGTCACGGGCTACTCCGTGCATCTGTACTCTGATAAAGCACGCTGTTTCAACCAATCAGAGCGCGCGTTATATCGAAACTTTATTATAAAAACATTTCGGCCATTTCGGTAAAGGCGGGCATTATTTCAGAAAACATACGCTGAGAAATCTCGACAGACATTTTCTTTGCTGACTCAGTATTTGAATATATGTTACTATTTTTCTTGCAGTGAAAAAAGTGACAACGATTTATCAGTGCGTTACTTTTCTTCAGTACGTGCTTGGAAAATCATTTTACAGTCTTTGCGGATGCCCTTCAGTCTCTGTACGTCCTCAGAGGAAATATATATTCGAGATGTATTTTCCCTTTTTCTGCCTGATTCGCCTTCAACTGATTTTTTCGTAGTTCGACGCCATTTTTGCCCGTAAAACGTTTCTTCCGTCTAACGGGGAAATCCTCGTCCGACATGTCCGACACATCTTCGCCACAGGATTTTTCTAAAATATTCTCACTGCCATCATCGGAATCACTTGTATGATCCTCATATCCAGAGTCACTATCCAGAAAGTTCTCCCCAAGGGCTTGCCTCAAATTAGGAAGTGACACTGATGACAGAAATTGAATTTATTCATCTCCAACAAAGGTAATTTCCGACGCCATTTTGTTTGTTTTTGTCTTCGCGGAGTCCTCGCAACACACACGCGCATGTGTCACGCGCGATGGCGCAATTTTTTCTAAAAATAGCACATTTGTCTTTTTCGATGGGGCCAACGCCAATACTGAAAATGGCAGTTAGTTACGGTCTCCATCCCCGATTATGGCTCCTGTTGAAACTTAGATATCACCCCCTCTTCTTAACATTGAATAATTTAGACTTTGCCCCCCTCCCACCCCAGTGTATTTCTTTAGACTGTACCCCCATCCGTTTTACAAGCCCCCACCTGATAATTATTGCACAGTCCCCTAGTGGTGCCAGTGGAAAATGCAAAACAATCGGTAGTTGCACGCCGGCAGGGTCACGAGTCAGTTGCTTGACTCGTTGCTTGCTGAATTTTCGCTTCAAAATATTATGTCTGAGCTGATACAAGAACACTAACATAATTATAATGTCGAGATCGCACATATTTTTTGGCGGCTCGGAATCTATTTAAAACTCGCTGAAAAATCGGAAAAGACCTGAAACTCCCATTAAAATCTGGATTTTATCATACTTTGCAAAAGGGAGAACAAATCGGTAATTTTCACAAGTCGAACAAAAATTAAATATCTCCAGTTTCACAAATTGCGTACTATATTAAAAAGTGCCGTTGGTCGTTTGCTTGTAGGTTTTACTGAAGATTTCCGATCTTTTCCGATATTTCAGCAGAGTTTTTTAATAGTGGAATCAAGCCATCAAACTGGCACGTGTGCTATCTTAGCAGTACGTTAGTGCCCCTGTTCCAGCACAGGCAAATATACAAGCATGATTTTTTTAGGCAATCGACTGTAGAGCAATTTCTGAATCCCCGACTTTGTGGAAAAATGCACCATAAACCATAAAGTCTTGGGACGTATTGAGAGTAATTAAAAAAAAATCTGTCGTCGTTTGATGGAAACATTTCCCTGCTAACAGAGGCCCCTTTTCCTTTGTATTCGCTGAGCTGACGGGCGGGACGAAATACAAAGGAAAAGGGGCCTCTGCTAGCAGGGAATGGAAACATTTGCTTTTTCATAAAAAAATAGGCTTACAAATAGCGCTTGTATCCTTCGTTTATTATTAAATGAAAGGTTTGTCTTTACCTTTTAACTCCCGCGACACCTTGGCCTTTTTTTCGAAAGTCCGTTAGACTTCCTATATTTATACCTATCCAGCATGGGCCCCTGACAGATGGTAGAACGGCACGTTACGGTAAATCTATTTGTCGGCAAATTTCTTCCAAGCTTGTCCTCTTTGAGTCTTTCGGAATTGTATGAAGACAAATCCGATCGTCTATTGTTATTATTATTATTTTTTTACAAATAGTTACCTCACAAGGACCACAAGAGTGGACCTTTTCACAGTCAAACACAGAATCGAAAAGTTGTTTAGAACTACTACAAGCACAAAACTCGTTTTCGTTTTTCCGCTTTTCGGCCGACGACTACCCGAACGTCTCGACCTGGTGTGCTCGATCCAGTTCCTAAACTTTGCGACCAAACGACATATCAAACGTCAAACGTGGCTATCGCCGAAGACTTTGTATTAACAGCTGTCTTGGTAAGTTATTCACCACGGTCAACATTAGACTACAACATTACCTAAACGAAGACAACATCTTACATCGAGCTCAAATTGACTCCTCAGTACCAAATCACCGCCCATCTGACAACATCTTCACTCTTCGCGCATTGTCGATAAATGTGTGACGCATTCTACTAAAGGTAAAAGAATTAATTTGCTTTATTGATTAAAAAAGCCTTTGATTCAATTTGACACGATGGCCTATTTCGCAAATTATTGCAAAATAAGATTGGAGGTAAATTTTCATGTCTTAATTAAAAGCTTAACTCGAAATCTAAATGTTCTATCAAATTTGGCCATCAAAGAACAATACTTAAACACGCAAACGGTGTTAGAAAAGGCTTCATTCTCTCAACAATGCTTTTTAACCTCCATTTAAACGAGATTTCTACTCTTTTTTGAAACAATGGATAGAGACACAGTTCTATTACTGGATGGTTCACAACTTAATTGCCTCCTCTATGCTGACGACTTAGTTTTGATTTTCACATAGCAAACTGGCTGCTGAATATTAACCTCGAGAAAACGCAAATTGTTATTTTCCAAATTAAGCCTGGAAAATCTACTCTAGATAAGCTAGACTTTCACATAAACAGAGAAAAGATAAAAATTGTTAACTATTAACTCCACTTATCTTGGTGTCAACTTCTCGTCACATGGAAATTTCTAAGATAACAAATAAATTTAAAAGTGAAAAACAAGAAGATCTATATTTGCAACACGTCGTTACCTGGCTAAAGACTTCTCAAAATTACCATTGATATCATCAACAAAATATGTGATTCTTTATTCCTTTCAATTCTCACATATGGTTCAGAAGTTTGGGGAATTTATGAAAAAGTAATTATAACTCATGGGAAAAAGAGATAGTTGAATGAACTCATGTTTCGCCGGAGATGTTTATTTTTGCAAACTCTTCTTAGGAGTCAATAAACAGTCCCCAAATGTGGCCGATGTAGAAATGAACTCAGCAGTTGTTACTTAAAGGAAAAATTGACATAAATATAATCAAATTCTGGTTACACTTGGAAAGTTTACCAGAAGATAACATTACCAAACAATGTCTCTACCTATCAAAAGATATAGCAGACAACAACCAGCAGAATCAATTGCAAAAAGACAATTCCTTATGTAATCTGTCAAATCTAAACGTCTCAAATTGATTTAGACATTAGTAATCGTTACTAACATTATTACTCGTACTCGATTAGCTGTTAATAAAATTTTAACTAACCATCAACCTCATTTGTTAACTTTAGATAAAAAAAAAACTTACACATGATTGTACTCTATCTTTAAAACAGATTGCCACAAAACTGACTTTTTGGACTCAATACGCTTCACGAAAAGCAAATGGCGGTGTTCCAAGCATGGAGAGCGTGGTTCTGGGACGCCGACTTTTGGCTTCCTGAAAACTCAACTTGGCAGGGCTTAGAAGAAGCGAAGACTGTGAGCGGAGAGCTGTATCTGTGTTTTCCCGTCGCTGTTGCACCACAGGTAACCAAAGCGTAATATAAGAGTTTGTATGGAGCTGAAATTCGATCGAAAATAATCGGCCGTTTTCCGCCGAAAATACATTAAAATCGAAATAAAGTTTAAAAAACCTTACCTGTTGTGTGTCGCTGTGTTTTCATCGCTTTTCCGAGCTTCCGGAGGCCGTTTTGGGCGATTTACTGCTTAACGGTCGATGCGACGGCATGTCACGTACTAAAGAGAGCTAAAGGTAGGAAAACCGGAATTCAAAATTGCCAACCGACACTCGGGGTCCCGATCAAAATACCCGCTAAAAATCGATTCAATCTAAAGTCAGCGCTTTAAAACCACAACACATTTCAAAAAGGATAAATCTCCTACCTTTCTATGTAATTCAATAGTCAATTAGTTTATCTCTCGAAGTACAGCCCTGCATTAAAAACGAACTAACTTTTCGAAATCGCCGCCATCACAGGCTTGTAAGGAAAAGAGGGTCAAAACTAACGGTCAAGCCTGGGACAGAGCGCCAAATTTCGCTCCACCGGGGGACGACATGAGTGACTTCTGTGTCGCCAAATGCCCCCTCTCCGGTAAATCGAGTGTTGTACCGCTCAAATTTCGGCGGGAAATCGCGCGCGGGTCGCATTCAGGTATAAAACTTGACTTACCGGAGAGAGGGTGAGTTTGGCATTTGGCGACATAGAAGTCACTCAAGTCGTCCCCCGGTGGAGCGAAATTTGGCGCTTTGTCCCAGGCTTGACCGTTAGTTTTGACCCTCTTTTCCTTACAAGCCTGTGATGGCGGCGATTTCGAAAAGTTAGTTCGTGTTTAATGCAGGGCTGTACTTCGAGAGATAAACTAATTGACGATTGAATCACATAGAAAGGTAGGAGATTTATCCGTTTTGAAATGTGTTGTGGTTTTAAAGCGCTGACTTTAGACTGAATCGATTTTTAGCGGGTATTTTGATCGGGACCTCGAGTGTCGGTTGGCAATTTTGAATTCCGGTTTTCCTACCTTTAGCTCTCTTTAGTACGTGACATGCCGTCGCGTCGACCGTTAAGCAGTAAATCGCCCAAAACGGCCTCCGGAAGCTCGGAAAAGCGATAAAAACACAGCAAACACACAACAGGTAAGGCTTTTTAAACTTTATTTCGATTTTAATGTATTTTCGGCGGAAAACCGCCGATTATTTTCGATCGAATTCCAGCTCCATACAAACTCTTATATTACGCTTTGGTTACCTGTGGTTGCACTGATTGTTTTACGGTTTCTTTTTCAAAGGTGAGTTTAGAGAATTAGTTAATTTCGTACTGTACAGTCAAACCAGACCTTGACCTTTGTAACGGCATATAGCCGGCTTTTTGTGATAGCGTTGAATGAACTTTTTTTTATCTCTGTTATCGAAGCTTCAGTTGTAGGTATTTCGCCTGTTTGTATTAATTTTCTGTTCTTGGTTAGTGTAAATTTATAGCTGAGCTTGTCGTAGCAAAATGTTTCTCAGTCAAAGAACCATTTCATGCTGGCATGGAGTAATATGGTGTGATCGCTGTCGAGCAAAGCGCTCAAAACGTCAAATTTCTGGGAGTTGTTTTCTTCGTCTTACGGGGTAAGCATAAATTTGCTAACGCGTTAGTAGCTTCGTGTAGCTGTGTTATTTATTTATGTGATGTCGGTAAGCACATCAATCGTCAAACCGACATAAAAATAATAATCTCAACTTCGAACGTGCAATTGTTTTTAAACTGTATTTGCCTACGCTATCTTATAGACGTTACACTTCTTTGATAAGATAGTGCATTAAAGAAATATCCAATAAATCTAAAAGCATTCTTGCATTTTCAGCGATCGCTTAGCCTGTTAAATATGTTAAACAAGACAAACCTTTTGACAATAGGTGTGACCTACGTGTATTAGATGCGAATTTTATAAAATTTGCATGATCTTTTGACCTAAAAATACAATAACAGCCATTTCCTACGGAACACCTGGGCATATACCCACCTTTGTTCTGAGAAAAAAAGATTTCGAAGAAGCAAAATTGACGTCCAAATGAAATTTGCACGGCTTATTTGCATTCATTTGCAGTAGTGTTTTTACCTGTTGAAGTGAAAAAAAAAAAAACGGATTGAGTTTTATTCCTTGCTTAGTTAATGTCTTGAGTCTTGAGTACAGATATCCTGCAGTGAACTTTTATCTTCTT
The DNA here is from genome assembly GCA_964030785.1 of Siderastrea siderea. NCBI lineage: Eukaryota > Metazoa > Cnidaria > Anthozoa > Scleractinia > Rhizangiidae > Siderastrea > Siderastrea siderea. The sequence continues at coordinate 45,059,501 of OZ034971.1, read as the reverse complement.
AAAAATCAAAATGGAAATTCTTGTTACTTCTTATCTTACATTTTTCTTTTAGTGTTGTGAGAATTTGGTCGTATATCAAGACAATATAAGTTATCAATTCTGTACTCCAGAGTTTACAAATAGCCAGATTTCTGGTGTGTTGTCATAATATCTCACTAAAAACCTTCACGCAGTGCTTGGCTAGAATACTTACGAAGAAGTTTTTTCTTGAAAAAATTAACCTGTTTTCCTTATTAAAAAAAATTGCCAGAAATAGTTCGCTAAAGATCAACGTAATAAAAAAGTTTCCGTGACGCCATTTTCATAGTTTGTTGAAGATCAACATAAAGATGTTTTCGTGTCGTCATGACGCCATTTTCAAGTTCAAAATGATTAAAATTTGTAAATAATAAAAAACGGTCATTAAGTGTTTTGGTGCAAGCAGATCCAGTAAGACAAGAATTTTTGGGTAAGCAGATCTGGTAAGACCAGCAATAATAATAATAATAATAATAATAATAACTTCTATATTTTTCATGGAATCTCGCTTTATTCTCTTGTTAGGTTTATTGCGTCTCCATTTGCTCGATTTCTTGGCGTAATAGACAAGCCTATAGTGTTTGTTTCAAGCACATTTTGTGAGAAGGTCTATCAGACAATCACTAAGTCTCCCAATGCCGAGCAAGTGGAAGGTCTGTCAAAACAGCTTGGCTGGTCTACTCGTGAAGTCAAGAGATGGTTCAAGAATCGCCGACAGCAATCAAAACCTTCTCTTATGAAGAAAGCTACAGAAAGCAGGTACAATTGTCAATAATAAGACGTGCGTGGCTCGGCACTTGCTTTCACTGCAAGACTTCTTAGAAAATTCCATTTTAAAATAATAAAAAACAGACAGTTCATAAGACTTCACCCTCACAAGAAAAACTTAAATCAACCAACTTAAATGAAGACGATCACAGCAACGTGCTGCTCAAGAGCTTTCATATGAACCCTCACATAGTATTTCATCCCTGCAACGACACCCACAGCAAAAAATTAGAGCTCACGGTCTTGTACAGCATAAAGAAATGTGAGTACGTGAAGGTAATGCTCAATAGCTTTCATGTGAACAAAAGATTAGAACTACCCTATACAGCATGAATTAACATGAACGCATGAAAGTGCTGTTCAATAGCTTTTATCCGATGGGGTCTCACTTTTGGATTCCTCCAGGCTCAGCGACTTGTTGGTCTGGAAGTTTAAAATAATTGTATGTAAAAAGATAGGAACAAAGTGAAAAATCTCGGTAACTTGAACTTCAGGCTAATGTGAACCCAAAGCTATGTTCCCTGCTTTTCCTTTTCACTGTAAACCATGATACCGATAAAACACATAACAGTTTCAATTCCTTGCATTTTTAGTTCACGGGGGGGGGGGGGGGGGACTTTATATAGTGGGCCATGCCCAAAACAGGTGCCTTTTTTAAAGCTGGCAGTACACTTGCCATTTAAGTATTTGAAAGGTTCACCACATTGGCTGCAAAGTGAAAGAGATGGCGGCTCAAGCCAGAAATAACAATGCAAATACATATAAAACCTTGCAGTCTTTGAGCAACTGAACCGCCAGAACGACTAAAAGCCCGGGAAAAAATATTAGCAATTCTATTGTTTTGCCCAGAAAGTGGCTTATCCTTAAGGTATAAAAAGGGGGTGCAATTTTGTTCTAGGTGTATGAAAGGGGTAAAAATTAGTACATTAAACTAAAGGGTAAGGGTTTGAACCTCTGCATGAGACTTTATTGAGCACCCTCTTCACCGGGCTATGCGTGTTGTTATGTGTTATTCCCAGTGTAATATTACTTGAGACATTGTATTAAAGTTGTTTCCTTGGCGCGTTACAGCTGGAGGTTTGTGTTTTATCTGGCAACATCCATTTATGGCCTTGTTACATTGTTAAAGGTAAGCTACAGGTACCCTTGTTAAATAAGGGGCTAAAGGTTGAGAGTTTACTCGTAGCACGAATCAAGTTTAAGTCCGAGTCAAGTTCGAGTCAGGTTAAAAGGAATTCTTTTTAAATTTTATTTTAATTTCTTTTGATTGCAATTCTTGCTTTCACAATGTAGCGGCAACAGCTGGTCAAAACATCAACAGCCCAAGAAATATTTCCCCGGTGTTGGTAGCAACTTATTGAACAAAATCAACCCCATTCCTCGTGACCTTTTAATTTCCTACGAGGTTTTGATCAGTTTTTTTTTTGGTGGCCAAAACTAAAAGAGCCCACTTTTCCAAAAAACATTCTTGAGTATTTGAATGATGATACTGTAACAGCATAATGAGTAATGATACTGTAACAGCATATAACCGTAAATATCGTCAAAGCGTCCGAAGAGGCCCTTTCGACAGCGTCTCTTCCCACAAGTATGGCACAAGACATACTGAACACTTCTAAAGCTCCTAAAATTTTACCTCGAAACTCACAGACAATAAGAAAATTAGGGTACGTATCCTGCTTAAATACTAGACAACAATATGTCCTCCAGCATTTTGTCCACGAAGGGAATAGGTTCTATTGAATGATGTCTTGGGTATCTGTGGACGACGAATACGAAAAACTGAAAGCCGACCATCAACTCTCAAAACGTACTGGAGATTTACCGGCAGAAGTAGGAAAATAAAAGAACAAAAGAGTTAACTACAGCTTACAATTTAGTTCTGAAGTAAAATTGCTAACTTTCACCTGACCGTCGCCAAAATTATGCATGCAATGCTTTAAGAGTGATACTAGGCCTTTAATTGAGGCATATTTTACACTGTTAAGACAATTTTGACATAGGGAGATATGTCCAGGATTGAATTCTGCTACGAAATTACGAAAACTGCGGAAAGGTACCAAGAAAGCCTTACAAGATGTCGGAGTGACCCAACGAGAACTTCGAATTTTACGAAAATTACGTAATTACGAAACCTGCGAAAATTCGCAAGATCTCAGGGGGACCCAACAAGAATTACGAGAACTGTGAACATTCGCACGAGGACTACGAATGGTTAACAAGATGTCAGAGGGACCCAACGAGAACTGCGAATTTTATGAAAAATACGATAATTGCGAAAATTCGCAAAGATCTCAGAGGAACGAGAATTACGAAAACTACAAAAAATCGCTAAGACACCAAGAATGCCTTGAAAGATGTCAGAGAGGCCCAACGAGAACTGCAAATTTTTCGATAATTACGAGAATTACGATAATTTCGAAAATTTGCAAAGATCTCAGTTACGAAAACTACGAAAATACGCAAACGTACTAAGAAAGCCTCAAACATGTCAGAGGGTCCAAACGAGAACTGCAAGTTTTATGAGAATTACGAGAATTACAAAAATTGCAAATATTCGCAAAGATCTCTGAGGGAGCCAATGAGAATTACAAAAACTGCAAAAATCCCCGAAACGAAAAATCGCTAAAAGCGCTAAATTTTTAAATCCTCCATGTCTCAAGGAAAAAATCGCTAAAACGTAAAATTTTTAAATCTTGTTTGTTTGAAGCGAAAAATCGCAAAAGACGTAAAATTTGTTAATCTCGCTACTTTGAAACAAAAAATCGTAAAATTTGGAACTGAAGCGAAAAATTGTAAAGTTCGTTGCAGAGTTCAATCCTGGACATAAGTGGACATAGGACTTGCAATGTAGCAGCAACAATAACACTGCGAGACAGTAATTAGTCCAATTTTTCATCTATGTTTAGCAAACTTTGCATTAGAAAAAATTCATTGCAAGTTTAAACTTTTCCAAAAAAAATAAAACCGAGATAAATTGCACCATGTAAGTTTTTTGTGTGACAGTACCTATCACATTTAGAACTTGTAACTAAACTAATATCATTGCAACGAGCAACAAAGCGCTCTCTTTCACTTGCAAAGTCAACACACTACTTCAATCACAACACAACTCCGAACACACAGATTACTGCGCATGTTCAATCTACAACTGGGGCTCAGGCCCCACACTACACCAGCCCCTGCCGCTTAAGAGTAGGAAGTGTGTCTCTTCGTCAACTTGTAACAGTTTGACAAGCAGTTGTTCTCACAAAGTCCTTGAGCAGTTCTGGCTAGTATACAACTGTTCTAACATAGTCTGTGAGCCATGCTGGCTCTCTTATTTCACTTCTCGGTCTCACTCGAGACTGGCTTGGTTCAGCAACTTGAGCAGCGGTACTCACAGGAACCTGCTGGTGACTGATATGGGTTGTCAGCAACCGTAGAATCAAGTATTGGCGTACCACTCCCCACAAGCAATTTCAATTCGACCTCCTCATAGCCAACAGGGTTTTCTTTATCTGATCCGGCTCTTGCGAAAGTCTCGATCCAACCTCCCCACGAGCCAACTGGGCTTCCTTGCAGCTGATCCTGCTCTGGCGAACACCTTGAGGAAGCCGTCGGAAAAAGCGTCTCTCGAGAGGGAGAATGGCAAGGTTTCAAGTGGTTGAAGTGGACCACTCTCCTTTGCCAACGCCTTCCAGGTCTACTTACGTGTACTTATCTCCTCTTCAATACGATAGCTAACATCAAACAGGACTTTTACAGCCTTCCAGGGGCCACAACAAGGTTTAAGGAATTTCTTCCTTCCTGGCCTAGCTCGGTTTCTATACCATACTCGGTCTCTGACCTGAAACCGCTGACCATGGCACTTGGTGTCATAATAGACTCTGAGATTTCTGTGCTCGCTGGAGGTTTTCTCTCGCTAGCTGTTCTGTCTCCGCTGCAATTTTCCCTTTCGTAAACGGTCGTTGCCATTTTTAAGACACTTAGAAAATTTTTGAACTATTATTGAAAGTTTTCTACTAAAAAGAAAGATATTCATAACCCAGATTCGAACCCGGTCCTTTCGTATGCTAATCCCTCTCCCTTACCACTACACTACCACGCCAATCCGCCACAATTCCGAAAAATTAAAGTATATATTATAATTAACTGTCTTTCATAACTGATACATCTATAATAGGTGACCCTAGCCCTTTCCCGAACTTTAAACGTAAATTCAACTTGGGCTTAATCTTTGTTCTTTCTAAGACTATTCAAAAATGTAGTTGTTGCCTTATTGTACATTAATCCAGAGCATATATTACTTCTACCATGACTAAAGGCTTGGTTACCAATGATGGCATCGACCGTCGAAAATGGCAACGACCGTTTACGAAAGGGAAATAGGCGTCTCCGCTATCTGCTTAATTAACTCGCGGTATGTTAATGCAGAGCCCTGGTCGAGCTTTAGGGCAGCATCAAAGAGCAGGATTGCTTTGCGGTTGAACATTAGGTGATATTGAATGTTGCCGATTGATTGGTGGACACTAGTACTGTAGGCCAAAGTCTGCCCAATCTCGTTGATGGTCTCTTCACGAGCGATTTGTTTAGCCTCTCCACCTGTCCATCCCTTGAGGATGATACCGTGTTGGACGTGTCTTGGCCGCCTCAATTAAATCGCACAGTCCCTGGAACACCGTTCCATTTACACTAGCATCCTGATCGAGGTGTAAATTCTCAAAACACCCAAACCATCACCTTCTTTGCTCGTGTTACTGCTGATATGTTCCTCACTGGGAATGCTTGAGCGAATTCTAACAACCACTCATGGCCAGAACTAGGTCTCGGCGTCAATGGCCACTCATGGCCAGAAGTAGATCTCAGCGTCAATAGCAATCCTCTGCAGCGGATGGCTTGACTTGGCGTTGATCAGAGGCGCTTTGGCCAGTTAAGGAGGACCACTGACCTTGGCACATGGTTCGCACCTTTGGAAATGGTTTTGAACATCCTCTCTCAAGCCATGCATATAGAATCTTCTTGGCTTCTTTCCTAGGTTTTTTTTCATTCCATGGTGGCCTGCTGAAGGATCACTATGAAGGGCGCAAAGTACTTGGGGTACAAGTCTTTCTGGCAAGAAAAGTTGCTGATAAATCTCTTACTTGTCTATACATGTTCCCAGCGTCTGAATACTAGGCCATCCTGGAGAAGAAGACGTCCCCACTGTGACCAATATTACAGAAGTTTGTATCTCCCACCTTCAGCTTTACTCCTGAGGGGCCTGGCACCAGCCTTAAGCCACATCACAACTTGGGTGAGTACAGGATCCCGACTTTGAGCCGAACGGATACTCTCCTTGGACAAGGGTTCTATGTTCACAGACTGGAGCTATGCAACCTTGCTCTCTACTTCACGGTGATTAACCCTTTACTCGTCCCACTGGAAGCGAGACAATCCATCAGTACTGTTTTGCAGTCGACCAGACCGTTGCTGCACTTCAAAGTCAAAGTCATTTGACCGTTCAAGCCACCTAGCTACCTAACCCCTGGGGCTCTTTACGTTCCTTAGACAGTGCAGAGCATTGTGATAAGTTCTGGCAAGAGATACGATCCCCACACCAGGGCGAGCAGTTCCTTCCGGGTAGAGCTCTAGTTCCTCTCAGCTTTGGATGGAAATGCTGCAAATGCTATTACACGCTCTTGTTTATTTTGAATCTGCGAGAACATGGCCCACAATCCACTTTCACTGGCATCCGTGTCTAGGATAAATAGTACATCCAACCGAGGGAAGGCAAGTGTTAAAGCATTCGACAAGTGGTGCTTCTTCGTCTAAAAGGCTTCCTCACACTCAGCTGTTGATGTCAAATTCTCGTCCTTCTGTTCCGCACAGTACAGTGGGCATGCCGTCTGGGCATCTGGGCATAGTTTGATGCAAATCGTCGATAGTAACCAGCTGTTCCTAGGAATACTTTCAACTGGATGGCATTTGCACGTATAGGCTATTCCTCTATGATGCGTACTTTTCCAGGATCAGTAGATATGCCATCCCGAGTCATGACGTGACCTAACACGTCCACCTGTTCACACAACAGCTTTCATTTCTTGGGACTAATCTGTCTGCGAAGCAGGACAGAACAAGTGACAGCCTCTCCCGATACTCTTCCAGTGTTCAACCAAAGATTATGATGCAAATACACTAGACAATCCGAGTAGAAAAATCCTTTCAGTTTTAGGCGCATAGCACGCATAAAGCAGGTGCACTTGTTAAACCAAAAGTGTACCAGTAGAATTGGTAAAAGCTATCAGGGTTCGTAACTGCTGTTTTCTAACGGTTTTCTACCGCAACATCTATTGCCTCGTAGCAAGTCAATGTGAGAAAACCACTGTGCCCTTGCCAAGCTCTCCAATATATCATCGCACCGTGGAAGTGGATACAAGTCCCGCTTCGTTACCGAGTTTAGGGCACCGTAATCGACACAAAAACGCTGGGTGTCATAAGGTTTCGCTACCTGCACCACAGGAGAAGACCACAAGGATTAAGATGGCTCTATTATCTCTACTTCTAACATTTCATCCACTTGGGGACGTATTTCTTCTCTTTTGTGGAAAGGGACTCTACCGGGTGGCACCTGGATCGGTTGGGCGGAACCTGTGTCAGTGGCGTGTTTCACTCCCGTTGCCGTGCCCAAGTCCGTTGGTCCTCGTGAAATACAGTTAGCGTAGGTGACCAATACCTCGTAGTGCTTGCGTTTTTCTTCCTCAGGAACTGCGTCACTGTTGATTGGGAACAGCTCTTCCATTGACACACAACAGTTTTCAAATTTATTCCAAATGTACTGCACCACACTGGTTAGTTTCCGGTAGAACACCCAAACCACTCTCCAAAACACCGGGAGACACAATTTTGTAATTCATACCCACATTTTCCTCCTCGGAAAGCTCCTCTCCACCATGTTATGGGTATAGCTCCCCTATACTGTGGCACCTATAAATCTTGAGGGGTATGTTGAGTGGGTTGAAACAAACACCCTATGCGTCGCTGTTATCAATGTAATCGGGGGTAGAGAGCCCACAAAGAAATCCCTAGCCGTACGAATGAGGATTTCCGGGGGCTCTTAACGATAAGCTACAATCTTGGACGAAAGTAGTTGAGACAAACGCAATAAGAGCGCGTATTTCTCAATTTCCCTGAATGGAAACACCGACAAGATCGCAGAAATGCTTCCCCCTCCCCTCTCATCCCCTCACTCAATGTTGATTGGAAGGACTTAGGATTCATCAGGATCTTTGGTGGCAAAGCAACATTGACAAGGGGGAGAGGGGGAAATATATTTGTTTTGGTAAGTGGTTTTCACGGTCAAAGTTCTCATTCATTCCGAAGTGCCTCAACAGTTTTGTCCGAGATTGCAACTACACAAGGCGAGAAATTTGACATCGCAGTTGGTAGAAACCTTTCGACTCAGTTTACCTCCCAGAGTAGAAATGTGTACTTGACGAGATTCCTTTGGATGGAAACGATCAGTTAGGGCCCGTTCAACCATTACCCACGTGGCAGTTTGTACATCGTTCAGACTGTAGAAGGTCCGTTCGGCGAGGCCCTTTAGATACGCTGGTAAGATTTGACATTGGAGTTCTGGACTCCACTTATTCAGAGCAGCAATGCTGTTGAATTTTGGAGGCCATACTAGCCAGCTTTCCCTAGACGTAGCAAAAAAGCTTTCCGGATTGATGCGAAGCGGGAGGTTTTACGATGCCTCGCTTTCGCTTTTCTTTCCAATTTTCGCTTCAGTCTGGGCAAGGTTTGTCTCTCAAGCCTTCTCAGTTTCTTTCATTGCTGATTCATCCGACTTTCAGTCATCGCTGCCACCAACTGTAACGGGCAACAAAGCGTTCTCTTTTGCTCGCAAACTCAACACATCGTTGGAGTTAGAACACGACTCCGAACCCACAGATTACCACGCTACACCAGGTCCACGTGTTTACAGTGTTACTTTTTATGTGTTCCTTTTTCAGCCTCTCACCGATGAAATAAATTACTACTACTTGATTGAAGTAGGATTCACCTTGTCCTTACTTGTCTCCATGTTTGTGGATGTCAAAAGAAAGGTTTGTACAATTTATGATGTTGGTTACATAAATGCTAACCAATCCAAATTCTCTGCAAAGCATTTTGTAAGCATCGTTTAATCCTTAGCTCACTCAACCGGCTGCAATTACAGGTCATTACATTGCTTATTTTATTTCAGGACAGCAATAAAATAGGAAATGTGCTTGAAATACATTTAATTAAGTAATAATGTATTTTTAATTCAAAGGTTCAAAGGTGAGACCCCATATTAAGAATAATGAAAGAAGTGCTTCAGATTTCATGAAATAAAGCAATGCACTATTATATCCCCATAAAATAATGGTTTTCTAACATGTACACATGCATAATGGTTTAAGTAGTAAATTAGAGGTCTTTTCTTAAGACGCTAGCCACTTTACCAATGAATATTGACGAACCAGTGTTAACGGTGTGGGGGCGCAGTGGTTCTCTCATGGGACGTCAGATCTGAAGGTCGGTGGTTCGAGGCCCAGGCCCTGCCATCGAGTAATTTCCTTAGACAAGAAACTTTTTCCTACATTGTGTCTCTCCACCCAGGTTTATAAAATAGGTACTGGCGACATACTGCTGGGGGTAACTCGGCGATGGACTAGCACCCCATCGAGGCGGTAGTATACAATACTCTCGGGCCTCCTTGGCTTGTGTGCGACTTTACCTCCCGGCCTGCCTACCTTTACCAGTATTACCGGTATCTAAAATAAGTATAATTTATTTCTTGTTCTGTAGGATTTTTGGCAAGTTGTTGTTCACCACATTGTCACAATGATGTTGACAACATTTTCCTACATTACTGGTTTTTTCCGTATTGGTTGTGTTATAATGTTGTTGCATGATTTGGCAGATATCTTTCTTCAGGTGAGTTTGAGACCAGGTGAGTTTCAGTTAATTATTCTTGGCTTGAAAATTTTGTCTCTCAATCTAAACAAAAAATTGAAATCGCAATATTATGAATTATGATTATCTAAATTTATTCAAGAACTTTACGTTTTCCTAAGCGAAAGTCATTGATTGCTATATTTTTGTGCCTTTCAGTAACACGCAAACTAGGATTTCCAAACCCAATTGATGACTGCGTTTTTAACTGCCGTCAGTCATAACGTACCCACAATCAACGAACCGTGAAAAACACAAACGGACAAAGTTGATCGAAATCTGCCAATTATAGTGCACGAACTTGACCTTTTGACCTCGTTGAGGTCAACTTCTAAAGACCTGCTGCGATAATTGACGCAGTAAAAGGCGCATCTGTTTGGTCTTGAGAGTTCGCATGTTTTCAAAAGGTGCAGTAAGTACAGTTAGGTTTTGTTGAACCTGGTATCAATTTTCTACTTGGATGTCAAGTGTGCCGCATTGACTGATTTGAATTTATTTTTTTACACTATTATTTTCATTTCTTGCAGTCAGGAAAAGTATTTAACTATGCCAAGTGGGAAGTAACTTCCAACGTAATCTTTATTTTCTTTGCCTTGGTATTCAATGTTACAAGGCTGGTTTGTTCTCCCTTCTGGTAAGACTGGTGTTGCAAACATATTCATTTTGTTTTCCTGTAAACCTGTCACAATGTGACCAGGCATACATTCCTTTTCAGTAACATTAAAAAAAAACAGCGCAGTTATGAATAAGTTATGTACAGTTGACTCCCAAGGAAGAACTAACACGTGTTGTGTTACACGACACATTTCAAAACTACATTCTGTTCAGATTTTCGAATATTGCTTCAAAATAAATTCATTGTGTTGAAGTATGTTTTGTATCATTACATTTTGACAAAGGAGGTTCGAGTTTTCAATGGTAAAATTGTAAAGAAAATGACCTGAAGGGAGAAGGAATTCACTTCGAGTTAGCAGGAGGTTCGAGAAATTGAGGGTTTGAGTTATTTAGAGTAAAATTATGGTTAATGTATGGATAAGGTCCAGGGGAAAATAGTTTCGGTTTGAGTGAGTGCGAGCCATGAGTTACCTAGGATTTCGAGTTACTGGGAGTCAACTGTAGCTTCAAATTTTAAAAGAAATCTACAAAAACAGTTTTTCTGTGAAAGGCCAGTCCATTCTCTGTTTTAAACTGAGCATCTTATGTAAAAGGTCACGCTACCTTGAGTTGCCAGAGGTACCCAAGATGTAGATGTCTAAACAAAGGTTGTCGAAGATCTGTCAGCCCAGATATAATTTGATCCCGCATGTCCTGAAGCCACAGATTGATAACACATTAGATTAATTAATGAGTGAGTGAGTGAGTGAGTGAGCGAGTGAGTGACTGACTGACTGACTGACTGACTGGCTTAGTCACTGACCGACTATGTCACTGAATGACTGACTGACTGATTGACTGAGTGAGTGAGTGAGTGATTGGTTATTTGATGGATTCCTGTCTGACTAATCAATCCTGCAATAATATTAATTGATTTAACTAAATATGCATTCCTTTTAAGTAGTCAATTTTTTTTCAATTTGTATTGCTTTTTCACATTTTGCTGGTGTCTTGGCTTTTCTGTTATAGGGTGTTGTATGCTGTGTACTACTCTCGTAATTACATTGGTTATTTTCCAGCTTGGACTTGGTTCCTAGGACTGCTGCTTTGTTTACAGGTAATCCGCCTATGCTACATCCCATTGTATTATTATGTATTAAGCCAGTGCCTGGATTATCTCCTGTTGTCAAAAGTGAATCCCCCGGTCTCCCATACATACGAGCGGCTTTGGATCTTGTCGTCGCTACAGGCTAAGATTTTACCTCCAAGTTTTCCCCAGATTTAAAAGATCTTCAGTTGGTTTTCATATTTGTGTTACAGCACGTGGCTACATTTTCGTACATCGTCCACCCAAATATTCTTTTGTCATTATTGTCACAACATGAGCATTGTCTGTTTGGATTTAAGTCCACAGCAAAAATGTGTGTGTGTGTGTGTGTGTGGGGGGGGTGTGTGTGTGTGTGTGGGGGGGGGGGTGGATTGCTGTTTTTGTTGCTCTTGTTGGGGGGTTGGGTTGATGATGGGATGAAGGTGGGAGGGGCAAAGGAAAAAGACCCTTCAGATTTCATATCTGTAGAGGTTGGCATCTCTGCAACTGTCTGCAAGGACCATGTAACACATCTTGATCTTCCCAACCAAGTTTTCTTGTTTAATCATGTATTTTTATGCAATTTTAAACTCATTGGCAGGTTCTTAACTTCTATTGGTCTTACAAGATTGCAGAGATGGCTTTGCAGTTTGCAGCGAATGGAAAGGTAAGTCTTACAGTTTATAGAACTGTTCTCTCCTTGCTTACCTAAACATCAAATATGGCAGAGCGTTATGGGATGGCCATGCATATTTTAGCACGTGAGTTTCGTCTGATCAAAGTTAACCCTTACACAGTAAATTTGCAAGAAAGAAAAAACATAAAAGAAGTGATAATTAATAAACCATAAATGAACAAGGTGTTTAATCTGGGGGAAATGAGGACAGGTTACTAAACAAGGTCAGGGTAAAGTAACATTTTTTACATGGTTGTAACAATTGTAATTTTGGGTCTGTGGCCTGGAAACTTAAAATGTACCGGTTCAAATGAAAGCTACTGAGCAGCCCTTTTTTTGTTGCTGTTTGTTGTGCTTTCAAGGTGCTTCTAATATTCAAGCAAAAGCTGAGAATCATCACTTTGCTTTGGTACTATTTTGAATTTACTGTTTCTACAAGAAATGTCCCTGGAGGCCAGGAGTGATGGGATGTGCCTGTATTTGCAGGCTATACAAGATGGCTCTAACTTTAGACTGTGTGGATGAGACCCCCCGAGGGGGGAGGTTGTACTTTCTAATATGAGTTATATGGGGATGTGCCACTGGACAGGGTATGGTTTTTGGCTTCTCCGTCCTGAACAGGGTCTATAATTTTATGCTAGTCTATACTAAACAGGGTCCGGTTGCATGATTGTCGTCGTTTAATATGGCTTATACAGTATTAAACATTCCTAGATCTGAGACGTTTGCTGGTCTCTTAAACACTTTAGAATTGTGTAAAGCAAGACAATGTGTATTTTGTCATTTGTCCTAAACAGGGACCTAAAATGCAGGGTGGTCTTTAACGGGGTTTGTATTTTAAGGCATTTTTAGTCCTAAACATGACCCTCAGCGGCACCCCTACATTCAAAAATGGGTCAAGTGCCCCCCCCCCCCGCCTTACATCGGGATGAGACTGTCAACTGTGCTCGTTTAAACAAAAGCTCCTAACCAGTACTCTCTTGTGAAGCTGATTTTTTGTGCTGAATTTTCCATTTTTGCCAGTTGGAGTTTTTTTGATTAACTTGTCGATGAGCTTTTTTGTAACTGGAGGGTAGGTGCCAATTGTGAGCAATGTAGGCAATGGGCAATGAATGTGGGCACAATGAAAATAAAGGGGTCACCATGGCAACCTCTCACGGGTCACGTCCGAAGAGAACAGAACTCCAAACGGAATCGCAGGTGCTTGGAGAAAGGAGGACCCGTTTGGAGGCAGCCATGGGGATGACCCTCCAAACAAAGAGTCTCCAAGCACGTGAAAGGCACCACCCTCCAGGCAATACAAGTTGGCCAGGAATTGGCAACAAGTGGCAAAGTTGTGGGCGAAGGCCAACCAATCCAAGGAACCCTTTGCGAAAACTACAGAGGAAAAAGGTTATAAAGCAGCAAGCAAGTATGCTTAGAGTGGCAAGAGGCAAATAAGGACACGAATTAAACTTCACTCACCAATCTAACCCACCAGCGATTTTCCTGCACGAGTTATAACGTCAGGTGAAGTTCGAATACATTGTTTGTTAGCAGCGCTTTTCTAGCGGCCAGGAACTTGGTTGAGGTGATCTGGGAGACCAGTTCTTGCTGCAGAAGTGGCTGCCCCAATTCGAAAACTGTGACTTGGAAAATTGCCAGGCAGTCCAGCAAAAAGGAGAATAGCTCTCAATCTGTCAGTGAGTAATGAGTGAGTCAAAGGGGGGAGACCATTCTCGAAGAGGAACGCGGGACCAGGACGGCTACCACAACGCACAAGATAGGAGACAACTGCTTGAACTGTACACAGGGGAAGAAAACCACCCCTGATCAAAATGTTACACCCTTCCGAAACGGGTCAGTTTTGGCTGCTTTAATTTAGACTTGAAGGCAAGACGGATTGAGAGGAACATCAACAGCAACATCTGAAATGGATAGATGAAGACAAGCGTTGCACGCTGAAAGACTGGAGACGGTGAATTCCGCTAACGTCGGAAAACCAACGTAAACCAATAAACAAGCAGTCCAAAACATAATACCATCAAATGAATTGAAATTCGAATCAGAATGAATGAAATTGACAGACGTGGGTTGGAAGGTAATGTACCCTGTGAACGCTTGATTCCTCTGACAACTCTTTGAAGCCGAAGGCAGTTCTCCAAACGGTAAGGAAATCCCTGATCGACACGAAGAGAACGAACCACAGATAAATAAACCTTAATAGAGGAGTGCCGAAGAGAATCAGCCAAGTACGTGGCAAAGAAACACAAAGTCCATTCGGTGGCTGTAAATGGAGAGCCGAGGAGACTAAGGTGTCCAGCCATGACGCACAAATTTAGGAACAATTCTTAGCACAAGAATAAGTGCAGTGCGTGGAAGCAGCTAAACTTTAGCACATGAAGAAAAGGCAGCAAGCGTCTAGATTACTGTGGAAAGCTGAGCTAATAGATAAGGAGAGATGTGGAGACTTCTTGGCACATGAAGCTCGAGAACGAAATCTCTGCCATTTGAAACGAGACGAGGCATAAGCTACGCTATAATCTCTTCCTGGGATATGAACTACAGCAAAAGTATAAATAAGGCACGCTGCTTCTTTGACAAGCTACGCAACAAGTGCATAATGTTTGGGTCTGGAAACGTCTGCGAATTGAGAATGTGAACCACCGCTTCGTTATCGACGTGAGACAAAATACGCCTGCGAGACCAACAAGGACCCCAGACATTGGCAGCCAAAACAACAGGGAAACGTTCCTTGTAAGCAATTGACAAAGGAATTTGGTGTTGAGACCACAGGCCATTAAGCTATTCGTTGTCCATAAACTCACTATATCGTAGATACTTTTGTTTTTTGGCCATCTTAGCTTAAGAAGAAACAAAAAGCAAACCGCGGTGATAAGCATAAGGAAATATAAACTCAGAAGTCTTAAACAGAAGTAGTAAACCGTTAAATAACAACAGAAATATGAGTGTATAATAAGTAACTAATTATAGAAACAAAAGATAACAAATAGTAGAAAAGTTTGCATATGAAAGGAAAAGCATGCAAACTAAAAAAGGTAAGTTTTTCACTGCTGACATTTTCATTTAGGGAAGGTTGTAAATCCCTAATCAACAGAGTCTCCTATATCTTGCAATGGCTGTCCGACCGTCCTCTTGCCAAAATTTCGAAATGGTCCCATTTCACGTTATGACCAGTTGATGTGACATGGTCGGCAATAGCAGATGAGTGATTGCTACTCGTAATGGATTTGAAGTGCTCCGTTTTCCGGTCATGCAATCTTCGTTTAGTTTTACCTATGTAGAACTCCTGGCAGTCCCAACAGCTAGCCTTATAAACAACCCTGGACATTTGAGAACGGGTGAGTCTGTCTTTGTAAGGAAAAAGAGACTTAATACGATGTATGCTTTGGAAAACAACTCGAAGGTCAAAGCAGCTGTAGAATTTATTGCTGCAAGACCCAAACAGCCAATCACCACTGTCCCCAAGAAGGAAGTCCTCTTAATTCTACCTTATTTAGGGTTACAAAGCAGAATCCTCACCAAAACAGTGAAGGCTTGCATCAATAAATTCTACGGCTGCTTTGACCTTCGAGTTGTTTTCCAAAGTACACGTCGTATTAAGTCAAATAACCTCAAATAACTCAAAGTTTAGCGGAGAAATTTCCCTTACGGCTGGAAATATCAGCGATGAGCCTCGGACGAAAAACAGAAAATCGTGTTGTAGTAGATCGTGTCCGAAGAATGAAAAAACACAATAAGGACGGAGAACGACCCCAAAAACATGAACGTATGGACAAATGCTACCCAACTAGCTAAACCAAGAAAAACAAGTCTAAATGTATTTTGTTAAAGGCAAGAAAGAGCCCAGCTAAACAACAAAGGCAAAGACAATTAATGGAACTTGCGGCGCTTTGGTTCCTCAGGATCCGGACAGTGGGGACGAGAGGACTGTGAAGATGAACAAGACGTTGCACGATGATCACCAAAGCACCTGCTACACACATAGCGGAACCGACTTTGAGGATTAATTGCCATGCAGCGACCTGCATTCCAAGAGTGGCAAATGACTTTACTGGCGTTGTTACAGAGGCCTCTGCCTGAGACGTGACAGGATTGAATGAAGGCGGACGAGTGCAAACTTGAGCACCAGCTTTATGGTAGTTGAATAACTGCACATTCATTGTTGACCAGTCTTGAGCTTTACCGTGGCCGCATGCTCCCCGGAGGCACGGTTCTAGCGCAACGAACAAAAACCGCTAAAGTGACGATATGTTCGTAGCATTAATAGCTTGTAGCTTGTCAGATCTCGCCAGGGATCCGGAAAAAAGCAAAGAATGAGGTAAAAATAGAAAAGGCCTCCATCCATGATATTATGTTCATAATCTGACGCTTAGGTGTTTAGGCGTGTGAGACAACACTAAGCGGCCAGTGAACCAAAGTTGCCAACAAATCTTCCAGATTCATGAACTTTCCGGCTGAGATTTGGGAAACAATCTTGAATGGAGCTGAAGAGTAGCCGGGGCCAACAACGAATGGCTGTTGAAGAGGTAAGGCCGCCAACCAGGGAACAGCAGCATAACTTACAATAGGGCGCGTAGCGAAGGCAGAATTAACGGTGGCAGGTAGGCTGTAAACCGCGGACGAACAAGGTGCTGAGAAGGGCAAATAAGTGGAGGAAAACAAGGAAACAAAAGGTGGAACGACAAGGGAGGGCGACATACCTGTCCATACGTTCACCTGCGAAGCCACAGGCAGAGAACTAGAAGCGGTCAACGCCGAGCCCCAAAGGAAGCCATTGGCTGTGAAGCCGAGGCATTTATTAAGGACCAAGTTTGATGCAGGCCCCAGAAGTCCAAGTGTGCCGTGCGACTGACCTAAGATGACTTGGACAACGCTGGACATTGGGAACCATGAGCAGCAATGGTGGAAAGGTCTTGCAAAGAAACTGGAGGCACGCCAACTGTGGCAGTCAACGAATGCTACGTGATAGCAGAAACGGGCGTTTGAATGGCCTGAATTACTGAAGCTAAACATTCTGGCGATGTGGATGCAGTAGAAGAACCACCAGACACTTAAAAAGCCGTCGAAGAAACGGTGGACGTCGCAGAAGAAGAAGACACAACCGGCAACGAGCTCTCCAATGTATTTCTGGTACGTCGGGGCGACATGGTCCACATGAACCTAGCGGACCAAAAATAAGAGAAAGGAAAAACAAAACAATCCTAACTCGACGCAATCGAAATACCCGGCGAATAAATGCTGTGAATTAAATATAACTTGGCAAACAGAGAGGCAAACAGAAGGCAAAAAGCGGCAAAGCAACTGGAACTAATCACAAGGGCAAATCTATGCGGCAATGACTCAAGATGCGCATGTGCAAAGCGATCGCCTGCTGGCCAACAGAAAATCTCCCAGTCAACTTCGACTATTGATAAAGTAACATTTCTTTCTCGGCCAAACGAAAGCTAAGAATTAACACTTGGCTTTGGTACTATTTTAAATTTACTGTTTGTACAAGAAATGTCCCTAGCAGCCAGGAGTGATGGGAGGTGCCTCTATTTGCAGTCTATACAAGATCGTTCTAACTTTAGACTCTGTGGATGACCCCCCCCGGGGGGTGTACTATCTTATATGGCTTACACGGGGGCGTGGTATGGCCAGGGTATGGTTTTTGGCTTCTCCGTCCTTATCAGGGTATATAATTTCATGCTGGTCTATACTCAACAGGGTACGGTTGCATGATTGTCGTCGTTTAATATGGCTTATACGGTATTAAGCATTCATAGAACAGAGACGTTTGCTGGTCTCTACGACACTTTAAAGTTGTGTAAAACAAGAAAGTGTGTATTTTGTCATTTGCCCTAAACCGGGACCTAAAATGAAGGGTGGTCTATAATAACGTTTAAAGGCATTTTGTGTCCTTAAACATGACCGTCAGCGGCACCCCTATATCCGAACATGGGTCAAGTAACCCCCCCCCCCCCCCCCCATTCTACCGGGACGAAACCGTCAACTGTGCTGGTTTAAGGAAAAGCACCTAAGAAGTACTCTCTTGTGATGCTGATTCTTAGTGTTGGATTTTCCATTTTTGCTAAGCTGGAGTTTTCTATGATTTATAACATTTCTTTCTCGGCCAGGTGAAGGGAGATGTACGCAGTGATGAAGAATCCGGCCCAGAGGAAGGGAAAGTAGAAATGAACAAACAAGATAGTTTCATACCAGACAACAACAAGGAGAAGAAACAGTGAAGAACTGTCGAAGTCATCATGTGGTTTGACAAAGAAAAACCCACATTGAACCCAAAACAGTCTTTACCTTTTCCTTAGAACAGAAACATGGACTGGGAATTTCTTAATAGGATTTCGCAGTGAAAAACCGGAGCAGCTAGTCTCCCAGGATTTCATTGTTTGTTTCAATTTTGTTCTTTTCAAATAAAGAATTAAATGTTCAAGATAAAATTCAATCTCATAGCCATAGTTCAGTTCGCTTAATCAGCTCATGGAAAT
The DNA here is from genome assembly GCA_964030785.1 of Siderastrea siderea. Taxonomy (NCBI): domain Eukaryota; kingdom Metazoa; phylum Cnidaria; class Anthozoa; order Scleractinia; family Rhizangiidae; genus Siderastrea; species Siderastrea siderea. Next base: position 45,040,930 of record OZ034971.1, on the reverse strand, counting down.
TTGACAGGGTTCCTGATCCATATTTCAGTGGTCATCTTCTTATATCTTTTTTTTAAATTCTCCTCTTCCCTGTCCACTACCAACTACTTCAATTAAACCAGAACAAAAGAAACATAAAAGCATTCTGATAGGGTTGAAAGAAGCTGATTGCAATGAGAAAACGGTACAAAAAATAGGAAGGTTGATTTCCTTTGGGAGACGGGTTATTCAAATTGGGAAACCTGCTCACCAGATCGAGTTTGGTTTTGAATTTTGAACTGTTCACTTAAACAGCAAGGTATTGAAATAAATAATGAAATCTGTAGTTTTGCAATAGTGACTGTCATTTTTCTCTTTTGATGGGAACGCTTCTGCTATTTTCATTTTGTCGCCCTTTTTTCCTGTTATCCAACTTAGGGGCTTTGTTAATATTCATTTAATTCACAGAGGGGTGAGATTTTGTGGGTGTGGCACTTCGCAGAACGTTGAGTGGGTTTGTGTCAGTCAAAATGATGATTTTACAAGGCATAACTTTATACTATTTTCAGGTCAAGTTGATAAGAATCCGTGCCCTTTTTCAGACCAATAGGCTTATCCCTTTGAGCCCCAATAGTGTATGGAGGCTATGGAGTAGAACATACTTACTGATATTGGGGCTTAAAGGGTTATAGCCAGCAGTGCATCCTATGGACATGCACATCCTGGAGAAATTCATCAAAAAGCAGTAGTTGATCTTTTACCAACCTAAAATGCATTGCTTCCAGAACTCTATACAGGGGTGAGGTTGAGGGGGTAAGTATAGCTGGTTCCCGTGAACAATTCACTACTCAAACAACACGATTGGATTTTCCCAAGTCCTTTCACTTTTTCCAGGCTTAGTAGGCCTGTCGAGACTTCGTCGCTCCCTCGGTCGCTTTGCCTGCTTTACTCGCAAAACACAGTAAATCAATATCAATCGAAGAGGCCGACTTGGAGCAAGTCTACAACACGATGTTTTGAAAGCCGACACAAATTTGCATCAGTGGTTGAAATTAGTCACACATGAAAACAGACACCAATTTGCGTAAGTCGTTGAAATTAGTCACACATGAACAGACATGGCGCTAGGCCCTTATCGATTGTGCTAGTAAATTATGCTACTAGCAGTGCCCAATTTTTTCCAAATTATGTTCAAAACTACGCTCGTTTTTGAACATTATGCTACTGATCTGAAGGACAGTGACTTTTTTAGTACGTCTAAGTGCATGATACATAAATTGTACTTTGTTTAGGACACGTGATCTTTTTTGGTGGGGCGGAAAAAGCATGTGAAAAGATTTGGTGTAATTTTGTAGTTAAGTTTTTGGTTCGGTCGATAGTTTTGGTCCTTTTCCGCCTTGAAACTGTACGTGGAATTCAATAAATGGTTTAAGTCGAAACCATATTTGTAGCGGAGCGAGGTTCGGAGAATTATGCCGCCGAGGAATTCGAAGAAGAAGAAATCGCGCGATCGAGCAGTTGTCGAAGACGATGCCCTTGTCTAAATTGCAGACAAGATTGGAGAACAAAAAAACTCGTAAAAGCCAGGTCGAAACCGCTGTTTACAAGGAGGAAAAACAATTTGCTGGATTTATTAGAAGATGGGTTTGCAGCCGGTCATCGTGAGATTCGAGATTCCCGAGCGAAACTTGATGAAGCGCAAGCGAGTGTTATCGAGGATTTGACACTGTTGGCAGAATTGTATTCCAAAGTCAAGGATCGTAGTGGCGTGGAAAAAACAAGCCGCGAAATTGAAGGAATCGAAGACGAATTTGCTAAAGCCCAAGATTGTTATCAAGAGTATTTGGATGCCAAAAAAGACAAAATATCGAGTAAAGCATGTGGAGTTTCTGTGAAAATGCGAACCTTGCACACTCAGGAAGCAAAAGCGCGGTAACACGTGACCGACCTCGAAGCGAAGAGAAATTTCGCCAGAAAGGAGAATCTGTCAACCGCGCTCGAAAGAAAACTTGAGGAAAAATATATTTGCCGCCAAAAGGAATTGGAAGCTCAAATTCGAGAGGCCAAGGCGGAGTTGTCAAATGTAAAGGAAGACGCCAAAAATACATTTCGGAAGCTGGAAGGAGCAATGGATAAGGAACTTGAGATTTCGTGCCCACCGTCTCCGAAGAATGATGCAAAAACGGATAGGCAAGACGAGCAGTCGTCCAATTACGAACTAGGAAAGGATATGTGGAGACAGTTAGCAAGAGTATCGATTTGTTTGGTCGAGACAAGCGTTCTTATGGGAGCTGGAGAGCGGCATTTATGGCTTGTGTTGACAAGGCCTCAGCTACAGCGGTGTACAAACTACTGCAGTTGACGAAGTACCTATTTGGAGAGGCGTTGAATTCAGTGGAGAGTCTGGGACACTCACCAGAGGCATATGAAGCGGCAACCAGCAGATTAGAGAGAACATATGGAGGCCAGCGACATCAGACTAATTTACACATGGAGGAGCTGAACCAGTTCAGACCTATTAGTTCTGGGAATGCCAAGGATCTGGATAAACTTGCTGACTTATTAGATGTGATCGTTACTAATCTTAAAGAAGCTGGAAAACATGGGGAGCTCGGTCATAGGTCATTTTACATAAAGATACAGAAGAAGATGTCAGAGTCAATGCTCGCCAGCTACAACAGATGGGTGTTTGAACATAAGAGGCCAGAGAGTGTGGAGACCGCGGGAGTGGATTTTCCAGGAAAATGAATTTCAGACTGTCGCAGCAGAGACATTAAGTGGAGTATCGGGAAGGCGCAGACAAGGGACACAGACGTTCTTTGGTCAGACAAAAGTGCTGGGCCGTTTCAACGACATGAACTGTGATGTTTGCAAAAACAAACACCCACTGTTACGAAGGAAAACGTAACAAAAACCAAATACAGTGTCCAAAAGATTCTTCTTCACGACCTGTCAACTTACAGTGAATTTCCATGCATTACGATTCAACAATCTCATGAAATCCAACTACGATTCTCGAAAATCTCGAAATCTAACGTTTCGAGCGAAAGACAGCGATTCTAACGAACAACGATTCTAGTTAACAACGACGATTGAAGCGAACAACTGACTAGCCGATATGAATATTTAAGCAGTTGACCTTTGCACGTTTTTCGGTCTAATTAAGGGTCCATTGTTCAGTTCAAGTGTTCTTCCCAACACCCACTTTGGCAGTGTGTGATGGGTTTAAGAGAATAGATGTGCCGAGTCGTTGGGGTGTTGCAAAACGGCTGAGATTGTGCTATCGATGCCTCAGAAGGGACCACAAAGGTGACCGTTGTACTCGAAGCAGGGAGTGTGGTATTGATGGCTGTCAGGACACTCACAACAGGCTGCTACATGGACAGCCGCTAGAAAGGGACGAGGCTTCTTTCCACAGACCACACCAAGAACCAGAGAGAGGACCAGTTGCGGATATCAGTCAGAAAGGAGTCAATGTGGCCTGTCCTAGCACGATCGGGAAGCAACGGTCCCTGGCTGAACAATCGTTAACAACAACCATGGGGGCTCCAAACGCCCCAGAGCGGGCACACTTTGTGGCTTTACGAACTGTGCCAGTGGTATTAAAGAACGGGAGTCGAAAGCTGGTGGTTAATGCTTTGCTGGAGGATGCTAGCCCAAAGACGTACATCAATGGTGATGTGGCTGCCGAGTAAGGATTGGAAGGAACTGTTCAGCAGATCACTGTTAATGTCCTAAATGGTGGGGAGGGTTGTTTTCAAACCATGCCTGTTGAGTTTGACCTTCAAAGCGTGGATGGCAAGACTAGTGCAAGAATCTCAGCATTTACAGCAACAAGAGCAACCGGAGATATGCAACCAGTCGACTGGAAATGGCAGGCTATAAAGTGGAGACATTTCTAAGGCATCAATTTCCAAGACCTAACTCGTCGACCTGGTATGCTGATTGGGATAGACGATGTAGAGTTACATTGGTAAGTCAGAAGATGTTCGTGGAAAACGTGGTGAGCGTGTGGCTTGACTAACTCCCTCGGGCTGGACATGCATTGGTGCAGCTGAAGTCATGGCTGGCCACAAACCAATTTTAATGCGCCCTATTTCGTGCAAGACAAGGAGTTCACACACAGGGGGAGCTTTGGTGAGCTCAGGATTTCACAGCAAGAAGTAATTCAAGGCGCGAAGTTCTGTCAATCTATTAATGATCTTGAGGTTAGTTCGGTTCCACGGGTGGTATAATAAATTGACATTCTACTGTAACATGTTAATTTACACATCAAGCATATGCCTGTGCAATCACTGTCTGCAAAACATTTCGGCAACTATGTTCTTCGGTCAGTAACAAAACGCATGATTTAGATGCGTGAGGGTATATTTTGAAACCAAAACTTGTCCGTTTTGATTGACAGTCTACATAACGAACGACAAAATCTATACCTTGATGTACGCATTATTTATAGTTTTCAAATGACTATACATTGGGAAACAGAGCACTGTATTTAGTACGGGGACAAGTCAATTAGAACCTGGCATACATTTCTGTTTGTGACAAGGTATTATTTTGCGATGCATTTCAACTTTCACGTGAAATTGAAATTCGACGTTTTGTGCACCCGGTGTACACCGAACGCTAATAAGGTACTCGCTAACCCGGGCTCGCCAATCAGTTTGACCTGAGTTTGATTTGTTTGATGACGTTCCCTCATCAATTATCCCTCCCGGCGACAATCAATTGTCTAACATGTACCATACTTCAATGTACAACATATACAAAGCTTTCACACAGGAAGAGACCCAATTCGTAGGTCTGATTGGTGTTGAAGACTTAAATAAGTTAAAAGGCTACAAGATCACTAATATTCTACTTGAGCGGAAATAACAGTCTACAGAGGACAATGAGTTTACTGTGACACTGGTAGGCTCGATAAAATAGAGCTATGGCGTCGATCGCGCCTCGTCCAAGTATCATTGGTCGCTTTCTGCATCTTTCCAGAGTTACTGGCTATAATCGGGACCCAGAAAAGCACTGGTATGTAGTCACTAAACTTGCGTACAGCTTAAGGCTTAAGATGAATTTGCTAAGAGCGAAATTTTCACCACTTTCCTGACGGAAGCCCGCCAAGCGAGGTTGTGACTTCAACAGACAACCAAGCCATAGTTTTGTTGTGTCGTCGTTTGAGCTTTATGCCAGATTGCCTCGGCAGCGAGAGTGTGCAAAAGACGGGTTGGCTCGCTCCTCAAAATTTGGCCCTGTTGTGGAAGCGGTAAAAGGAATTGCTTTGGACTGTGACTCGCCGTGTAGTTTTGGCGGGAAAAACTTCGGTTTGAATCACAGTGCCCTTTTAGGAAGCATATACCCATAGATAGAGGTAATTTTGCCTTCGCATTAATCTGCTCTGTGCCCTTTTAGGTAGCACATACCCAAGGGTTCAGTTAATTTTGCGTTCGTGTTAATCTGCTCTGTGCCCTTTTAGGTAGCACATACCCAAGGGTTCAGTTAATTTTGCCTTCGCGTTAATCTGCTCTGTGCCCTTTTAGGTAGCACATACCCAAGGGTTCAGTTAATTTTGCCTTCGCATTAATCTGCTCTGTGCCCTTTTAGGTAGCACATAACCAAGGGTTCAGTTAATTTTGCGTTCGTGTTAATCTGCTCTGTGCCCTTTTAGGTAGCACATACCCAAGGACACAAGTAAATTTGCCTTCGCGTTAATCCGCTCTGTGCCTTTTTAGGTCGCACATACCCAAGGGCACGGTTAATTTTTGCCTTCGCGTTAATCTGCTCTGTGCTTCTACATAGCATATACCCAAGGGTACGGCTAAAATTAATCTGCTCTGTACGGCTAAATATTTTAATTTTGCAGCATATAAATACCCAAGGAAATCAATCGCACGCGCGTCATGATTCTACGCAGCGGGCGATTTTCGCGCTGGCTCGCGTTTTTTTTAATTTGCTCGACTGTCCCTAAGCGAAAAGAGAGATTGCTCGTAATGTGTATATTAGCCGGAGACGCTAGAATGTTACTAATAGTTAACGTTACGGCAGAGGTTACGTTACGCAAAGGTGTTTTGGAAGACTTTCATTCTTCTTTTGACGTTACGGAATAAGGCGCGTTCTTGATAACTCCGCTCTTGCGGAAACTTTGTATTATAAAGGATCACCCGGCGTGAAATATAAACCCAGCTGATGTACACATCTCACCCAACGCGTGCCGGCTTGAACCAGTATTATATCTCGGAATCATTCACGCCGGTGGTCCAGGGAAATTTACACAGTACAATTTGAGAACCACGTAAAGCAGCGGAAATACTCAATGCCCAGGTTAATGCTACTTTGATGTATGCCCAGGATCCAGAGAAGTGATGCCCCGATTGCCTTCGATGTCCAGTCACGTCAGCAAGGTCGAATAAACAGTAGCAGAGATTGCGGTGAAATTTATCTCAAGCAGGCTTCCTCAGCAGGCTTATGTCTTATGCAAGCGACAAAAGCCGGGGTACTTGTCCGGCCTGTGCCCTCAAAGTAACTACTCTCTTTGTTTGTTTGTTTGTTTGTTTGTTTGTTTTTTAGTAGAAATCAGTTTAGTTACTTGATAAAAAATAAGCTACAATCAGGTTAAAATTTCACTGCGATCTTGTTTTCATTAGTCATGCAAAGGGACAGAAGAAAAGAAATTCAACGAAACCAAGCCAAGAAATTTCAAACGAACACTTGATCCACGCTGGCTTTCACGTTGTAGGGCAAAAAAGTGCCTGGCAAAGGATGTTAAAAGCGAACAAATTTCTCGATCTTATGCGAAAAATTACCCACGCGTGACCTGCGGCCAGACGACCGGCCAGACTCTATTTCCGTTCGGTTAAACGGGCCCGCGGTAACCGCAGAGCAAGAAAAGTTTTTAGCGGACGACCAAATAAAGTAAATAAGAGAAAATAGAAAGAACGCTGCTAAAATTGGGCCCGATAGAAGATTATATTGCGCGCTTTATTTTTCCTTCTTTTTTTCTCTTCTCTGTTTGTCAACAGGTCTCAATAAATTGTAATTATCTGTCAACATTGTCATATTTTGCAACAAGAAGCTAACACCTCGTTTCATTCTTATGAATCCTTAAGGTGACAAATCATGGCGTTGAGTTACTGTTAATATTAACTGAGGGGGGATTCAATCCCCCTTCAGCTAATTTACATAACAAATCCTGAAGCGATCAAAGCCTGTCATCAGTTAGTTAAGTTAAGTTCTGGATGGTTGACACTTCAGTTTCAGGAATGAAAGGAGAGAAACTGACACCAGGCGAAGAAATGGCCACCCAAAGAGTCAAAAGTTCAGTGCAGTTTAAAGACGGAAAATATGAATTATCCATGCCATGGAAACCAGATGTCGCAGCATTGCCAAATAATTACGACATGGCGGTGGACCGATTGCTAAGCACAGAGAAGAGACTTCTGAAGGATTCGTTGCTGAGTGGAGCGTATTCGAATATTATCGCTGATTACTTGAGAAAGGGATACAAGTGATGCCACCTGAGAAAGACGAGAAGTCCTGGTACCTCCCGCATTTTGCAATCGTAAGAGCTGACAAGGAGACTACGAAGACCCGCGTGTGTTTGATGCGTCCACGAAATTCAAAGGGGTGTCATTGAATGATGTTATTTACCAAAGGCCCAAGCTTCAACGTGATATCTTTGATGTGCTACTGCGGTTTCGACGATTTCCAGTTTCCATTGTATGTTACATTGCAGAGATGTACTTGCGAATTGAGATGTAACCATCTAGCGGACGATTTCATCGTTTCCTGTGGAGAGATCTGGATCAGAGAAAGCCTCCGGATGAGTACCAGTTCAACAGTCTAGTATTTGGAGTTAATTCGTGCCCGTATCAAGCACAGTTTGTTTCTCAGAAGCATGCAAGAGAGAACCAGGAACGGTACCCAAAAGCGGTCGAAACCATCTTGGAGTCCACATACATGGATGATAGTATGGATTCGGTGCATAATGAAGATGGGTGCATAGAGCTTTATGAGCAGTTATCTACGCTGTAGGAGTCCGCCGGTATGCATGCAAGAAAATGGCTCTCAAACTCCCAGAAAGTACTCCAGAAGATACCGAAAGAGGATAGAGCTGCAGAAGTAGATTTAGACAAAGGGAATTTGCCCTCAGTGAAGACGCTTGGCATTTTGCGGCTGGCTGAAGAAGATTTGTTCACTTACAGGGTGAGCCCGCGTGAGAAGGAGTATCCCTTGACCAAGCGAAACGTCTTGCCGAAGATAGCCACGCTGTTTGATCCTATGGGGTTTCTAGCGCTGTACGTGATTAGAGCAAAGGTTCTCATTCAAGAGATGTGGACGTCTGGATTGGAGTGGGATGACCTGCTTGACCAACGCCAAGCTTGTAAAGCGAAGAAGTGGTATAAGGAGCTCAGTGAGTTGTCAGATGTACAGGTTTCCCGCTGTCTGCAGTTAAATCGTGAGGTCGAAACAATGAGTCTAACACCTTTACGGATGCATCTGTAGAGGCCTTTACGGTGCAGCAACGTATGTCAGGTACCAACACAAGGATGGCTCCATCTCCACTAGCTTAGTGGCTGCAAAGACGCGAGTGGCACCCCTCTCGGTTACAAGTATTCCAAGACTAGAACTTATGGGAGCAGTTTTAGGACTAAGGTTGGCCCTGTCCGTGGCAAAGGTACTCAAGATCGATAAACACCTAATGACATTCTGGTGTGATAGCATGCACATTTTATGGTGGACCTGAGGTTGCAGCCGTTGTTTCAAGCCCAGTGTGGCGAATCATATTGGAGAAATACACGAATCAAGCAATTCCAGTTAGTGGCGACATGTGAGCACGCGGGAGAATCCATCTGATCTGCCAAGCAGAGGAATTTCCGTCACTGAATTGAAAGAAAGCGAGCTGTGGTGGCATGGGCACAAATACCTGAGCATGGAAGAAGAAAACTGGCCTGCAACAAAGATTGGTTAAAGTCCTGAAGCAACTGGAACTTTTAAGTAGAATCAAGCTGTCAAAAAACATGTGCGATCTTAGCAGTATGCTAGTGTTCCTGTTCTAGCACAGGCAAATAAATAATCATGTTATTTTGAAGCAATCGATTGTACAGCAATATCTGAACCAGCTAATTTTGTGGAAACATGTACTGTAAAACCTAACTTCTTGGAAATTATTGAGAGCAAGAGAGGAGGATCCTCTCTTGTTGATATTCATTTAAAAAATATGTCGTCGTTTGATTTGCGTTTTCATAAAAGAAATAGGCTTACAAACAGCGCTTGTATCCTTTGTTTATTTTGAAATCAGTTAACGCTTACTTTCCGAAAATTTGATTTAAGCTTCTGCGCTAATAGATAACCACGGGCAACCCTGAAAATATGAAAGGTTTGTCTGTAGCGTTTAACTCCCACGACGCTTGGCGTTTTTCGAAAGTCCATTAGACTTCCTATCTTTATATAGATCCAGATGAGCCCCTGACAGATGGTAGAACGGCACGTTACGGTAAATTTATTGTCGGCAGATTTCTTCCAAGCTTATCTTCTCTGTGGATCTTTCGGAATCGTGTCAAGACAAATCTGGTCGTTTATTGCTATTGTTTTTACAAATAGTTACTGCACAAGAGTAAATATTTTCACAATCAGACAAAGAATTGAAAAGTTGCTTTGAAGCGCTACAAGCACAAGCACAAAAACGTCTTCGTTTTTCCCGCTTTTCGGCCGACGTCTACTCGAAAGCCTCGACCTGGTGTACTCGATCCAGTTCCTAAACTGTGCGGCCAAACATATCAAACGTGGCTATCTCCGAGGAATTTGTATTAACAGCTGTCTTGGTAAGTTATTCACCTCGGTCAACATTAGACTTCACACATTACCTAAACGAAGACAACATCTTACATCGAGCTCAAATTGGATTCACCAACCGCACATGTTGACAACAGCTTCACTATTCGAGCATTGATTGACAAATGTGTAGCGCATTCTACTAAAGGTAAATATATTAACTTGCTTTATTGATTTAAAAAGAAGCCTTTGACTCAATTTGACACGACGGCCTATTTTTTAAGTTATTACAAAATATGATTGGAGGTAAGGTGAGGTCTTTACTCAAAATCTAAATGTTCTATCAAATTTAGTCATCAAAGAACAGAATACTTAGACACGCAAATGGTGTTAGACAAGGCTTCATTCTCTCAACAATGCTTTTTAACCGCTATTGTCAGATAGTAGTGATTAGACGGATGTTTTTCCCGAGTTTTGCAATTACTGAGTTTCTTTTTATCAAAATTAACCAAAACTGTTGTTTTGCAGGTAATGTGAGCGACGATAATGCTAAGGATCACGAGGTTTATAACGTTATCGACAGGTTGGTGTAAAAAGATTCGTATCACTTCGAGTACAGTCACTTCGAGTGTTATTATCAAAACCAAGAGTAAATGTTCTGTGTATTTTGACGTTTTAGCGACGAACCAGTGACAGAAAATGATTCTATGTTTGCAAATGGCGAGAATGAATCTTTGTTTAAAGGCTAATTTACACGCTGCGATTTGTCGACCCGATTTGTCGGCCACGAAAAATCGGGAAGCGAATCGCGGTTTATGTACGGTGCAAGCATTGCACATGCATTTTTTGAAGTCAAATTTTTTTATTAAACGATTTAGAAAACAAAATGGTAGGTGATAGATAGTTAGTTTGTTTTCAGTTAAAATACCATAGATATAATTTGTTTTACGCCATTTCTTTTGCAGGTTGCGTTTTCGTTCTTGAAATCGGGCTCGACACGCGAAAATCTGTGAAGCGCTCACAGATTTTTCTGAATCGGCCAACTTGTTGGATTGGAGTTGCACGTGCATCGGATGGCCATTCACACACGCCGATTCGCTCTCCGATTTGTCAGGGCCGACAAATTGGCCCGACAAATCTCAGCGTGTAAATTAGCCTTAAGGTATGAAAACGTAGAATGCGCCTTGAAAATTGAAACTGACCGCGCTGAATTATTTTTAGCACTTATCATCGAATTTTAAATTAATTTTAATTTAATGGCGTTCATATTTGAGTTACAATGTAGATTCATTTATGGTTGAGAAAGAACTGAGCGAAGTGACTAGAATATTGAGCTATTCTCCATAATTCTTCTCTGGGGTATTTTCTTTTTAATTGAAGAACAGCTTAATATTGCAGTCACTTCACTCACTTCTTTCTGCAAACCATAAATGAATCTAGATTGTAACTCAAATATAAACGCCATATATTTCAGTTAAGCAGCGGTCGGTTCAAGCCGTATTCTACGTTTTCGTACCTTAAATAAAGATTCATTCTCGCCAGTTCAAACATAGAATCATCCTCTGTCACTGGTTCGTCGCTAAAACATCAAAATACAGAGCTGAGAACATGTATTAAAGTTACACTCGAAGCGACTATACTCAAAGTGATACGAATCTTTTTACACAAACCCGTCGATAACGATGACCTCGTGATCCTAGACATTATTGTCACTCTCATTACCTGCAATTCAATAGTTTTGGTTGATTTTAATAAACAGAAACTCAATAATTCTAACATCTCAGGAAAAACAGACCGATAAACATTCCTACCTTCCAAGTTTCGCTTACCACGTGCAGTCCTCGTCTCTTTGCCGTACTGCGCAGACTCCAACTTAATTTTTTAGGTATTACCGCTGACCACTATTTCTCATTCCGCATTCCCCATTCCCCCTTCCCCATTCCCCCTTCCCCATTCCCCCTTCCCCCTTCCCCCTTCCCCATTCCCCATTCCCCATTCTCCATTCCCCATTCCCCATTCCCCATTCCCCATTCCCCATTCCCCATTCCTCGTTTTAGTAACATCCTGATTAGACCCTTATGACCCTTGCTTACTGGCAACAACCAGCTCCCAAGGCAATTCTCTAGTACTAAATCAAAACTGGGACAGTTAAATTATAAACTAATAGCAATAATAACAACTTGTATATTTTTACATGGGATCTCATTTTATTCTCTCTGTTAGGTTTATTGCATCTCCCTTTGCTCGATTTCTTGGCGTAACAGACAAGCCTATAGTGTTTGTTCCAAACACATTCTGTGAGAAGGTCTATCGGACAATCACTAAGTCACCCAATGCCCAGCGAGTTGAAGGTCTGTCAAAACAGCTTGGTTGGTCTACTCGTGAAGTCAAGAGATGGTTCAAAAATCGCCGGCAGCAATCAAAACCTTCTCTAATGAAGAAAGCTACAGAAAGCAGGTACAATGTCAATAATAAGATGTGTTTGGCTCGGCACATGGTTCCATTGCAAGACTTCTTAGAAAAGCCCATTTTAAAAAGATAAAAACAGACCGTTCATAAGACTTCATCCCCACAGTGAAAAATTAAAACAACCAACTTAAATGAACACGATCACGGCAACGTACTGCTCAAGAGCTTTCATTTGAATCCTCACATAGGATTTCATCTCTGCAACGACACCCACAGCAAAAAATTAGAACTGTCTTGTACAGCATAGATAAATGTGATTACATGAAGGTAATACTCAATAGCCGTCATGTGAACAATCAGATCTTATGTCATCAAAAAATTAGAACTATCCTATACAGCATGAATTAAAATGAACACATGGAAGTGCTGTTCAATAGCTTTAATTTGTGAGTGTCGTTGCTCAAACTTCATGATTTCTCCAGACTTAGTGACTTGCCGGTTTGAGAATAAATGCTAATTTTAAAAGTAATGCAGCTGCAAGTTTATAATAATTGTATGTAAGGAACAGATTGAAAAATCTTGGTAACTTAAACTTCTCGCTAATCTGAACCGAAAGCGATGTCCCCTGCTTTCCTTTTCACTGTAAACCATGACACCTTGAACACATTAGAGTTATCAATTCCTTGCATTTCTAGTTCAAGTTATCAACAAGGCACCCTTGCGGGCCCCATGCGCAGGCTCTGCCCTAAAGGGCCCTAAAGAGGTGCCTTTTTAAAGCTGGCAATACACTAAAGGCTAGGGAAAATTGCCATTTTAGTATATGAAAGGTTCACCACATTGGCTGCAAAGTGAAAGAGATGGCGGCTCAAGCCAGAAATAACAATGCAAATACACATAAAACCTTGCAGTCTTAACCAGAACGACTAAAAGCCCGGGAAATAATTTTGGAAATTCTATTGTTTTGGTCAGATATTGGCTTATCCTTAAGGTATAAAAAAGGGGTACAATTTTGCTCTAGGTGAATGAAAGGGGTACCATTTAATTTTTGGTAAAAATTAGTATATCAAACTAAAGGGTAAGGGTTTGAACCTCTGCATAAGGCTTTATTGAGCACCCCCCTCAACGGGCTGTGCGTGTTGTTATGTGCCATTCCCAGTGTAATATTACTTGAGGCATTGTATTTAAGTTGTTTCCTTGGTGTGTTACAGTTGGAGGTTTGTGTTTTATCTGGCAACATCCATTTATGGCCTTGTTGTATTGTTAAAGGTAAGTTAAGGGCATCCTTGTTAACCAAAGAAGCTTAAGTTTAAGAGTTTACTCGTAGAGTGAATCAAGTTCAACCCCTAGTCAAGTTAGAGTCCGCTTAAAAAAATCCTTTTTTCGTTTAATTTTAATTTCTTTTGATTGCGATTCTGGCTTTCACAATGTTGCGGCAACTGCTGGTCAAAACATCAACAGCCCAGGAATATTTTCCCTGTCGAGGAATCGCGAGAGTTCATTCCCGGTGCTGGTAGCAACTTGTTGAACAAAATTAACTCCCTCACTCGCTTAATCTCGTCTGAAAGGTTTTGATCAGTTTTTTGGTGGCCAAAGCTAAAAGAGCTAAAAGGGGCGGGGGGGGGGGGATGGGGGAGGGAGGGAGGCAGTTTGAGTTGTTAGGATGAGACTTAACGGAAGTGTAAAACCCGTAGGTTGTCATGATAAATTTCACCATATTGTGAAACAAAACGTCATCGGCTCTGCTCGCACTGCGTGTCTATGTTTTTCTGTGAAATGGGGGAGAAATTTAAGTTCAGTTGGTTTAAAGTTTCCTTGCATTTGATTTTACACTTTTTCACATTTCTCACAGAAACCATGGCTTTGGGATCTCAGGCTCTACATTATGGGTCATGGAAGCCATGTAAGATTGAATTCCTATCTTACCAATTCTTTATTTTTTTCTACGTTTTTACATTTATTTATTGAGCTAACACTACATACACACAAAAAAGGAGTACAGCAAAATTACTAGAAATAAATATAGCAATAGAAAAGCTAAATGAACAGAGAGCATTACAAAGACGAAAAAGTTGAATATGCTATATAAAGAGCTTAACTAACATTCTATGTTATAAGCTTTGCATTTCTTTCATTCAATGAAACGATGTTTAATTTGAAAGCGTTGTAAAAAGGGTAGTTATTTGGCTTTTCGAAGTGAATACTCATGTATTGCAAAACAACTCTGTAGCATATCAAACAAAAAAAAAGAAAATACAGTCGACAATAAAAAAAAACAAACAAATAAGCCAGTAAACGATGCAAAGAAAAAAGAACGTAGAAAGCACAAGGACACGAGTAAATTTAAAACTAAGAGACAAGGAAAGTACATTGAAAAACAGTAGTGACGTAACAACTCTTTTAAAATGTATTCCTTTGGGTATGTGATAATGAGCTGATGTATGAAAATTTCGCTCTACTTCAGATGTTACGACTAAACTATTTACCTTCTAAAAGGCGTGCTTTCTTTACGAAGTTCAGTAGATCCAGTAAACAGTAAATAAAAGTCTCCTTTACCTCTTATGAATCTTTAGCCATTTCGCCTTTCATCTTCTTGAGGTCTTCATCGCTTACTACTTTCGGATTGCCGTTCTCGTCCAGGTACTTTAGGGTAGCGGGATAGGCAATAAACACTTTTCTATCTTGCCCTAGCATTTGAAGCTTTTCGAAGTCTGCCTTCTTCTTAATATCTTGCTTCATCTCTGCCAGCTCTGTATTAAGCGAATTTAGGCCCTTTTTCCAAATCCGCGACTTTTCCTTTTATGCTGGTCTAACTGGTCTAATTTTCTATCCTAACCAAACGCTCCTCAATTCTGTCTGTCGATTCGTTCAGCTTTTCCAGTTTGTTCTGAATGTCTTTTAAGATGGCGTCGCTGGCATCCACGTGGCATAAGTTTTCTTCTTCTGAGCTAGAGACCCGTGTTCCCTTTTCCCTCGGTTTTGGCGGCATGATATTTCCGTTTTAAGATAAAGTTGGCAGTGAATAAGTTTGCCCGTTTTAGGCAAAATTTATGGTTCCAAAGGGAGCTTATGTCGGAGCGCTAAAATTCACGTCTACTCCATCGGCCGTCCAGTCCCAGTCCATTAATTTTTTATTTATGACTGAGGAGTCGTCACGAGGCTTGTAAAGTTCCTGTTGCTTCGAATGCCAGGTGCAAGGCCTTTCATACAAATACTGATAGTTTTCATTGATGTGTAAACAAGCCTTATTTTCATATCAAAGGCTTTGAGAGTGATACTGGCACCTTTTACATTGTTAAGACAATTTTGACATAGGGAGATATGTCCAGGATTGAACTCTGCTACGAAAATTACGAAAACTGCGGAAAGTTACCAAGAAAGCCTTACAAGATGTCGGAGTGACCCAACCAGAACTGCCAATTTTACGAAAATTACGAGAATTACGAAACCTGCAAATATTTGCAAAGGTACCAAGAATGGCTTACAAGATGTCAGAGGGACCCAGCAAGAACTGCGAATTTTACGAAAATTAGGAAATTACGGAAACTGCGAAAATGTGCAAAGACCTCAGAGGGACCCAACGAGAATTACGAGAATTACGAAACCTGTGAATATTCGAAAAGGTACCAAGAATGGTTTAGAAGATGTCAGAGGGACCCAACAAGAGCTGCGAATTCTACGAAAACTGCGACAATTTGCAAACGACCAAGAAAGGCTCAAAGATGCCAGAGTGTCCCAACGAGAACTGCGAATTTTTCGAAAATTACGGTAATTACGAGAATTTGCAAAGATCTCAGAGGGACCCAATGAGAATGATGAAAACTGCAAAAATTCGCAAACGTACCAAGAAAGCCTCAAACACGTCAGAAGGTCCCTACAAGAACTGCGAGTTTGTGAGAAATACGAGAATTACAAAAATTACGAGAACTACAAAGATAGCTGAGGGAGCAAATAAGAATTACAAAAACTGCAAAAATTCCTAAAATGAAAAATCGCTAAGAGTGCTAAATTTTTAAATCCTCCCTGTCTGAAGCAAAGTATCGCCAAAAACTTAAGATTTATAAATCTTGTTTGTCTGAAGCAAAAAATCTCAAAAAACGTAAAATTTGTTATTCTCGCTACTTTGAAACGAAACATCGTAAAATTTAGAGCTGAAGCGAAAAAAAAAATTCGTTGCAGAGTTCAATCCTGGACATAAGTGGGCATAGGACTTGCAATGTAGCAGCAACAATAGCACTGCGAGCCAGTGATTAGTCCACTTTTTCTTCTACGTTTAGCAAAACTTTCCATTCGAAAAATACATTGCAAGTTTAAACTTTTCCATTAACTTTCTGATCCTAAAAATAAAACCGAGATAGGTTGCACCATGTAAACTTTTTGTGAATGTTCTTGCCAGTGTTACTTAACAAATTACAGAAACATTATTCTGTGTGATAGTACCTATTACATTTAGAACTTGTAACTAAACTAGTGCCATTGCAACGAGCAAAAATGCACGCTCTTTCACTCGCCAAGTCAACACACTACTCCTATCACGACACAACCCCGAACAGACAGATTACTGCGTATGTTCAACTAACAACTGGGGCTCAGGTCCCACGTTACTCTATCCCCTGTCGCTTAAGAGCAGGAAGTGTGTGTCTTTGTGAACTTGTAACAGTTTGACGTGCAGTTGTTCTCACAAAGACCTTGAGCAGTTCTGGGTAGTATACAATTGTTCTAACATAGCCTTTTAGCCATGATGACCCTCTTATTTCACTTCTCGGTCTCACATTAGTCTGACTTGGTTCAGCAACTTGAGCAACACTGCTCACAGTAACCGCTGATGCCTGATATGGGTTGTCAGTAACCAAAGAATCAAGTATTGGCGTACAACTCCCCACAAGAACCTCAGGATTACGCAGAGCTTCAACGACTGGAGAAACAGGATTTCTCAGCCATTCCAATTCGACCTCCTTAGAGCCAACAGGAGTTTTCTGCATCTGATCCGGCTCTTGCCAACGTCTCGATCCAACCTACCGAAGAGCCAGTTGGGGTTCTGTGCAGCTGATCCGGCTCTTGCGAACACCTCGAGGAAGCCTTCGGAGAAGGTGTCTCTGGAGGGTGAGATTGGCGAGGTTTCAAGTGGTTGAAGTGGACCACTCTCCTTTGGCGACGCCTTCCAGGCCTACTTATCTCCTCTTCAATACGATAGGTAGCATCAAACAGGACTCTTACAACCTTCCAGGGGCCACCCCAAGATTTAAGAATTTCTTCCTTCCTGCCTTAGCTCGGTTTCTATACCATACTTGGTCTCTGACCTGGAACCGCTGTCCATGGCACTTGGTATCATAATAGACTCTGAGATTTCTGTGCGCGCTGAAGCTTGTTCTCTCTAGCTGTTCTGTCCCCGCCGTCTGCTGTTTCTGCTTAATAACATTCTCAGGATATGTTATTGCAGAGCCCTGGTCGAGCTTCAGGGCAGCTTCCAAGAGCAGGATTGCTTCCGGCTAAACATTAGGTGATAGGGAGTGTAGCTGATTAATTGGTAGACACTGGTACTGTAGGCCAAGACACCCTCTGGAACAAAATCCGCCCAATCTCGGTGATGATCTCTTCACGAGCGATGTGTTCAGTCTCTCCACCTGTCCATCCCCTGAGGGCGATACCATGTTGTCCGTGTCTTGGCCGCCTCAATTAAATCGCAAAGTCCCTGGAACACCGCTCAATCAACACTAGCACCCTGATCAGGGTGTAAATTCTCAAAACACCCAAAGCATCACCTTCTTTACTGGTGTTACTGTTGATGTTTCTCATTGGGAATGCTTGAGCAGATTCTGTAAGGTGGTCTGTTGCTACTAACAACCACTCATGGTCAGAACTAGATCTCAGCGTCAATGGCAATCCTCTGCAGCAGATGGCTTGACTTGACGTTGATCAGAGGCGCTTTAAGGAGGGCCATTGACCTCGGCACATGGTCCGCACCTTCGGATGTCGTTTTCAACATTCTCTCTCAAGCCATTCCAGTAGGATCCTCTTTGTTCCTTTTCTGGGGTTTTTGTTACTCCAAGGTGGCCTACCGAAGGATCACTATCAAGGGCGCAAAATACTTGGGGTGCAATTCTTTCTGGCAAGCAAAGTTGCTGATAAATCTCTTACCTGTCTGTACATGTTCTCAGCGTCTGAATACTAGGCCATCCCGGAGGAGAAGACGCCCTCACTGTGACCAATATGACAGGTGTGCTTTGCACCAGAAATTGTTGAAACACCAGCAATTTTTACCTGATTTTTAATTTTCTATATTATTTCATTTCAATTTTTATATTAGTTTTTATCAATTAATTTCTTTCTTTCTTTTTGTTTTTCATTACATGTATATATTTATATTTATAAAGTAGGTTTTAGATTTTTATATAACTCATTGTAAATGTTTTTTAGATAATTCATTGTAAATATCTTAGAAAGTTAGGAGGGCCACAAGTTTATTAGTGCTTGCACTATTTCGTGCTACCCTCATTAAATAAAGTTATTATTATTATTATTATTATTATTATTAGTAGACGTTTGCGCCCCCCACCTTCAGCTTCACTCCTGAGGGGCCTGACACCAGCATTAAGCCACATCACAACTTGGGTGAGTATGGAATCCCGACTTTGAGCTGCACGGGTACTCTCCTTGGACAAGGGTTCTAGGGTCAATGTGAAAAACCAAGGGTTCAAAGTCAAAGTCACTTGGCCGTTCAAGCCACCTAGCTACTTGACCCCTGGGGCTCTTAAAGTCCATTAGCCAGCGCACAGCATTGTGATCAGTTCTGGGAAGAAAACGTCTACCATAGAGATACGATCCCCAAACTAGGGCCAGCAGGTCCTTCTGGGTAGTGCTCTACTTCCTCTCAGCTTTGGATTGAAATGCTGCAAATGATATTACACTCTCCTGTCTATCTTGAATCTGCAGCAACATTGCCCACAATCCACTTTCAATGGCATCCGTGTCTAGGATAAATGGTACATCCACCCGAGGAAAGGTAAGTATTAAAGCATTCGACAAGTGGCGCTTTATCGTCTGACAGGCTTCCTCCCACTCAGCTGTTGATGTCAAATTCTCGCCCTTCTGTACCGCACGGTACAGTGGGCAAGCAGTTGGGGCATCTGGGCATAGTTTGGTACAAATTGTCGATAGTAACCAGCTGTTCCTAAGAATGCTTTCAACTGGGTGGCATTTGCAGGTATAGGGCATTCCTCTATGATGCATACTTTCTCAGGATCAGTTTATATGCCATCCCGAGTCACGACGTGACCTAACACGACCACCTGTTCACACATCAGCTTGCATTTCTGCGTAGCTGGACAGAACCAGTGACAGCCTCTCCCGATGCTCTTCCAGTGTTCGATCAAAGATTATGATGTCATCTAAATACACTAGACAATCCGACCAGCACAATCCTTTCAGTTTTAGGTGCATAGCACGCATAAAGTAAGCAGGTGCATTTGTTAAACCAAAACTTTACCGGTAAAATTGGTAAAGGCTACCAGGATTTGTTACTGCTGTTTTCTCACGGTTTTCCATGCAACATCTAATTGCCTCGTAGCAAGTCAATGTGAAAAACCACTTTGCCCTTACCAAACTCTCCAATATATCATCGCGCCGTGGGAGTGGATACAAGCCCCACTTTGTTACCGAGTTCAGGGCACAGTAATCGACACAAAAACGCTGCGTGTCATCGATCAGGTTTCTACCAGCACCACAGGAGAAGGCCACGAGGATTTAGATGGTTCTATTATCTCTGCTTCTAACATTTCATCCAGTTGGTGACGTATTCCTTCTCTTTTATGGAAAGGGGCTCTACCAGTTGGCACCTGGATCGGTTACGCGGAACCTGTGTCAATGGCGTGTTTCACTCCCGTTGCCGTGCTCAAGTCCATTAGTCCTCGTGAAATACAGTTAGCGTAGGTGGCCAGTACCTCGTAGTGCTTGCGTTTTTCTTCCTCAGGAACTACGTCACTGTTGATTGGGAACAGTTCTTCCACCGGCACACAAAGTTTTCAAAATCTTCCAAATGTACTGCACCGCACTGTTTAGCTTCCAGTGGAACACTCACGCCCTCTCCGAAACACTGTGAGACACAATTTTGCAATTCATACCCTCTTTGTCCTCTTCGGACAGCTCGTCTCCACCATGTAATGGGTATAGCTCCCCTGTACTGGGGCACCTGTAAATCATGAGGGGTATGTTGAGTGGGTTGAAACAAACACCCTATGCTTCGCTGTTATCAAAGTAATCGGGGTCAGAGAGCCCACAAAGAAATCCCTAGCCGTACGAATGAGGATTTGCGGGGGCTCTAAGGATAAGCTACAATCTTGGACGAAAGTAGTTGAGACAAACGCAATAAGAGCGCGTATTTCTCAATTTCCCTGAAAGGAAACACCGACAAGATTGCAGAAGTACCTTCCCTCCCCACACCCCTCACTCAATGTTGTTTGAAACGACTGAGGATTCATCAGGGTCTTTGGTGGCAAAGCAACATTGACAAGGGGGAGGGAGGAAATATTTGTTGTGGTAAGTGGTTTTCACGGTCAAAGTTCTCATTCATTCCGAAGTGTATCAACAGTTTTGTCCAAGATTGTAACTACACGACGCGAAAAATTAAACATCGCAGTTGGTGTAAACCGTCATTGGGTCGACGCAGTTTACCTCGCAGAGTAGAAATGTGTACTTGACGAGATTTGTTTGATGGAAACGATCAGTAAGGGCCCGTTCAACCGCCACCCACGTGGCGGTTTTTTCATCGTTCAGACCGTAGAAGGTCCGTTCGGCGAGGCCCTTTAGATATGCAGGCAAGATTTGACATTGCAGTTTGGGACGCCACTTAGAGCAGCAATGCTCTTGAATGTTCGAGGCCATACCAGCCAGCTTTCCCCAGACGTAGCGGAAAAGCTTTCCGGATTGATGCAAAGCGGCAGGTTTTTTGGCGAACTATTCGAACGTGTTGAGGTCGATGCCCCACTTTCGCTTTTCTTTCCAATTTTTGCTTCAGCCTGGGCTAGTTTGGTTTCTAAAGCCTTCACAGTCTCTTCCATTGTTGATTCACCCGACTTTCAGTCATCGCTGCCATCAAATGTAACGGGCAACAAAGCGCTCTCTTTTACTCGCAAACTCAACACACTGTTGGAATCACAACACAACTCCGAACACACAGATTACCACGCTACACTGTGTCCACGTGTAGTTTATAACGCGTAGAGATGAACGGTTTACAATGTTGTTTTTATGTGTTCCTTTTTCAGCCTCTCACCATTGAAATATACTACTATTACTTGATTGAAGTAGGATTCTACTTGTCCTTACTTGTCTCCATGTTTGTGGATGTGAAAAGAAAGGTTTGTACAATTTAGGATGTTTGTTGCTAAAGTGCTACCCAATCCAAATTCTCTTCAAAGCCTTTTGTAAGCATAGTTTAATCATTAGCTCACTCAACCGGCTGCAATTACATTGCTTATTTTATTTCAGGTAAATAATTTCAGACAAATTTTTTGTAATTTCAAACTTAAGTCAAAACTTTTTGGACAGTAATAAAAAAGGAATAATGCTCGAAATACATTAAATTAAATAATAATTTATTTTTAATTCAAAGGTTTACAATTTCGTGTAGTGAGACCCCATATTTAGAATAATGAAAGTAGTGCTTCAGTTTTCATGAAATAAAGCAATGCACTATTGTATCCCCATAAAATGATGGTTTTGCAAAAATGTATACGGTACTCGTGTAATGGATAAAACAGTAAATTGGAGATCTTCCTAAGATGCTATCCCCTTTAGCAATGAATATTGACGAACCAGTATTACCGGTGTTGGGGTGCGGTGGTTCTTGCACTGGACGTAAGATCTGAAGGTCGGTGGTTCGAGGTCCAGTCCCTGGACTGGCAATACTGCTGTGGGTAACTCTGCGATGGACCAGCATCCCATCCAGGGGGGGGGGGGGGGGGAGGGGGTAGCAATACTCTCAGTTGCTTCATGCTATAGAAACTGGGATAAAGTTCTGGCCGAGCGGGCCTCCTTGGCTTGTGTGCGTCTCTACCTCCTGGCCTACCTACCTTTACCAGTATTATTGGTATCTAAAATAATTTATTTCTTGTTCTGTAGGATTTTTGGCAAACTGTTGTTCACCACATTGTTACAGTGCTGTTGACAACATTCTCCTACAGTATTGGTTTTTTCCGTATTGGTTGTGTCATAATGTTGTTGCACGATTTGGCAGATATCTTTCTTGAGGTGAGTTTCAGACGCTGCACTATTATCTTAGAGGTTGAGTTTAACTAAAAGGATGACACCAGTTCAAATTATTTTCTTGACAGACCCACTTAATTAAAATTTGACTAAGAAAGTGGGTCTACAGGGAATCATTTCTAATATTTTTCAACTAACAAGCACTGAGGCCATGTCGAGTTACGAGAGCCGATTTGTCAAAATAAGGGTTGTTTTCCACGATGTATTTCGAAAACGAAGTGGGTGACTCCCCATTTTTTTGCATTTCTGACATAGGTAACTCATTATCTAACTGTAGCCAAAGTATGAACAAAATTCGTGCGTAGTTTTTCGCGCGAACGTAATTTAATATTCTTGCCTTGATATCGCGATATTATGAATTATGATTATCTGAATTTATGCAAGAACGTTAAGTTTTCCTAAGTGAAAGTCATTGATGGCTATGTGTTTGTGCCTTTCAATAATACAGAAACTCTGATTTCCAAACCCAATTGATGATCGCATTTTTAACTTCCGCCAATCATAACATACCAACAATCAGTGAACCGTGAAAAACAGAGAAACGGACAAAGTTGATCGAAAAATGCCAATCTTAGTGCACGAACTTGACTTTTTGACCTCGTTGAGGTCAACTTCCAAAGACCTGTTACGACGATTTGACGGCAGTAAAAAGCATTTCGGTTTGGTCTTGAGAGTGCGCATGTTTTCATAAGGCGCAGTAAATATAGTGAGGTTGTTTTGAGCCTGATATCAATTTTCTACTATCATGTCAAGTGTGCCGCATTTAATTTTTTGAATTTATTTTTGCTTTATTATTTTTTTCTGCAGTTAGGAAAAGTATTTAACTATGCCAAGTGGGAAGAAACTTGCAACATAATCTTTATTTTGTTTGCCTTGGTATTCAATGTTACAAGGCTGATTTATTATCCCTTCTGGTAAGTCTGGTGTTGCAACCATGTTCATTTTGTTTTCCTGTAGACCTGTAACAATGTGACCATGCATGCATGCTCTTTCAGTAACATTAAAACACCCAGTGCAGTAATCAATCAGTTACGTACAGTTGCCTGCCAATAACTTGAATCTTGAAGTTGAATCTTGAAGGTTACGAACAGGAGTTTGAGTTATCAAGGGAAGGGATTCCTAGTGACGCCAATATGACGTGTGTCCTCACAGGAACAAGTAATACGTTCTGTGCTACACAACACCAGTAAACCAAAGAAATTGACCCAAAGGGCATTTACACATTTCAAAACTACATTCTGGTCAGTTTTCCGAATATTGATTCAAATTAAATTTAGCTATGGAGTATGTTGTGTATCATCACACTCTGACAAAGGAGGTTCGAGTTTTAAATGGTACAAATTATGAAGAAAAATGACCTAAAGGGAAAAGGAATTCAGTTCGAGTTAGCAGGAGGTTTGAGTTATTGAGGGTTCAAGGTATTTAGGGTAAAATTGTGGTAAATGTATGTATCAAATCCAGGAGAAAATAATTTTGGTTTGAGTTAGTGCAAGATTTGAGTTACCGAGGTTCGAGTTATCGGGAGTCAACTGTAGCTTCAAATTTAAAAGGAATCTGAAAAATAAAATTCTGTGAAAATAAAGGGCACACTGTCTTGAAGATCTGTCAGCCCAGATACAATTTGAACCCGCATGCCTTGATATGCTGGGGTGACGCCATAGATTGAAATGTTATTAGATTGATTAACGATTGAGTGACAGAATACTGACTGACTGACTGACTGACTGTGTCACTGATTGACTGACTGGTTACTGGTATTGATCGACTGCTTGGCTGAATGACTGACTGAGTGAGTGAGTGACTGGTTATTTGACGGATTCCTGTCTGACTAATCGACGCTGCAATAATACTAAATTATTCAACTATTTATGCATTCCTTCTTAAATTCATTTTTTTTTATGAATTTGTAGCGATTTTTCACATTTTGCTGGTGTCTCGGCTTTTCTGTTACAGGGTGTTGCATGCTGCTTACTACTACTGTTCTGATTACACTGGTTTTTTTCCGGCTTGGACGTGGTTCGTGGGACTGTTGCTTTGTTTGCAGGTAATCTGCCTATGCTACATCCCTTTATAGTATTATGTATTGGACCAATGCCTGGATTATCGCCTGTTGTCAAGAGTGAGTCCCCCGGTCTCCCAAACGGGTCATCAAATCTCATGGATAGGAGCGACTTTGAATCTTTTCATTACAATAGGCTGAGATTATACGTCCAAATTTTCCCCAGATTCAAAAGATCTTCAGGGGTTTTTTCATATTCATGTTACAGCTCGTGGGTGCCTTTTTGTACATCGTTCACCGAAATATTCCGTTTTCATTACAGTCACATGAGCACTGTCTGTATAGATTAAAGTCTCCAACAAAAATGTTGATTGTTCTTTTTTCTTTTTTTTTGGGGGGGGGGGGGGTGGATTGCCTTTTTTGTTGCTGTTGTTGGAGTGTTGGTTTGATGATGGGGTTGAGGGGAGGGTGCATAATAGAAAACCTTCAGATTTCATATCTGCAGAGGTTGGCATCTCTGCAACTTTCTGCAAGTACCATGTAACACGTCTTCCCAACCACATTTTCTTGTTTATTCATTCATTTGTATGCTATTTTAAATCATTGACAGGTTCTTCACGTCTACTGGTCTTTTAAGATTGCGGAGATGGCTTTGTATTTTGTAGTCAAAGGAAAGGTAAGTCTTCCAGTTTATAGAACCGCTCTCCCTTTGCTTACCTAAACATAGTTAATTTACATGAAAGAAAAAAAACACGAAAGAAGTGATAATTGTAAAACCATAAATGAACAAGGAGTTAAATCTGGAGGAAATAAGGACATGTTACTAAACAAGGTCAGGCTAAAAGTATCATTATTTTACATGGTTGTAAAAGTTGCAATTTTGGGTCTGTGGCTTGCAATCTTAAAATGGACCGGTTCAAATGAAAGCTACTGATCATGAGCAGCCCTTTTATGTTGCTGTTTATTGAGCTTCCAATGTGGTTCTAATATTCAAGCAAAAGCTGAGAATCATCACGTTGCTTTGGTACTATTTTAGATTTAATGCTTCTACAAGCCATGTCCCTGGAATCCAGGAGTGATGTGATGTGGCTGTATTTGCAGGTTATACGAGACGGCCCTAACTTTAGACTCTGTGGATGAAACCCCTCGTTGGGGGGGAGGTGTTTGTACTTTCTAATATGGCTTATACGGGAACGTGCAGCTGGACAGGGTATGGTTTTTGGCTTCTCCATAGTGAACAGGGTGTATAATTTTATGCTTGTCTATACTACACCCAAACATGGGTCAAGTCCCCCCCCCCCCCCCCCCACCGGGATGAAACTGTCAACTGTCCTCGTTTAAACAAGCAGTACTCTCTTGTGATGCTGATTCTTTGTCCTGAATTTTCCATTTTTGCCAAGTTGGAGTTTTATGATTTAACATGTCGATGAACAATTTTTAAATTGAGGGTAGGTGCCTGGACATGGAGAACCAAGGGGGCTAAGACGTCCAATCATGACGCAGAAATTTAGGAACTTTTCCTGAGTACAAGAATAGGTGCGGCGCGTGGAAGCAGCTAAGCCTAGGCACATGAGGGAAAGGTAGCGAGCTTTTAGATCACTGTGGAAAGCTGAGCTAATAGATAAGGAGAGATGAAGAGTGGAGACTTTCTTGGCACATGGAGCTCTAGAACGGAATCCCTGCCAATTAAAACGAGACGAAGTATCAGCTACGCTATACTTTCTTCCTGGGACATGAGATACAGCAAACGTAAAACTAAGGCATGCTGCTACTTTGACATGCTACGTAACAAGTGCATAATGTTTGGGTCTGGAGAAGTCTGCGAATTGAGAATGTGAACCACCGCTATCGTTATCGACATGGAACAAGATACGCCTACGAGACCAACGAGGACCCCAGGTATGGGCAGCCAAAACAACGGGAAAAAGTTCCTTGGAAGCAATTGACAAAGAAATTTGGTGTGGAGACCACGGGCCATTGAGCCAATCGTCGTCCATAAACGCATCACAACCAATTCCACCAGGCGCGTCCGAACAAACGGAGAAATGTTAAGTTATTGTCAAAGGGCATAATTGAGACAACCACTCATGATCACGACGAAGTGTTGTCTAATATCTTCATTAGGCCTAAAAAATCCGGTAGTGGGAAGAGGAAAAAGGAAATCCTATTCCACTGTCCAAAAACACTCTACCCACCAAGCTCCACATTGAAACGGATTGGATGAGGATCATTGCGAAAACATAACAACAGATCAGTCGTTCGGCGGAGAAAAATGCGACCCAGCCATACCACCATACCTGCACGATGCAACCGAGCAATCAATGATTGAAGTTCCCTTTTAGTACAGCATTTACGGGTTGATCAGTGAGAGAGAACCTCTTGAATTGCAGAGCACTTATTAACTGGAAGGCAAACAATCTGAGCAGCTACGTCTAATTCAATTCCCAGAAGCTGGACCCAGGCATTTCTGAAGACGTAAAGGGAGACCCAACCTTGCAAGCACTGAAACAGCTACTTGAAGGTTGGCTGCGCAGACCGAAGAGTTGGCAGGAGCTGCCGTGATGAAATCATCTAAGTAATGCAACAGGTCATCAATGCCATAGTTATTGACGAGAATCCACTCGACTACATCTGCCACCAAATTGAAAATAGCCGGAGCCGAACGAAGCCCAAACGGTACAGCAAGATCCATGTAGTAAGAATTGCGCTATTTCAAACTCAACAGATGGCGCTCCAAGGAATGAACTGCGATATTGCGGTACGCAGACTCAATGTCGAATTGGCCATGGCAGCACCAGGCCTAAATTTTAAAAAACATCTTAATAATATCATCTATTTTGATGTACCGGAGATGCCAAGAATCGGGATCAGTTTCATTTTTGACATGTAACCTTGTGGAGAGGATAGCTAATGTGAAGATTTTGGACAAGAGGGGAGACAGAAAGACCAACCACATGGCCATCCACACGCATCAATCACCCCTGCATGTTGGTAAGCCAACAATTTATTTCTCCAAGCTGATTTCAGAGTTTCTGGATTATCACAACCAAGTCTGAAGCCTTCCTTGATAACCTGAAGGACAAAGTTTACCTTTGTCCTACCGGGATGGGGACTCGATTCGACCTCAAATAACTCCAAGTATCGCGGAGAAATGTCCCTGACAGCTGGAAAAATCAGCGATGTGTCTAGGACAAAAACAAAAAAATCCCGTTGTAGTGGTTGTTTTTTAATTAAATCGTGTCCAAAGAATGAAAAGAAAACACAATGAAGAGGGAGAACCGCCCCCAAAACATGAACGTATGGACAACTGTTAACAAACGAGCTAAACCAACGAAAAAGCAAGTCTAACTGTGTTTATAAATGGCAAGGAAGGACCCAACTAAACAACAAAGGTAAAGAAAACTAATGGCACTTGTAGCACTTTGGTTCCTCAGGATCCGGAGAGTGGGGACGAGAGGACTGCAAAGATGAACAAGAAGTTGCACGATAGTCGCCAAAGCACCTGCTACACGCATGGCGCAACCGACTTTAAGTATTGATTGCGATGCAATGACCTGCATTCCAAGAGTGGCAAATGACTGGTGGTATTACGGAGGTCTCTGCCTGAGACGCAACGGGATTGAATGAAGGCGGACGAGTCCAAACTTGAGCGCATCAGCTGTATGGTAGTTTAATAACTGCACATTCATTGTCGACCACTCGGTGAGCTTTACCGCGGCCGCGTGCTCCCCGAAGGCACAGTCGTAGCTCAATCAACAAGAACCGCTTAACTGACGGTATTTTCGTAGCATTAATGGCTTGTAGCTTGTCAGATCTCGCCAGCGATCCGGAAAATGCAAGCAAAGAATGAGGTAGAAATAGAAAAGGCCTCCATTCATAATGTTGTGTCCGTAATCTGACGCTTAGGTTTTTTAGGAGTGTGAGACAACACTAAGCAGCCAGCGAACCAAAGTTACCAAAAAATCTTCCAGTGTCATGAGTAGCCGGGGCCAACATCGAATGGCTGTTGAAGATGTAAGGCTGCTAACGAGGGAACAGCAGCATGGCTTACATTCGGGCGCGTAACGAACGCAAAATTAACGGTGGCAGGTAGGCTGTAAACCGCGGACAAACAAGGTGCTGAGAAGGGCAAACTAGTGGAGGAAAACAAGGAAACAAAAGGTGGAACGACAAGGGAGGGCGACATACCTGTCAATGAGTTCACCTGCGAAC
The DNA here is from genome assembly GCA_964030785.1 of Siderastrea siderea. Classification (NCBI taxonomy): domain Eukaryota; kingdom Metazoa; phylum Cnidaria; class Anthozoa; order Scleractinia; family Rhizangiidae; genus Siderastrea; species Siderastrea siderea. The sequence goes on along the minus strand of OZ034971.1, from coordinate 45,012,327 downwards.
ACACAGGCAGAGAACTAGAAGCGATTGACGCATTACCCCAAAGACGCGAATGGCTATGAAGCCCAGGCATTCATTAAGGGCCAAAGTTGATGCAGGCCCCAGAAGTCCAAGTGTGCCGTGCGACTGACCTAAGATGACTCGAAAAAAAGCTGGACAGTGGGACCCACGAGCAGCAATAACGGTGGTGGGAAGGCCTTGCGAAGAAATTGCAGGCCCGTCAATTGCGGCAGTCAACAAATGCTGCGTGATAGCAGAAATGGGCGTTTGAATGGCCTGAATAACTAAAGCTAGAAGTTCTGGTGATGTGGATGCAAGAGCTACCAGACATTTGAACAGTCGTCGAAGAAACGGTGGACGTCGCAGAAGAGGAAGACATAAACAGCAACGAGCTCTCCCAGCTATATATCTCTGGTACATCGGGGCGACATGGCTTAGCGGACCAAAAATAAAGGAAAGGAAAAACAAAACAACCCTAACTCGAGGCAATCGAAATACCCGGCGAATAAATCGTGTAAATTCAAGATAACTTGGCGAACAGAGAGGCAAATAGAAGGCGGCAAACAGAAGGCAAAAAGCGACAAAGCAACTCGAAGCTAACCACAAGGGCAAATCTATGAGGCAGTGACTCAAAATGCGCATGTGCAAAGCGATCGCCGGCAGGCCAACGGCCATTCTCGTACCTCGAGTCTTCGTCCCTTCTGCGCAGGCTCGCTCGTTTTCTGACCGTTGGTCAAAGGGAACGAAGACCCTGGGTACGAGGATGGCCAACGGCAAGTCTCCTAGTTAACTACGATTATCGATAATCTCATTTATAAGTAACATTTCTTTCTCGGCCAAGCGAAAGCTAAGAATTAACACTTGGCTTTGGTACTATTTTAAATTTACTACTTGTAGAAGAAATGTCCCTAGCAGCCAGGAGTGATGGGAGGTGCCTGTATTTGCAGTCTATACAAGATGACTCTAACTGTAGACTCTGTGGATGAAGCCCCCGGAGGGTGCTCTATCTTATGTGGCTTATACGGGGACGTGCTATGGAGAGGGTATGGTTTTTGGCTTCTCCGTCCTGATCAGGGTATATAATTTTATGCTAGTCTATACTAAACAGTGTACGGTTACATGATTGTCGTCGTTTACTATGGCTTCTCCAGTATTAAGCATTCCTGGATCAGAGACGTTTGCTGGTCTCTAAAACACTTTAAAATTGTATAAAACGAGAGAGTGTGTATTTTGTCATCTGTCCTAAACAGGGACCTAAAATGAAGGGTGGTCTTTAACAGGGTTGGTATTTTAGGCCATTTTTTGTCCTAAACATGACCCTCAGCGGCACCCCTATACCCTAAAATGGGTCAAGTGTCCCCCTCGGATGAAACCGTCAACTGTGCTCGCTTAAACAAAAGCTCCCAAGCAGTACTCTCTTGTGATGCTGATTTTTTGTGTTGAATTTTCCATTTTTGCTAAGCTGGAGTTTTGTATGATTTATAACATTTCCTTCCCGGCCAGGTTGAGGGAGATGTACGCAGTGATGAAGAATCAGGACCAGAAGAAGACAAAGCAGAAATGAACATACAAGATGGCTTCATACCAGACGACAAGAAGAAGAAACAGTGAAGAACTGTGAAAGTCGTCCTGATGGTTTGGCAGAGAAAAACCCACATTGGACCCAAAGTAGCCTTTATCTTTTCCTCAGAACAGAAACATGGACTGGGAACTTCTTAATAGCATTTTACAGGATTTTGTTGTTTGTTTCAATTTTGGTCTTTTCAAATAGAGAATTCATTGTTCAAAATAAAATTCAATTTCATAACCAAAGTTCAGTTGGCTTAATTAGCTCATTGGAATTTGACAGGGTTCCTGATCCAAATTTCAGTGGTCATCTTCTTGTACATTTTTAATTTTCTCCTCTTCCCTGTCCACTACTTCAATTTAATCAGAACAAAGGAAACATATAATCATTCTGACAGGGTTGAAAGAAGCTGACTGCAACGAGAAAACGGTACGAAAAATAGGAAGGTTGATTTCCTTTGGGAGACAGGTCATGCCAATTGAGACAAAATTTTGGATTTATCAACTGAATTGACAAGGTAATTGGTCCCCGTAAAACAGATTGAAAGCTGACGTTTCGAGCGTTAGCCCTTCGTCAGAGCGAATCAAGGAATTGTGGACTGCACTTCGTTTACATGGAGAGTGGTGGTACTACACTATTGGTTAGCCTGAGAAAACAGCCGACGTTTCACGAGATCGCCACTTGAGCCCTCGTAAAACGCCGTCTGAGTAACGAGCGCAGAAATTCCATACTGATGACGTTCACTACCCAGATCTTGGTA